>PITA01000011.1:224916-577438 GCA_004023965.1 Spilogale gracilis
AATATAAAACAAGCCCACCCTAGATATTCCAACAGTCATCATAATTTCTGGTTGTTTTTTTTTTCTTTCTTTCTTTTTTTTTTTTTTTGACCCTCTTCTCTAGAATATGCCTCTTATGTCTTGATGTGATCAATAAGAGTAAGAAATCAGGTGTGACTGTATAAGGAGAGTATTTCAAGAGGTGACTTTTGGCACTGGGATTTTTTTTCTGGGGCCGAGATCCCTCTGCAGCACCTCATGTGTTTCAGAATGCAACAGGCTGATGAAGGAGTTCGGCTCCGTTGCTGTTCCGGAGGAGTTCCTTCTGTGGGGCCGTGTTAGCATCAGGCCCTGGTGATGACAAGGTTGGTAATAATAGCTGCTGCCATGTATTGAATGTTCGCACCATTTCAGATTTTGTGCCAAGTGCCTGTCATGCTTTTTTCCATGGGTTATCTCACAATAGCCTGTGATTTTGGGGCTCTCCTTATCCCCATTTTACAGAAAAGGAAGCTGAAGCTCAGAGGGGGTCACAATACTTTTCCCCTGGGTGCACAGCTAGTGAGACAGGAATGACTTTGGATTTGAACCTTGTGTTTTCTGACCCCAGTTTTTCCTGACCTCAGAGCCTGGGCTCACTGCTTATTCTCACCACATTGTTTCTAGAAAGAGGAAACGTGCCTGGGTTGTTTCAGTATCCTGTTACTTATTTCCTTGCTTCCCTCCTCTTTTGTCTTTGGATCTTTTTCCTGACACCTGGCTTTCTGAAGCAAGGACTTCTCCACAGAAGCCCCCCTCCCTCCCTCCGTCCCTCCCTGCCTCCCTCCCTCCCTCTCTTCCTTGTCTGGTAAATTCCTCTCAGTCTTCAGGATTCCAGTGCCCTGGCTTTCTCCTTTGAGTTCACACAACACTTTGCTCCAACCTTAACCAACACCCTTTTAAGCTTACAGTCAGCTAACAGTATTCCAGGGAATTCCTAGGTTGTGGCTCAGGAATTTGCTTGACTTGTGTGTGTCTGCCTGTGTGTGAATTTTTTCTAGAGAGCCTGCAGTTTTCATGGGAGTTTCAGAGAAGGAGTTGACCAAAAAGGTTAAGATATTATTGTTTATAAGATTCTCCACCCTCCCCCAAATAATGAACAGCTGGAGGGGAGAAGCATATCTTATTCATACTTATTTCCTTAGATGGATATAATAGATGTTTTGAGTTTGTGAATAAATGAATGTATTTACTGGTAGGGCTGTGGGGTGATAGAATCTCTGGGTTCAGAACACGTGATCACACTCAGACTGCCATGAATGAAATTCCTTCTCTGCAAACCCTTCAGCAAGTGCTAAAATCTCCCAGAGCCTCATTTTCGTCGATGGTAAAAGGGACGTCCCAATCGTGTTTAAGTTAGAGGGTTTTCATTGGGGATTAAAACAAGATACTGCGTGGAAATGCTTAGTACAAGAGTACATAGCATACTTTCCATAATTAGCTGCTATTATTGACTTAAGAGCATTGGAAAAGGGCTATAGGACAAGGCTCTCGTGATTCTTCTAGTGACTGTCATGGGGGTACTACAAAAAGTTATCATGCTGCTCTGGAGTTTTAAAGGCTCAAAACCAGGATGCCTCCTTTGGCCGTGGTGGCAGGTGTAGCTCAGACACCTCCCAGAAATGTTCTTGGACACACCCTTTCCCCATGGCCTCAACCTTGGCTGTGCAGTGGCTTAGGCTCCACTCAGACGGACCCCTTAGAGTGCCAGCTAATGGAAATTTTGTGGTGTGGCCACTCTGCCCCCGAGGATTTGGACATATGCTTTTTGTGTTTAAATCAACAGAAAAAAGTGCAGTTGTAGCCACCCCTCTGCATAATCGTTGAAATAGGTCTTTTGCTCACATGTTTTTGGAGCTCTTGAGTGCCAAGCCTGTCACTTGCTGTCCCCTCTGTGCATCGCAAGAGAGTCCAGTAGGTCAGATGAAAGACAGAAGGCAGCAGGGCATACTTGCTCATTTACATAACACTGATTGAATAGCTGTGCATAGATCAAGACATACACATTATTTCTAATGGTACGGCCATCGGGTCACACGGGCAAGAAGCTGGCCTTAGAAAAGTGCTTTAGTTGGTTACTTAAAAACTCTAGCCCATTAATGTGCACTAAATATAGAAAAGACAGCTCAAAATCTCTTTACAGAAAATATATTGTGAGCTGGATGCATTGCCATAAGGAAAAATACTGTCGACTCCTACTTTTCCTAGTCATTTTTTAAAAAAGTATATACTATTTCTTTTTATCACTGGTAACTATATGACTTTGAGAGAGTTGCTTCCAAGTAACTACTAAAAATAAAGTCCTTAAAGTGGATCACAGCTTTCTTTGAAAATCACCAAAAACTGGACACAGCCCAAATGTCCTTTCCCTGGTGGAAGGATTACAAGCCATGTGTCTTCAATACAATGGAATACTAAGTAGCAATGAACAGGAAGCAGCTGCTGACACCTGCAAAAATGTGAAAGGTCTCAAATGTACTTGCCTCAGGGAAAGGAGCTGGACTTAAAAGCCAGGCATTTGATCCCATTTGTATGGCATTCTGGAAAGGACAAAATTGTAGGAACAGAAATAGGTGTTTCCTGGGAGTTGGGGGTGGGTGATATTTTGACTCCAGAGGTGCAGCTCAGGGGAGTGTTTTGAGGTGATAGGACTCTTCTGTATCTTGATTGTGGTGATGGTTATAGGAATTTGTATATTTCAGAAGTTGCAGAACTGTACACTAAAAAGATGAATTTTAATTTACAAAAATACAAACAAAATAATTTTAAAAAGGGAGTGCCGGCATTTACCCAACACTCAGAAGTGTGGACTTGCTTTGGAAGGGGTAATGTATGTCACTTAAATCCCATAAATATTATTGGTGAGCTACTATAATGCAGTCTTTTATGGGAAATCATAAGGGAAATACTTGTCTAGTGGTGTAACAATTGGACTTTGATAAACATGTGCAAAAAACTGTTAAGATAACTTTAGGGTTGTAATTATCTTACAGGAATTTAGATAGAAGATATATCTAGCTGGGATTATGGGTGATTATTTTTAAAAAAGCATAGGAGGTTTGTTAAGGAATAATCTTGAAAATGGATAGAGTTTTAGAATGTTTTTCAATAAACTTTTAATTGAAGTATACCATTTCTGCAGAAAAGTATACAAGTCGTATGTGTACTGCCTGATCAGTTTCCACCAAGTAGTCAGTACCTAGTCTATGAGACCATTACCAGCACTCTTGTATCTTCTGGTAGGCAGGCTTTCCCCCAAAATAATCACTATCCTGACTTCTAACACCATTGATTAATAATGTCTGTGTCATTTAGCTTTATACAAATGGAATCATACTGTATGTACTCTCATGTCTGTATTCTTTTGCTCAGCATGTATGTGAGATTCATCTCTCATCGTATGTGACAATGGTTCATTCTCATGGAATATTCCCTTACAAAAAGACATCACTATTTATCTCTTCTGCTGATGGGCATTTGGGTTGCCTACAGTTTTGCCTTATTATGAGCAGTGCTGTCATGCCCATTATTGCTATCTGGTTTTGGTGAGTGCACATGTACCCTAAAAGTGACTTATTAGGTTATAAGGTATGCATGTTCACTTCACTTCTTTTGAGCAGATTTGATACACAATATTACACCAGTTTCAGGTGTATGACCCAGTGATTCAGCTTCTCTATGCCTTTTGCTACGCTTGCCACCAGGGTAGCTACCGTCTATCACCATCCAATGCTATCACAATACTAGTGACTATATTCCCTGTGCTGTGCCTTTTATTTCTGTGACTTATTCATAACTGGTATTCGTAACAGGTACGAATCCTGTATCTCCCCTTCACTCATTTATGTACTCTCCCCACCCCTGTCCCCACTGGAAACCATCAGTTCACTGTATTTATATTTTTGATTCTGCTTTTTGTCTATTTGGTTTTTTAGATTCCACATATGAGTGAAATATGTTATTTTTCTCATGTGACTTCTCTTTTTTTAAAAAATATTTTATTTATTTGGTGGGTGAGGGGAGAGCACGCACAAGCAGGGGGAGTGGCAGAGGGAGAGGGAGAAGCAGACTCCTCTCTGAGAAGGGAGCCCCATGTGCTGCTCGATCCCAGGACTCTGAGCCAAAGGCAGATGCTTAACCAACTGAGCCACCCAGGCATCCCTCAGTTGACTTACTTCACTTACTATAATAACTTGTAGGTCCATTTGTGTTGTGGCAGATGGTGTGATCTCATCCATTTCTTAATATTCTGTTGTGCATTGTGTTTGTATAAATTTGTGTGTGTGTGTATACCACTTCTTTATTCATTTATTGGACATTTAGGTTACTTCCATATTTTGGCTATTGTAAATAATGCTGCAATAAACATAGGGGTGCATATAAAAAACTTCTAAAGTCTTTGTACCAATTTATAACCTCAGCAACAACGTCTGAATGTTCCACTTGCTCCATTCCTTGCCAGTGTTTGGTAATGCATCTCTCCTTCATTTTATTGAGGCAAGTATGTGATTTTTCATAGAAAGGGATTGTGGGTATATGAAGGGTACTCTAGGCAAGAGGAACTACCCAAGCAAGAGTATGTAGCTAGGATTAGGGAATGAATTTGTGTTTATAGTGCTTGGAATACTTAAAGTAGTTGAGACTAGAGAAGTAAGTGGGCCTTGATTGTCAGTCTCAAGAAGAAAGTTGAAACTCATTTATTCTGTGTTAATGACACATAAATTTCATTAAAATAGTTGTATGAAAACAGCAAGCCATGCCTATTATCTAGTAGTTAGCATAGGATATATTGAGGGCGGTTAGAGTGAATAGGTTAGCAGTCCAGGCCAGAGCTGAACCAGGGCAGAATAACCTTGAGGGCAGAGGAGATGCAGTTTGGTGGTTGATGGGGAAGATGTGTAAGTAACTGGACAGTGGAGGGTTAAGGGGACAAAGAATACAAGACACCTCTAACCTGGTGGTATGTTAGCCAGGTATGTCAAAGTTCACTGTTATCCTTAGTCAGTGACCTATACTTGCTGTCTCTCTTTCTTCCCTCCCCTTACACTTCATTCCTCGTAATTTTTGTGAATTGTTAAATATATCTAGTTAAATATGTCTAAAACCTATTGGTTTCTAAAGAACAATAAAATGAATAAACATGTACCCATTGTATCTACAGGCACAGAATATTTAAAAGTCTCATCTTTGATCATATCCTTCTCTTTAACCTCTACCAAGGTAATTGCCGCCCTGAATTTTAGGCTAATCACTCTCTTCCTTTTTGCTATAGTTTTACTGTCTTTTATCTGATATTTAGCAGCATCTCTGACCTCTGCTTACTTGAGGCCAGTAGCATCTGCCTCTCCATTTGTGATAGCTAAAGGTGCCTCCAGACATTGTCAAGTGTTCCCTGGGGACAAAAATCACCCCCCATTTGAGAACCACTGCTCTGAAGTGTTAGGATTCAGTGAAGGGGCATTGAGTTTCCATGACTGACAGGAGAGAACTGTTGTATAACCTTCCTTCCTTTGCTGCTGCTCCACACCAGCCCTAGGTGACTGCGGACGGTGATCCATTCTTGTCTTTTGTTAGTGGAACTTTCCTGTCCCTGGAGATGGGCCTTTTCCTCTTACAAGTGCTAGTGACTATTTTCTATATTCCCATGGACCATGAGTCTACTTTCCTCTACCTGCATCTCTCTTTGCCCTAATCTCTCCCTCCCTCGAGGTAGTTTTTATGGGCCTGATGAATGAATCAGACTTATTGCCTTTATGAATTGGTTCCATTTCTCCTCAAGCAAACAAAAAAACATAAAAGCATGTAGTTTTAGAGATTGTCTTTAAAAAAAAAACATAATAAGTGTTAATAAACCAAAGTTAAAAATGCCAATAAACTGTAAGATGCACATATTTTAAGTACACATTTTATAGCATTATTGATAGTTGATATTGATTTGGGCTTAGGAGTTATAGAAATGTTCACATTGGTAAAAATGATGGGACCTTTGATTTTTTAAAATTAAAATCTGAGAAATTTAAATGTATTTTGGTGTACACAGCTCTCCCATAACTTTGTGTGTGGATTTTTTTCAAGTGCGACACAAACCTGTCCATGAATCCCAAACCATAAAGTTGGCTCCATCTAGTGTGTGAAAGTATTATACAGCTAGGGGAGAAAATCTGTACTGAAAATCTCTTGGTTCTTCTTTATGAAATTAGAAAAAAAAAAACAAAACACAAAAACAAGACTAAAACAAAAGTGGACTACAAGTTATATTTATGCCCTAAGAGATAATACAGGCAGAAATGACCTTCACAGTGAGAGAGGAGAAAGAAGTCATTATGTATTGAAACATCAACATCAAGCCTGCCTGGCACTTTGTTCTAAGAGCCTTGCCTCCCCTCACCTCCCCACCCCCCAATGGAGGACTTGTTTACAGGTCCTGTCAACAAACGTGGCATCACTTCCATTGTGATATTCTCAGTCCTACTTGGCCAGATCCCTGCTCTTCCTATATGGAATCGTATCTGAGAGTCATGTTCATTTTCCACAGTTAGGTGAGCGATTAGGGCTAGGCCCACTTCCTATGCGTTCAGAACTCTAGATGATTTTCTTTATCACACTGAAACTCTTTGTAGCTGTGAGCTTCTCATTGTCATAGAGTAGGCCCCTATTTCTAGGTTGTGTTTAATCTTGTTTCCTCTGAAGGATTCTGGCACATTCTTCATTTCTTTCAATCAGCATCTCCCAAATTTCCACCATTTCATGCTAACTTCATGACTTTTGCCTTCGTTTACTATGTGGGGGCTTAAAAAATTAAGACTGTATTTTAAAGAAATGGTATAATGGAAATCATAAGTGGAAGTACATGTAAAATAAATAAAATGAAATTGGAAGAAAACTGTTAGATTCTTATAAGGTGTATTTCCTGGAAGTGCTTGAGCCTGAGGTTGGAGCTTTTTTGGTTACAAAGGGCAAGTGTTGAGATATTGAAGACATATTTTAGCATCAAACAAGAGACTTTTCCTGGGATGAAAGAAATTTGAAAGGCCTTCTCACTGTGTAATTCCATGGTTATTTATTGTGGAGTCTGTGCGTCTGGATTTGAGATCATCTGTGTCCCACACTGGCAGACTGCTCAAGATTTACTGTCTTTGCCAACAGAACTTCATCATTTTCCTCATTTCCAAAAGGCCTTGTTTCCCTTAAAAAGCCTTTTCAAATAATTCTTTTCCAAGCACTTCCTTACTTCTTCCTCCATTAACAAGTATAAATTGTGCTGATATCTTACATTTTCCCTCTTTTCCAACGAGATTAAGTTACTTGAGGACAAAAACTGTATGTTTATGTTTCCTTCTTGCGAATGCCAGTAATTTAATTCATGCTTGGCACAAATAAGCAGGGGAAGCATGCTTCATTCTTCTTTTTTTTTTTTTTTTAAGGTAAATCATGGTCACAAGAGGTCAGAAAAAGCACCATGGTCAATTAATTAATCACTTAGCCCATTGACAAATAGTTATTGGGTGCCTTCTCTGCATCTGGAGTGGTGCCTGGCTCAAGAAAGGGAAGATGAACCAAACAGATGTGATTCATGCCTTCGTGGAATTCAGAATCTAGTGTGGGATGTGGGGATAGACAACGAAAGAGACGACTGTAGTACACAGTTCTAATTATAGAATTACTTTGCTTCTGTGATTGTTGCATGGCTCACGTAAACTTGCAATAGAGGAGTATAAAAAAAGGCATGTGGGCTCTGGAGTTTCAAACCCCAGATCTACAGCTTATTAATATCTTGACTTTGGGCAAGCTACTCACCTCACTCAGTGTCTCTCAGTGTTTTTTATTTAAATTAAAAAATATTAGATAAACATAGGTGTAATATAAAAATACAAGGTACAGTTATCATTGTGACAATATGATGAATTCCATCTTCTCTCCAACCCCCCCAACTTTTTAAAAATGAGATAGAAACAGGATGTCATTTTCCCCAAATATGTGAGTTCCCTGCCTGCCGTGCTTGTAAATGAAAATACATTGATCTTTTTTTAAAAGATTTTATTTATTTATTTGACAGAGAGAGATCACAAATAGGCAGAGAAGCAAGCAGAGAAAGAGGGGGAAGCAGGCTCCCCGCTAAGCAGAAAGCCCAATGTGGGACTCGATCCAGGACCCTGACATCATGACCTGAGCCGAAGGCAGAGGCTTAACCCTCTGAGCCACCCAGCCACCCCGAAAATACATTGATCTTTGATCCAGTATTAGAAAGCAAACATCCTTGTTAATGGGAGTATGATTGTAGATAGTGCTTAAAGATTGTAAAGCCACACAATTTCCAAATTGTCCATTTAAATTAATTAATGAATTGAGCATTCAGAGGTTCTCCAAAACATTTCTCTGTCCAGGCTCTAAGGTCCCTGGTAGTGCTGATTTATGTCAAGTATATCAAACAGTGCCTGGGACGTAGTAGGTGCTCAAAAAGTATTTGTTGAATTGTTAACAGAGTCAAGTTCCTGGACCTCCCATTGATGTAAAGGAGACCAGATCCAAAAGTCAAAGGCAAAAGCAAGGCTTTAGTAGGGCTACAGCTCAATTGGAAGGGAAACAGCACCAGCAAGAATGGTCAGGGTGGCCTCCCAGAATAGAGGGAAGGCCCTGCTTATACAGAGAAAGTGCCCTCTTAGGTAGGTTCCTGCTTGGGTCTGGTCCACTATGCTAATGAAGTAAAGACATTAAAAAAAAAAGTGCCACCTCCTGATTGGTTGGAAGGTCGATATTGGCAGGTAACTCAGGCAGCTCATTGGTGCTTTTTTAGAGTCAGGGTTCTCGGTGTTGTCTGGCTTGTGTTTGTGGCCGCATCCTTGGCCATATCCAGGTTCTGCTGGTGAGAGAAGCAGTTTCACGGTGACACCCACAGAAAGTGTCCCAGACACATAAAGTTTTTCACTTGGGGCTTATTCCCATGGTCTCTAACTGTTAGAAGGAATGAGTTTTAACGACAATATTTTGATTTTTACTTTTTTTTTAATGATTTCATCCACATCTCTTAAAAATGAACCAGTGTTATTTGATATTAGAAGCTCAATAATCCTGAATCGGAATGGTTATTATTCTCTGCATCTGCTTTGCCATCCTTGCCTGTAATACCTGGCAGGGATTAATACTTATTAAATGTTAAAATTAGGTAGCGTTGGCACTATTGCTTTTTTTTTTTTTTTTAAAGGACACATGACTTAATTTTTTAAAGCAAAGATTTAATTTTTTCCTTTTTGTTAGTTTTATGGCAGTATTACTTGAAATTACACAGGCCATTAATTTAAAATATTGGTTATTTAAGCATTTTACTATCCACATAAATATACACTTTGATTATAGGAAAGACTCCTTAGGGTGTAAATTAGGTACAGATGGCTAATATGTATTGAGTTTATTATGATTGATTGGATTTAATCAACAGGCAGGAAGGATTTATGTGCAAATATTATTTTTCTCATTTTAAATCCTGTTTGCTCAGCATAACCGAAACAGGATGTCATTAGAATAAGAGTCAGTACTGAGATGCTTTAGAAGTTTAGGAAATTTGACTACTAAAACAAATTTAACATAGGGTGATCTATTGAACACCAAGCGGTTCTATTTGTTATAGTTTTGCTTACTTAATTATATGATTTCCTGCCTGACTTCTGGGCATATTTATATAGTAAAAATGCAAGTTAAAAACATAATTGACATATTGAATCAGAGCAGAGGGATCTTTGGGCTAGCATTTTTGCCTGTAGCTAAGACAGCCATTGAAAAGGCAGTAAGTTGTCCACTATCAAAAGTTACAGATTATCAACATCTTAGTTTTTGGTTATTCATTATAAATGTCTTTTTTACAGATATCTCTGTACCTTTCCTGAGCTGACGAATATTTAGAGGTTTGTATAACCTCTTCAAATACCAATTTTCAAAAGCATCATCTCTGTTACCACTAAATAATAATTTTTATTTACCATAACTTGAAGTTTTCTGAGGCTGTGAAGACTGACTTCTCATTCTCTATAGTATTTTGAAATCGAATCCCTGTTTCTTGCAGAATTTTGGTTTGAGTGTGATTGTTTTCAGGCACTGTGCTAAGTATTTTTCATACATTATGTTATTTCATCATTATGTGAATCAATCAAATGGGTAATGTTCATGTCCCCATTTACAGATGCAAAATTTGAGACTCAGAAATTAAATGACTTGCCCTAGGTAAATCTATGAGATCAACACTGTGTGTGTGTGTGTGTGTGTGTGTGTGTGTGTGTGTGTGTGTTCTCTATATTGTACCACCATATTGTGTTGTCTCTGATTAAAAAATGGTTGTGTTTGTATCTTGAGGAGAGACATAGCAACTGAATATTCATTTGTTTATATAGAAACCATTTTTCTGGGTTCTTACCACATCTTGTACAAATTGGGGTTTCCGTACTTCACTCTCTTGACTTCCATACCGCCTTCCACCGTAGCCTAATTGTCCACAAGAAACAGTCTATCTCTATGTTTAGCTTACTTTTTGGGATACAAATATTAAATTTACGTGAATAGATTAGAAAGTTTAGCTGACAAGCTATCCATCCTTTTCTTCTTCTCTTTGTCCCCTTTTCTAGCTTTTCTGGACCATAAAGGATTTAGGTGATTCTTTGAGTTGTTGATGCCCTGATGGCGCTCTCAAAGAGGAAACCTTGGGAAGGATGGATTCACCTTCCTTAGCATCTCAGGTGGTCTTTGGAGGCCATTTCTAATAGCCAAATGTTATGTTACTTTAAAATATTTTAATCTTGACTCTTGTTTTGAAGAAGAAAGAAGCTGAAGTCTTAGCTAATAGTGACAGTGGTACATGCTCCTGCTTCATTCCTCAGCACCCCTAAGAGGATGGCAGAGACATCCTGTATGCTTATTTGCTTTTCAGTCTTTAATTACTTAAAAAAAAAAGTGACGGCAGTAAAAGGAGGGTCACATTTTTCTTTTTAAATGAGTTTGGATTTAGCCACTGAAGTGAGAGAAAAGCACCATGATTTGGGGGCACCTGGGTGGCTCAGTTGTTAAGGGTTTTCCTTCTGCTGAGGTCATGTTCCAGGAGTCCCTGGACAGAGCCCCACAGCACATCAGGCTTCCTGCTCTGTAGGAAACCTGCTCCTCCCTCTCTCACTCACCCTGTTTGTGTTCCCTCTCTAGCTGGGTTTCTCTCTGTCAATTAAATAAGTAAAACCTTAAAACAACAACAGCAACATGATTTTAAACTCTTGAAGTGGAAGATTTTATTGGGAAGTCACATTGTAAGTAACCTTGGCCCCTCAACGGCAGCAGCCTTATCTTCTGTTTATTTACGAAGGTAGAGGAAACTAAGTTGCAGTTTACTAAATTTCTCATTTGAAGAAATGCCAATCAAAGTGACATAATCTCCACTGTGTTTGCCTCCCCAGCTTTGTGTTGTCTCACAAACTTGGCCGTACTGTAGATTGTGGTCTGCTTATTGCAAAATACCCCCAGATAACAAAGAAACAGCCTCTTAATCTCCCTTAATTCAGGAACAAATATTTCTTTTGAAGTGAACCCTAAGAGAGAGAATATCAGAAAGCTCAAGAGAGGGAATTAATCTGTTGTATTGGTTATTATATTAAATGAAAGGCCAAACTATTATTTCATGGATTTCTCCCTTCACTAATTGCTTAAGAATTGACTTCAGACAACATTTGAGATGCCTCTTTGTCGATTATGTTTTTATTTTCAGAACAGACTTTTCTAAATGGTCTTGAAAGGCATTTTTTTTTTTCTCTCTCTGGATGTTTGCATAAGCATCTAAACAATTCTTTACTCAAGTCACAGTGAGCCTAAATCAAGTTTACCTGGGGTCATCTTGGTCTCGTCTGCTTTTCCTTCTCAACCTGAAAAGACTTCTTTGTGTGCCAGGTACAATGAGCAGTCTTTCAGAAGATGCTGTACCATCACTTTTACAGGGAGATCTGTTCTTGGTAGAAGAAAATAGAAACAGGATGAAAGAGATAATCGTGATTGAATGGTACTGAACGGGTATTTCTGCAGACAGGTAGTCATTAAAAATTGCCTTCAGTTAGGCTGTGAGGGTTTCAAATAATGAGAAACTGCTGGGCCACTTTCTTGTAACTTAGTATCACAGTACTTATGAAAAACTGTTGTGTTCAGCAATGAAAACCTTCCAAACAGAGTATGTAATTGTCCCATTGATGCATGTCGACTCTTCCTTCCTAATTAATTAAATGCCGTCAGACTGTAGTTTGGAGGGCCTTTCTTACTGATCTTTTTTCATTTTGTCACTCACCTGTCCATTCTTCCTTCCTTCTTTCCATCCATCCATCCAGCCAGCCAGCCAATATGTATTGAACATTTACTACATGCCAGACACTGAGAATAAACTAAATTCAAAGGACCCTGCCTTCACAAAGCACAAAAAACAAACAAATAAAATGACTGTACCTTGGGTTAAATGCTGTGAAAGAAAGAAGCAAACTTTTGCTTGGAGAGCAAACAACTAGAAGTGGGTGTTTTGCTTGAGGTAGGGAGGGCAGAGAAGATGTCTCTGAGGGAAAAATGTTAACCCTATAAAGCCCTCCTCTGACAAATGAGGGGCAGCCAGCCATGGGAGAGTCACTAGAGGAAGGAGAGGAGGGCCCCTGGCATGTCCTCTCTGCCCAGTCTTAGGATAGGTTTGTGTATGGGAGTTTGAGTTTCTTGGCTTGAGCTCCTAAAAAGCAGAGCCCCTTGCTTCTTCGCGTTCACCTGGCACCCAGCGCCGGAAGGCGCCTGTCACGTGCTGGGCCAGTCACTCAGTGTTTGTGTTGCAGGGCCTTTCAGCGCATTGACTTTTCCCAGAATGGAGCATGATGATGTGTGGGGAGAAGAGGGGGTGGATTTGTTACTTTTGAGAGAGTATTTCTTGAGTTTCATAGTTGCGTTCATGGTACTCTTTAATTACCTCATAATAAGGCTTTCACTGAACATTCAAAGCATATCCATAGTAATTCCAAGTGGGTGCTTTAAAGGATTAAACTCTACAAGCAGAAACTTCTTTACTCAACAAATAAAGAGCACTTACCTTCTGGAGTATTTCCTGTCTCTTTTAAGATGATTTACATAGAATACATTATATTTAATTGTATGTGTTATAATACATTATATATTAGGGGTTCCTAGGCCTGACTTCACATTAGACTTTTATGAAAATCTTTTCCAAAACCCAGAATTCCAGACTGTACATCTGTAGAGTCTCATTCAGTCGTTTGTTTGTGGCAAAATCCTCAACGTTAAATGCTCTTACATCGGCTGTAAGGGAGTAGTGTAGGGAGAAGAGTCCCTAGGTGCTTCTGATAGGAAGGCGGGCTTGCGAATTATTGACTGGGATCATAATGAAACATTTGAAGAGTGGTTAGATATGTCCTAAATTGGCTGTGGGAGGTAGCTCTTGTGTCCATATAGTGCTGTGCACATCACAAGCCCTCAAGCATAAACTGTCATTAGGCCAGTGAGCAGAAGTTCAAGTTTATGGAAAAGAGCAGTGACTATCAAAAGAAAAGATAGAAGAAAATGGTGTGCTTGGGGGGGGGCAATAAAACATTTGAAATCCAAATAAAATAAGAAATCTGTGGTAATGGTTCTACTTTTCTTTAGCCGAGTTTTGGACAGGTAACAAGTAAAATCTCTTATCTCTTCTCTCACCCATTCAACATAGTGATTGAATTTTTCCTTCCAAAAAGATTCCAAGGCCCAAATTTAGCATCCAAAGGAAAAATTGGCTGTCACTTGGATGGTTGATAGTTTTAAGTTCCATTTTAGTTAAGGTCGTTCTTGGAGAGGTCAGTAAGAATTCTGACGACTCTCGTTGATTTGCTGGAATTTGGGGCAAAGAGTAGTAATTAAGATTTTAATGCATTAGAATACAGGTAATATTTTTAGTCTGCATTCAGTGTTTTATTTTTTATTTATTTATTTTTTTAAAAAGATTTTATTTATTTATTTGACAGAGAAAAACACAGCTAGAAAGGGATCACAAGCAGGTGGAGTGAGAGAGGGAGAAGCAGGCTTCCTGCCGAGCAGGGAGCCCGATGTGGGGCTCTATCCCAGGCCTCCGGGATCATGACCTGAGCTGAAGGCAGTCGCTTAATGACTGAGCCACTCAGGCACCTCGGTGTTTTATTTTTTAAATACTATTTTTCCTTTTCCTCCACTTGCATTTGAAAGTTTGTGTTTAAATTTAGGGCACAGATATAGATATAGAGATAGAGATGGATACACACACACACATACACACACACACACACACACACACATATGCGTATGCACTTAGGATACTCATCTGGATAATACAGGTGTGTATAAGAGAGTTATTTTCCTGTTACAGATCAATTCATTTTAAAGATGTTTATTGAACATCAACTACCGACAGTTTATCCCACTAGGTTCTAGGGACACGGTGGTGAACCAAGCAGGCATCGTTTCTGCTGCTCCGAAACATTTGTTGAATAATGGGGTGACTGCTAGAGGACTGGTATTTTATTTTATTTTTACATTTTTAGTTGAAGTATAGTTACCATACAATATTATATTAGTTTCAGATGTACAACATAGTGAATTAACAAATACAGAGTGCTCACCATGGTAAGTTTAGTTACTGTCTGTCCCTGCACAGAGTTGTGGTAATATTACCGACTTTATTCTCCATGCTGCACTTTCTGTACCCATGCCTTATTTATTTTATAATTGGAAGTTTAATCCCCATCACTTATTTCACCTATCCTCCCACCCACTCCCTCTCAGGCAACCACCAGTTTGTTTTCTTGTATTTATGAGTCAGTTTCTTTGTGTTTGTTGGTTTGTTTTTTAGATCCCACATGTAAGTGAAATTATATGGTATTTGTCTTTCTCTGACTTATTTCACTTAGCATAATACCCTCTAGGTCCATCCATATTGTCACAAATGGCAAGATTTCATTATTTTTAATGCCTAAGTAATAGTCCATTCCATACACACACGTGTGTGCGTGCGCACGCGTGCGCGCGCACACACACACACACACACATATACCACATCTTCTTTATCCATTCATCTTTCTTTGGACACTTAGGGTTTCATATCTTACCTATTCTAAATAGTGCTTCAGCAAACACAAGGATACGTATATCTTCCTGAATTAGTGCTTTTGTTTTCTTTTCTTTCAGGTAGATACCCAAAAGGGGAATTACTGGATCATATGGTTGTTCTGTTTTTAAGTTTTTGAGGAACCTCTATACTGTTTTCCCTGGTGGCTACACCGATTTACCTTCCCACCAATGGTGTGTGAGGGACCTCCACCCACATCCTTGCCAGTACTTGTCATTTCTTGTCTTGTACTTGTCACTAGCCACTCTGACAAGTGAAGGTGCTATCTCATTGTGGTTTTGATTTGCATTTCCCCGATGATGAGTGATGTTGAGCCTCTCTTCATGTGTCTGTTGGCTATATGTATGTCTTCTTTGGAAAATGTTTGTATGGGTTCTCTGCCCATTTTTAAATCAGAGTTTTATTTATTTTTTGTGTTGAGCAGATCAGTATTTTAGTATCAGGGAAATGTTTGTAATGTTTCATGGATTTTGTAGACAGTGGCATAATCGCATATTTCAGTCAAGCTTTACTCCATTGGCTGGTGGGTATTTTGTTGCTGTGGCCAAGAAGGTTTTCCAAGAACACTTGTATAATATAGATCTTTCTAAAGTACCATGAATAGTTGAACATGTGCCCCTTAAAAGTAATTTTTTTAAAATACTTATGTAAATAGTCAATGGACAGCCTTCTTGGGGTGGTGGATTATTTAGGATGAAAGGTCAGGTGATGTCATTGGCTGAACATGCCCGGGGAGTATTTGGCATCACTTTGTGTCCCTGCTGGAATGGCTAGAATTGATACCACTGCTTTCATAGTCAACACTTGAGATCCCATGGAGGCTATAGGTTTTCCCTCTGTAATGTAATAAATATAATAAATCAGGGTTTCAGTTCTTAAACTTACCTAGTACCTAATAACTTAATGTGATTTCAAATAGTGCCCAAAGTGGGAAAGAATCGGTTCAGTCTTTTAAAAGATAATCCTTTAAAGGCCCTAATATGGCACTTCCTACTCCTTCCTCCTTTACTTTCTCTGTTTTTGTTTGTTTGCTTGTTTGTTTTTTCCCCACTCTGTCCTATTTCCCTTGGTTCTCTAGATCAGTCAGTGTGAATCAAGGATAACAGCCTTAACCACAGTCATAAACCTATGAACTGTTTTTTTTTTTTTAATTGAGAGCTTACTATATGCCAGAGACTATGCCAAACACATACTAAATTATCTTCTTCGGTTCTAACAGTAACATATGGGATGGGTACTAACCATTTCACTTTTTCAGGTGAAGATCCTGGGACACAGAAAGTTTGGTAAATTTGTACAAGGCCATAGAGTTAGTAAGTGGTGGAATTTCAGCTTGGATAAGTTGACACAGCAGAACCTGTGTTCTTTATTTTTATGCCATTTTGTGACAGAGACAGGAGGAGAGAGGTTGGGTAAGTTAGTAAGGCGAAGAGTATAGCTTCTTAGTCATCTCTTTACTCCTACCCAGCACAATACGTGGCGTGTAGGAAGTGCTCAATAACTCTAGTTAATGAATACAATTATTGCATTAGGGACTGTATTCCCTACCCTACCCTTAATCTTTCTATTTATTGGTCTTTAGTTTTTGAGGAACCTCCATACTGTTTTCCATGGTGGCTACACCAATTTACCTTCCTCTGTTCCTTATTCTGTTCACTTTTCTGCACTTCTCTTCACCCTTTGTTCCTTTAGTGCTCCCCGCCCCCATGAACTAGAATTACCTCCTACCAAGACTATTGCAATAGCCAATCTTGACCCTCCTTTGGCTGAGTCTCAAAATAGCAGCTAGAGGGAACTTTATAAAAACTCCTATCTGAGCCCTTTGTTCTCCTGCATACAGCCTCTCAGTGATTTCCTGTACACCTTGAATCAGAATTATCTCCTCCCTCGCCTACCAGATCCTGTGTGGTCTGGCCCTTGTCATTGCATTGGTTTCATGGACACTACCCTTTTCCCTCCTTCTCTGTCCTCCAGCCATAGTGGATCATCCTTTTAATTCCCACCTCGGGATTCTTGCATGTATATATTGTTACCACTGTTCAGAAGACTCGTCTTCCATGTCCTCCTTCTCCCAAATGGTGTTCCCACTCAGATCTCAGTGCAGAGGTCCCTGCCCAAGAGAAGTCTTTTCTGACTCCTACCTTTTAAGCCTTTCTAGCTCCCCATAGTAGTTACTTCTATCATTATCTGTTTGCATGATTATTTAATATGTCCATAAATGCCTGGGACATAGTAGGTGTCCCATAAGTATTTATTAAACTAAAGAATGAGTGAATGAACAAATGAGCAAAGACTAAAAAGACTAAATGGCTTGCCTGAGGCTCCTGGCTGGAGATTTCCTATTATTAAACGGAATTTAAGATGAAGATAATTTCATTACATTATGGAATTCAAGTTTGATTATGGCTTGTTGAGATTGCATTGTTTTCCTATCATTTACTTTGGAGACGAAAGAGGTGAAGTCACTCGGCCCCGGGCACACAGCTAGCTCCCGTCACATGTCTTTGTTCTGACCTTCCAATGATGTGTAAAGAGAAACATACATATTTTCATAACTCTCCAAGACATCTTTGGTGTGCTGAGTCTGTAGGAGCTCCATCAATATTTGATAATATTGATGTTATCATGTTGGAATTTCAAGTGTTATCGGAGAACATGTGTTATTTTTTTTTCTTCTTGTACACTAGTGTGTCCAGAATTAATTGGGTGACAGTCTAAGAATACACAGATGTACGGCCTAAAGATGTGTATGTCCTAGATGGTGCCCACGGTGAGAATCAGCTTGCATTTGGCTTCCAGCAGGACAGGGCAGGGGCACCCCTCATGTTCTTGGGGTCCAAGAGTGAGAAATGCTGTCTGGATCTCTAGCCTGCCAGCAGGATATCATGCCCAATTCTCAGCTCCAGTTCCAAAAATGTCTGAGATCACCCAGACTGAAAAGCGACACAAGCAATCCCACAGCCCTCTTAGATTCTGGGACTTGTCTTAAGCGTTAAAAATTCACCGGGATGTGAAATTACCTCCCTTTCAAGTTTTCTACGAAGGCACAGCTGCTGCAAGACTCCACCCTTACCTGTGGGGGGGGGGGGGAGGCTTAGTGAGCATCCTGAGGTGCTCGCCTGGCTGCTGGGGTGAACTGCGGCCTGCCTGGGTCCCTGCATGGCCCCCTGCGTGGCCCCCTGTGTGGCCCCTGTGCGGGGTGAGGCAGCAGTTTTTTCCTGCAGGTACAGTAGGTGCTGGATTAAACAGGTCTGCTGCTGCAGACAGAGACCAGGCACCGTTCTAGCACGGGCTGTGTTTGGATTGGAGTTTCTAGGGCCTTATCAGGAGCCACCCCTAGTGACACAGCCCGTGCCAGAACTAACTTTGACTTTCACTCTTCGCCAAGGGCTTGCAGAACACCTTAAAGGAAAAAAGATGGAGGCGCTTAGAGTTCAGATGTTCATGCCTTGCTCCTTTGAAAGCTTGTATCTGTAAGTGAAGTTTTACTCTGGAAATAATCCCGGGACCACTTAACGAGAGTGATTTTTTTTCTTTTTCTTTCTTTTTTTTTTTTTTTTAAAGGGAGAGGGTAGCAAACGGGAAGGTTTTATTGGGAGTTAAAAATACTGGAACTGTTACTTTGTGACTGTGGCTTTAATCAGCTTCAGCTGTAGCCTCTAATATGTGGCTATGACAAGGATAACAACCAATTTGTTGCGGGGGAGGGGGGATCGAAATGCTGGCCTATTAGCTTTGTCTTCTTGTTCTGTTTAAAATTGAATGTTGGTCTTAAATTAATAATGCCAAAAAAATGACCGCTTGAAAAATCTGAGAACAGAGCTTGATTTATGATTATGGGATAGATTACAGCTCAGCTTCGTCATGAATAAAAAAGGGTTCTCTTCAGGAAAACGAGCGTGCTTAGCAATAATGTTTGTGAGAATTGTCCTACTGCAAACACTTTGGAGGTTTTGCTTTCTCTCTCTCTCTCTCTCTCTCTCTCTCTCTCTCTCTCTCTTTTTACTTTGGAATAGTAGCAGTTTCATCTATAAATATCTTATTTGCATTTCTGTATATGGATTTTTTTTTCTCTTTGAGAGGAAAACAAAACAGCCAAACATCAGAATCATTGGCCTGGCATATCACTGCAGAACACGTTTGAGATGGGCCGTTTCAAGAAATACTAAAAAAGAGAAAGACTAAGGAAATGATAGTGCCCCCCCACCCCTCCCCCTCTTAACATTTACTTTCAGTGTTAGATGATAAGATTTGGAAACAATACTAAAAGCTGTGTCCCTCAGTGAATACGCATTCAAGCAAATCAACTTATGCAAAAGCCACCTCGGGAGCTTAATAATTATTTACTGAACGTTCCTGGGTCATGAGAGAGGTTCTGATTAAGTCAGAAAAGCATTATGTTCAGCAGCTTGTGAAGGTGTGTTTAAAGACGGCAAGAATAATGGAAAAGTACTAAATGTGGCAGAACTATTTTTAGAATTTGATTCTTAAAAAATAAATTCCCACAAATTGAAGTGTGGTTGAAGTTCCTAATGTTCCATACGTACATGTTTAGAAGTTCTCAGAGTAGCTTTTAAAATGATTTCTAATTTCTTGTGCTATTTTGGCTTACTGGGTTTGCTTTTATTGGTATTGTTTTCATTCTGTAGGTCATCAAAACAGTTTAAATACTTACCTCTGAAATGATAGAGCATTTTATGAACACAGTTTATGTATTTTAATTATATATTCAAAATGCCATTATCTTAGAAAGGTTGTAGATTTCTGCCTCACAAATCAGATAATAGTTAAGGAGATGATGACTGTTCTGTGTGATTCATACCCAAGAATGTACTCTGTAACTTACTAATGTTTTAAATATTAATTTTATGCAAATTAGTGGATGGCATGAATGGATAAAACATGCCATTTTGATGCAGCCTAAGGACAGTAATGATGTCACCCTTGAATTTACACCAGTTAATTCTTAATTTGAACTACTTTTGCTTAATTGCATTTGAATTCCTTTTTCTGGTTAAAGAAAATACTCTCCATAGAAGCAGGCTTCCCTTCTAAACTCGCAGAAGGAAATTCTTAGCACACGTCTTTGATAAAACTCTTTACTGAGCTGTGTTGCCTGTTAACTTCTTGGTGCCTTTTCTTTTAGGGAGGGCGCTCACTGTGAGTTCTATGTTTCCTTTGCATTTTCCTCCATGAAAGCAGAGGAATACCATAGCAAAAGGCAACATTCAAAGAGTTTTGGTTTCCTAGAAAACAACTTATCAGTTTTCACTAATTTTGAGATATTAAGAAGATGTTCAGAGGATACTAAATCAAGAATTAGAATGTAGTATAGTATAATGTCTACTTCTTGTCCGTGGTGTGCCGGCCACCATTCTAAATATCTTACCTGTACTAAAGCATTTAATTCTCATACTTTCCTCTGCAACAAAGGTGCTTTTTTCTACTTCCATTTTGCAGATGAGAAAATTGAGGTAAAAAAATCCTGCCCAAGTCATATACCTGAGAAGTGATAGAGCCAGCTTTTCAACCTTGGTGTTCTGACTCCAGGACTTATGCTCATTTTTGTTATTATACTCTGTGGATTTTCATTTAAGATCCTGGATGAACTGATGTTTCTTTCTCTGCCTTTTTATCGAGTGGGCATCTCCAAAGCACACATTTTTCAATTACTCCAACGGTTACTCATTTAAGCTTTTGGGAGTCACAGTTCATCCAGGGCCACAGTATGTGTCTATCAAATATATTTCCTTATATCCAGTTCACTATTGATTATAATTATAAGGCATCTACTTGGGGAAAAGATCTACTAAATATATACATTGATTATGAAATCCATTCTGAATTGAGAAATCTTAAAATGTAGAGGAAAAGTTTGTCTTAGAATTTAGGAAATAGAGTACATCTCTAGAGGATAGAGCTCTTTGCAAAAATGTATTTTCTGTCACTGGATGATTCAAGTAAATGGTCTGATGAAAGGTCTTCCAACACTAAGATTCTAATATCTGATTTTAGTAGAGGTGGGATATTTATTAGGATAGAGATACCATGTTAATTCATTGAACAGGTTTATTATTTATTTGAGCCTACTAGGTGCCAAGTAGTCCTCTGGGTGCTGGGGAATCTATATGTGAATGAAATATATAAAAAAAAAGCCCTGTCCTTATGGAGACCAGGTCATGAAGGATTATGCACATTTCAGCTCCATTCTCAAGTCTGGGCCTCATCCTTACCGTCCAGAGTGGCTGCTCTGTCCAGCCATTACAGCCAAAGTCCAGGAGCTATGATGGCAGAACTTAGACATGAAGCTAATCTAGCTCCTGAAAAACTGGGACATGTTGTGAGTAGCAGTGTACCAGCTAAAATGAAGAGAAAATAGGAAAATGAATATTGGATTGTTTGAGTTGTAGATTTTAGGCCGAAATTTTATCTTTTTCAAAATGACTGATATTTTCTAAAATGTCACAACAACCAACTGTGGCGTCCCAGGGCACATCAGACTGGCTTAATAAAAACGGAGATTGACTGGTCCTTGCAAGTCAATATCCAGTGTTCAGGATTTTCAGGGCTTCAGGATAATTTCATTCATATGCCCAATGTCATCCTTCTTGTTTTCCATCGTAGTCTGGCTTTCTTTTCAGTTGGCCCAGGAAATTGCAGACTGAATGTCACACCAACTTTCCAAATCTTTGTATGAGGAGAGGTCTTTTACCCCAGTTGCTGTAGTCAAAGGCATAGGACTGCGTCTCACTGGACCATCTTGGAGCACAAACCCATTTGGTGGCTGTGCTGATTGGCTAATTTTGGGTTGTGTTTCAATGTCTGGAGTTAGTAGCATATCATAACCTTATGGGCCGAAAGTGAGGAAACTTGCCCTTCAAGGTGAAATCAGGGTGTTTTACCAAAAAGGTGGGGCAGGTTGCTAGGCAGCTCCTGAGGTCATCATTTGTACTTTTGTTTTGATTTCCCCACCGTATTGCAACCTTTGCAGCGTGGTAGCTATGTCCTAGAGATGCATCAAGAGAGTTGTTCATTTTGAAACATTGTAGGTACATTATCATGTCATACCATATAAATTACTTGCACCTTATAGGGTGAGTTTTTCAGAGCATTTTAAAACATGGCAGCTATGTGTGAATGGGATTCCATAGTTGGACAGAGTAAGCAAGAATTTTAGAGTGTGGTCTACTGGAAGGAAGCTTGATATGAAAGACAGAAAGTGGGGCACCTTAACTTTATTGGCTTTATAACCTTCTGATGGCCTGGCTTTCAGAGGCAATTCCTGAAGGGAATTGAGTGTTAAGATAATTCCAGCCCATAGTGGGATCTGTGGAAAATGGAGAACGTTTGTGGTCACAAAATGAAGAAATGGCTTGCTTGTATCATTCGACTTAATCTTTTAGTAAGCATTCTTCCTAGTTAGAGTGTATAGAAGTGGGAAACTCTGGGAATGGGGAAAATAATCAACTTAAAAAAAAATCTCATGATGAAAATTGTTTGAAAGAACATTGGTCATATGTTACAGAGTTCTCGTGAACATTTTTGGTCATCCTTTCTAGTTAAATCTTTTTTTTTTTTTCAAGATTTTATTTATTTGACAGAGGGAAACACAGCTAGAGAGGGAACACAAGCAGGGGGAGTGAGAGAGGGAGAAGCGGGCTTCCTGTTGAGCAGGGAGCCCGATGCGGGGCTTGATCCCTGGACTCTGGGATCATGACCTGAGCTGAAGGCAGATGCTTAACGACTGAGCCACCTAGGCACCACCCTCCTAGTTAAATTTTTTCAAGCAAACTCTCTTAACATACTTTTATTTTATTTATAAATTATAAATATGTTTATAATGTTTATATATTATATACATTATTTTATGTTACATTATAATTGCATTACATTATACATGTGCAAAAGTAGAAAATAAAAATAGTAGATAAAATATATACAAAGGAATGTTCTAATCTTTTCTTCCTGAGCCCCAGAATATCATTTGTTGAAACCTCTTTTGAAGAATATTGATAGACTGGGAGTCTTTTTAGGGTTGGTTCTCTTTAATTTTGATCTAATCAATTACTGAGATTATCCTACTGATACCGGAGGTCCAGGTTCAAGAATATTAATCTCGAATAGATGCAGAGAGTCTCCAGTTTTTACCAATGAGTTAGGGTTTAGGTGTTGAAAAGTCAAGATTTCAGATTTTAATTTACACGGGATTAGTGGTCATTCTTTTAGAATGTTCTCCTCCTTTTATACAATGAAAGGTACAGAGCTTCAAAGCACAGGAGTACTGTCCACTTAGGACACCATCATCTCCCTCACATCTAGCAGAACCTGGCCTTTGGGAAGCATCCAAGTATTTGGTGAAGGAAAGGAGAGGAGAAAGACAAGCTGTACTTTGCAGTCCTTTTTATTTTCTCTGTGCCAGAAACCTGTAGTATGAATTATCTGAGCTGGTAATGTTACCAGAAACATTTTGGCAGCTTTTCCTTTCTTTTCTTGACCACTAAAACCCAGAGTTGATGATGACAGAAGTCCAGAAGATCTCCATTCTTGAAGCCAAACTATGAAATCTAGTACTCTGACATGTACACGTAACAATATCTTTTCTTACCAACACTTGGTTCTACCTTGCGTGATGAAATGGTCATCCCTATGTTTACAGAGCAATTACTTGAGAAGGAATGGGAAGGTTAAGGTAATGTAAAGGCTGATCTTTCAGAAGTATTGAATACCCAGACTGTCATTTAAAAAGATAAATCCATTCACCAGCTCTTTCTTCAGTGATTTCTGCACTTGGAGGCACTCACAGAAAATTCTTAATAATTTTTTTTTGTGAACAGAACAGAGTTGAGGGGCACTTTCTGTCAATTCTGGATTTTGGTTCCTTTTTCTTAGGATACATAGTTGTGTTGTAACCATAAAGATCCACTGGCACTTTCTGGATGGATGTTTTTATTTGTTTGGTTTTATAGCCCATTTGGCAGGAGTGAGTAGTCCCCATTTCCTTCCATTCCACATGTTGGAATCAGGGTAATAAAGACTTCAGAGCTCTTAGCAGGCTTGCTGGAGGTGCGGAATGGAAGGAACTTCCTCAGATGTGGAAGGAAGTATTCTTATCTAAGAATAAGAGATATGAGTTCCAGTCCCTACTGAACTCCTTAGGTGTTTTACTGGTGGTCTCTGAACATGGTCAGACATCAGAATCAGCTGCAAAATTTTTGTAGACGTATTGATTCCTGAGCCTCACATTACCTGAAATCAGAATTTCCAGGGATGGAGACTGGAACAGCGTTTTCAGCTAATTTTGTGGCAGCCACTCTTGCATTTGGAAACTCTGGTGCCTCAACCTGTCTTTGATCTGGCTCTCTCACCTGTGTGCCTTCTTGTGTCTCCACTGTGTATTTGACCCTCAGCCGTTGTGCCTTCCTGAACATAATTACATTGTACTCTGGTGCAGGCAAATGCTAGGCTTTGAGCTCTACCAACTTAATGATTATACTGAAGATTAATTTTCCCTGGAGAAAAATGCTAGGATTTTTACTTTATATATCATGAGAGAATTACAGGATAAATAATCTCCCTCCATCCCTGAAAAACTTTGTCCTGTTCTCTGAATTAAATAGGGATTCCCTAAGTCTTACAAGGCAAATCTGCTGTCATCCAAACTTGCGTATGGGCTTATACGAAATTGCTTCTTTGCATCAAAAAAGAAGTAGCAAGCTCATCGTTTACTATTTCTTCTACTATTAATTTTTGAACTCTGCTCCAACTTACTAGACTCTGTTCCAGTCATGCTAATTTTGTTTACATCTGTCATATAGATTTTAATCCTCATCACAATGTTGACAGGCAGATGTATTAAACTGTCTTAAAAAGTAAGGAAAATTGAAGCTCAAAAGGATTGACTGACTTGGCCATGGTCACAGGTTAGTAAGTGGCAGAGCTGGGCTCTGCCTGAAGAATTGAAGAGAGGAAACAGGAAAAAGTGTGTCATCTTCTTTAGCGTAAAGACTATATTGCAGCTGACATCTGGTTTCCTGCCTTGGATAATAACCATGATATGGAGACCCAACTGAACCATAAGGTCTATTAAAGGGATATTGACATCACTGTTAAAGATGAAGGGTGGCTGGGCCAATGTCATTTGGATTTCATGGAATTTCTGATATATTTAAGAGGTTAATGACAGCAATGGAATTGACTGTGTGAGTAGAGGAATACGTGAGATATTTTGGAGCACATGTCCATATACCTGCACCATTCCAGAGAAGGGGGGGGGGCTTTGAAGGTTAAAATACAAATTCAGCCATGGAGGTGGGAACTCAGGTCACATGTGTGGCTGCCTGATGTCCATTCAATGGCTGCTGTGCTGCAGACTTTAACGTCGGTAGCATTGGCACACGCGGTCCTAGCCGTGCCATCAGGGAGATAAGGCCTGGAGAGGCCTGGAGAGGTTGAATGGCTCATTAAAGATCAGGCTGCTCAGCAGTGACTGAGCTAGAACTTGTGTCCAGTTGATGTTCTTCCTGCTTGAATCCCATTGAGAAATTCGAAGCTCTCAGGAAGGCTTCAGTGCTTCTAGGAAATGCTTGTAATGGAGTTTGCTTCTCCTTCACTTGGCTTTGAAGGGGTGATTTCTTACAGTGAGAGATATGCCTTCCCATGTGGAACTATTTAAGAGTCAGACAATCTGGGTAACTGACTTAATTTTAGGGCATCTCAGAAAAATGTTTGTGACCCTGGCTTTCAACTGTGTGGCATTAGAAACCAGATATCCCCTGCCCCCGGCACAGGCACAGAGGGAACACTCCCTGAGTAGTTGTTGAATAAATGACCTTTGCATAATCTGATTAAAAGGAATCAGACTCACAGAATTAGGATTACCTAATGCGTATTGAGCTCCATGGGCACGGGATGAGTTCAGTTAGCTTTTAAAATTAAATTCACCTGGACCACTCTCCTTGCTTATCTTTAATGATGAAAGCATCAGGTCCTCATTTTAAAAACATAAGCTTCTGTAGCCACGCCTAACATTCTCCCATAAACCTTGACTTTGAGTTTAAAACCTGATGCTCCTTTGTCCTGCTCACATTTTAAAGGGTAGATATCTTCATTTTTGCCTATAATTGCAGATTCAATTATTTCTAAGAGACAGGGTCTTTAAAAAATGTCAAGTAAAACTGAGGATCTGGGAGTCATCTTAACAGTGTAGAAAGACCCTGCAGGGAGTGTGTGCAGTGAAGTGACTACAGTCTTCCTTTTGCTTTCTTTTTTTTAGAAAATTTATGAAAATGATTTCAATTAGCCAAGCTCTACTACATTTTCTTTATTGGAGTTTCAATTTATTTGTAGGCGTATGCTGTATAAATATGCATATTTTTTTCTGATAAGGTATCTCAGCAAATGCTTTAAATGATACCGTTGTGAACGGAAAGCCTGAAGCCTTAGTGTAGTTGATAACTGGCAATTTTAATTTAAGATGTCTCAAGAATGCTTTACTGTTAATTGAAAGGATTTTTCCCCCAGTATCACAGCCAATGGCTTGTCTTGAACAGCTAATTAGTGCGATTATTCCACAGCTGCATTTGCTACAGCACAAAGGTTTGCTCCTGTTTTTTATCAAAAGGATCAGTCTCTCTGGGAATGTTTTAACCTGACAGGCTTTGAATAGCAAGGCCGATTATTTATTTATTTATTTTTTAAGGCAGCCCCCCCCCCCCCGCTTCCTTTCTTCCTTCAAGAAGCTACATTTGAGCTTTGAACATACACTCAAATGTGGGAAAATACCTTTGCTTTTTTATGCTCTTCTAAGTAGAGCCTTACCTGGTGAATAGATTATGTTGAATAACATCTAGGTGGTCCTACTGTGTGGATGAGTATATGATATTAAAATAATAAGCAGGTTATTCACATTGTTCAATCTGTGTGTGTCTGAAGGGAACTGTAAAGGACAGAGGATTTAAGTCTTCCAGAGTGCTGAAGATATCCATGAGAACTAACTGCACTGGGTACTCTCAGCACTTTCCCTTCCTACTGTCAAAATACAGGCTGTAACGACCCTGTCTTTTCTTCTCCAGGCAAAGGGTCACTTCGATTACCAGGTCATTCCCTCATGTTCAGAAATTAGTTCATATTCTTCATGTTCTTAGAGACATATATTCTGTCATTGAAAAAAATACTTTGGCTTTTTTATAATTTAGGGGGAAAATAGAAAGGAAGGAAGGAGGGTAGGAAGGAAGAAGAAGAAAAAAGAAAAGGAAGGAAGGAAGGAAGGAAGGAAGAAAAGAAGGAAAGAAAAATTAACCTCTAATTCTACTCTTCATCTGACAGCCAAGATCACTTTGATACAGTCCCTACTAGGCATGTGTATTTGTATACATGCATATACACACTTATTTTAAGTGCTTTTTGTTTTATCATTATTATACACTTTTCTCAGTTTGCTCTGTAGTTGTGCAGTTTTTTTAGAGTAGTATGTTATCAAATTCATGTATTACAACTTACTTTTTTAAAACCAATTTCATGCTTAAATCTTTTAAATGGCTTTATTTTTTCCTCAGTTTTATTGAGGCATAATTGACAAAAGTCATATATATTTAAGGTGTATAATGTGATGATTTGATATGTATACATTGTGAAATGATTACGGTCAAGCTAATTAATACATCCATCATGTAGTTACTATTTTCTTTTTCTTTTTCTTTCTTTTTTTTTTTTTTGCTATGAGAACATTTAAGAACTACTCTTGCAGCAAATTTCAAGTGTATGATAAGTATTATTACTGTAGTTGCCATGATGAACATTGGATCCCTAGAACCTGATCTCATAACTAAAAGTTTGTGCCTTTGACCAGTCTCTCCCCTAATAATTTATGTAGTCATTCCCATATTAGGGGGAAGATTTAGGTGGTTCAGAATATTTTGCATTGTGTAAATAGCTTTGCAGTGTCACGTTTTCCACATTTTGAATTAACATTCTTAGGAAAACTGTCTATTGGTGAAACTTCTGAGTCACATTGTCTGAACAGTATTATACCTTTTTGATAATGTTGTTTTTCTTGTGTTTTTCTTAATATGTCTTAAAGAATTGTTCCAGCAATGGCTCAGACTAGCATTATCGGTACCCTTGTTCTGGTAGTGAACTCCTTTTTTTTTGTTTTTTTTAATTGGGTCATACCCTGAATACTTTTTTTTTTTTTTTTGGCAGCTGGTCTTTCTAAGTTTATTATATTGTGTAGCTTTAATTCCAACCATAAATATATTATTTCTTCAGCATTTTGAATGGCTGCATAGTATTACCTTATTTGATCCTATCATAATTCCCCGAATTGATTTCCTATGGTGAGTAGTAAGTTAACTGCTGGTGTAATTTTTATCCTGGAGTTTTCTGGAACCGTGTGGGGAAGAAACACAAACATCTCCTCATCTGTTAGCATGTTTCGTTACCTGCAAAGTTTAAAGGTTCCTGTTTTGAAGGAGTTTATAAGGATGGCCAATGGCTTAAAGGCTTTATTTTGTCTTTTGTTGGAAGGTAAAGACAATAGTGGGGTTTATACTCCACTCCAAGGAAGTTAAAGCTTCACATTATTTCCTTTGTTGAATGACTTCCTTGAGAGTGAATATTTTCTCAAATGTTACTAGTTTTGTGTTTCTAGGTACCATGGTTTTGCACTCTTTGCCCTAAGCAGAGTTTTTTTTTTTTTTAAAGAAAACCATATTGCTGGAAATAACGAAAAAGTCTAGTTAATAATAGCAACAACAAATCTTTATTGAGGTAGTCCTACATGGCACTCATTGTCCTAGGCAATTTCTGTGCGTTATTTTATTGAATTCTCACAAAATCCTGAAGAGGTAGGAGCATAAAATATAAGGAATGTAACAGAAGGTTTTCAACCCCCCTCTCTGATAAATGAGTAAATGTGTAAGAAACTATTATTACCCCTCTTTTCCAGATGAGGTAACTAAGGCAGAGGGAGGTTGAATAACTTGTTGATGTTGTAAAGCTGGCAAACCCATATTGAGGAAAATCAGGGAGTCTTTTCTTCCTGACTTGGGACTAGTGTTTAAGCTTTTTCTGTAATTTTGGATAGAAAAAGCACCAAAACCATTAGAAGTAGGCCGCCTGGGGATATTGCAGACACGTGCAGGAGAGAGCTTGCCAAGATGAATCAGGAGAAACGATGGTACAAAGAAAACCAGACGGAGGATTGCGTTGTCCAACCAGCTCGTTTTCTCTGCCCCCTTCCCAAAGCCCGAAGTTAAGCCCAGGGTTAACATTCTGGTCCAGATGCCTCTTTCATTAGTGGTTCTTACTTCCCATATCCTCGCAGAATTTCCCCATGACAAAGTTCACCTTTTCTTTAATTCTGCATTAGTAAATATCTTAGACATCTTCAAAGAATTTAGATGATGTGTAGGAGTAGTTATTTGGTTAGAATCAGTTACGAAAAAGCAAATCAAGCAATTTATTTTTAAATGAGGAAATCTGGGTGCCATTAAGACGCACTGCTTCTTGGCACTTCATATGGAGGCACTATATTTGGTGGTGATGAGTAGTATGTGGTATAAAATGTCAAAAAAAAAAAAAGCCACATGATAAAAATGCCTCGATGCAATCAAGCTGACTTATTTTAATTCAACTCCTAATGACTTAAATCCTGTCACCTCTTGATTTTCAATTATGTGGACTAGCATTCTGTGACTTGATTATATTCACACCAGATCATTTCGTAGTTTGGTGCAGTTTAGGATACCCCCTAAAATGCAGACGAAAGGTCTCATTAGGAAACTAAATGTTGTGCTTTCTTTTTTTTTTTTTTTTTTTTTTTTTTTTTTTTTTTCCACAGCAGTTCCGAGGAGCATCCTGGGGCCTCCAAGCCTCCCATAAGCTCCTCCAGTATGACATCACGAATCTTGCTACGCCAGCAACTCATGCGTGAGCAAATGCAGGAGCAGGAGCGCAGGGAGCAGCAGCAGAAGCTGCAGGCGGCCCAGTTCATGCAACAGAGAGTGCCTGTGAGTCAGACCCCAGCCATAAACGTCAGCGCGCCCACCACCCTTCCCTCTGCCACCCAGGTGCCGATGGAAGTCCTTAAGGTACGTGAGTGTCGCTCTTGTTGGTTGGGCCAAGCTCTCTTCCAGACCAACATTTTCCATTTCCTAGGTGTTTTATTTATCTGAATGTGGTTTTGGTCAGATTAACCCATCTGAATCCTATTTGTCTTGTCAATGGCAACTCTACTGATGCTACATGGCTTTGCATGTTCAAAGAAGGGCACAATATAACTGCGAATGGAGTAGTAGCCCTCACTAAATGGGGGAAGAGTGTCGATGGTCCATGAGAAACAGCAGGTAGGAATAGGCATCTGTTGTAATGATATCTTTCCATTTTTATCTTTGGGAAAGTTTCAAGATGTACAAGTTACCTGAAATCAATCTCTTCTAATAACTTAATGTTTTTTAATTTGTTTGTTTTTGCCCTCCCAACATTCCATGGCAAGCCTTTTAATTTTCTTCTTTATTTAGTAAGTAATCTTGGCTGTAGAATCTGACTGGTTTAGAAAGTCTCTTCTGGGATAAAACTGTGGGAGAGCTTTCTTCACTTTAATAACCAGAATGCATAATCCTTTAACTGAAGTGGTCTGTTTGGGGGGCTCTTTGATTTCTTGCTAAAGTAGAAACTGCAGGAGCTTGTTAGCATCATTCTATCAGGGACATATAGCTTCCTAATTACTGGGGAAACTGTAACAAGTCTAAGAATAGAATTCCATCTCACACATGTGTCCTCCACCTCACACTGGACATACTCCTTGTTTAAAGATAAATATCCCAACTCTTAAATATGACGGAGGCAAGGAAAGCTAAAAGGAAAGTAGGGGAACTTCCTTACTTAACATTTTTTTAACCCATTCACCTAATTGATTCATTCGAAAGAGTCCCAAGTGTTAGTGTTCATTAAACAATGTGAATTTTACACACTGGTGATTCATTGTTGGTCTTCGCTTTCATTTGTGTGCTCAGATAAAAACATCTCCCACTATTTAAAGTTTACAATTAAAGTAAATAGTGGGATGATGTGTTATATGATTCTTACCAGGCAGTGGGAAAGATTCTTGAAAAACAAATCTCAAGTCAATTGTTTTTTATTTGCACAGACTCTTTTAAGATGTAGTGATGAAATAATGGAGCTCTTTAATGAAAAAACAAGAAGAAATTTGGTGAGGGCAAAAAAGATCCAAACAGTTTAGCATAAAATATTACTCTGATGTGGTTGAAGTTCTAGATATTGCCACAATTAATGGATATTTTGTTCCCCTCCCCACCGGCCCCATAAAGGCAAGTTTTCTTTTAGGAATAGATTATACATTAAATCTTTCCATTTTGCTTGGGTGAAAATTGACAAAAACTGAGTTTTTATAAATTCAAGATTTACATTGTCTGGTGTTCACAGGAATCACCGTTGTTTTGTCTATGCCTTTTAAAGTTAGATGGATTTAAAGTTGTGTGAATTAAATTATAATAAAATGGGAGAAATATGTCTGTTTTATTCACTGTAATAGTCTACTTTTTAAATCTGAAGGATACATTGTAGAAGAGATGACATGGATTTGTGCTAGTAGTGATTTGTGTCCAATTCAAAGGTAATGTTTCATATTGTATTAAAGTATATTACTTGCGATCAGTATTTCTATTAAGGCAATTACCTGGGATGGTGCAGAAATCACCCATATGCAAAAGTGTTGAAATACCATTTCTGTATCATCTTAAAAATGGACATCATTCCTAAATGTTCTTATTACTTAAAATGTTATTTTGAAAATGCTTAGAATGAAAACCTGTACCACATGGTTTGAATAATACACCCATTTTTCTTCATATGTTGCTGTGTCCTGGTAACAGTGGCTGGAGCTACAACCTTTGAATTAGGTGTCCCAGAAAAATGCCAAAGTTAAAGCACAAATAAATTAATAGAAGTAGAAGTCCCAATCTAACTAAAAATGAGTAATTGGAAAATCTGTATTTCAAGCTGAATATAGTTTATTTGAATTGTGTGTTTTTATACTTAAGGATATAAAGTAGTGAAGTATGTCATATAAAAAAAAAGGTATAGTTGGCATAGCAGTGCGGACGGGTTTGATAGTTATTTAGACAAATTCTTGTGCCCTTTGATAAAAGACCAAATAAAAATATGTAATTCCCTATAAAATGGCATTCTAAGAAATTCAAATAGTATTTTTGAGGAGAGTAGTATGTAAGGGATGGCTCCGGATACTTAAGGATTTGGTGCTTAAAATTGTTTACAAATCTTCAAAACTTTTATATATGAAAATATTGTTGTGAAAGATTGACTATAGAAAGGTGAGAGAAATATGATATTTTTTACTTTTCCCTTGTATGGTCTTTAAATCATAAGCATAATTTTGTAAAACTAAATGGTAATAGTAAAAACAGTTAATTTTCTCAGTCTTGGACTGTTTCTACAAATATACATTTTCAAGGAATGAGTAATAGCAAGTATAGTTAATTGAGTGCATTATGATACAGATTATATTGAACAACTATTTTTTCATAGCGTAGCCTCAGTAAATTCTTCATTTAACTTTTGAAGATTGAAGTTGCTAAAACAGAACATACCTGCTTCTCAGTGGAGGTTGATATGTGCAGTCACATGTGATAGCCAGTGCTAGAGAATCCTGGTTAAATCTCCCCGTCTCATACTGGTTTTCAAGAACTGGATGGAAGATCACACACACAAACTCATTACCAACTTTTTACTATCAGTCGGCTACTATCAGTGGATTTTTGAAGAGCTAACTTCATGTTTTCAGGTTAATTCCTTTTTTTGGCAGAGTTAGGCTTAAAAAATGGAGCTTCATAAAGCATGTTTAAAAATTGTTGGCGGCTTCTTATAAACTTGGGTCCAGTCTTTGGAATTCAGATTAGAGGTTGGAAATTTGCATTACTACTTATTCCTCAGACTTTCACCATTTAGTCTGCAAATTCGCAAAGCTTTGTAGGATCAGCTTCCTGTTTCTGTATTTAATTACTTTGTGACTTTGTTCTTATTATTGACTTTCATGGTGGGTAATACAGACTGATTAGTCTTACTGCTGTATATTTAAGTATTAGGTATGTCATCTGGATTTCTTAAAAACAGCCTGACTCAATTGGGCATTATAATTTAAGGATGCTCTTTATTATGAATTAACCACTTAGTGTACATAATGCATCATTCATCGTAGTGACGCAACTCATATTTCAAATTATGAATTAACAAAAAAGTCATTAAGAACCGTTAATGGGAGCAGCTTCTTCCACAGGTGGGTTTTGTTGACATGGGAGTCATGCACATCTTAGTTTTGCAGTTTGATCTAGCTTCTTTCAAATAAAAGCAGAGGAACCAGGGGTGGACCCTGCAAACACTTGTCAGGTCTCATGGTTAAAGAGGCATCGCAGCACCACGCACTGTGTTACCATCTGCACATCTGCATGCATTTTCATTGGCTGATTGGAGGAGCACCTGGTTGCCCTGACCTTGGACTGGCAAGTTCATCAGAATTTCTCCCTTCATTCCCTCCCACAACAAGGGTACTCTGACAGCTCATAATTTGAAAGCATTAGTTTGTTGTAGTTTGAAGACATTTCTCTGTACAGAATTATGTAGGGAATTGCCAAGGTTTTCCCTTCTCTCTTCCATCCCCTTCTTTTCTTCACCTTGAAATATAAAGACTTAAAGGCAAGTTTCTGTAACTTTAGGATATTTTAAGTAGTTTGCAAGACTATATTTTTAATTTTTTTCCCTTTTTTAAATCTCAGATAATCCAAGAAGTTGAGCAGATTGCTGCAAAATTTGAAATGGTGCTTGGTGTTCCATGAAATGTACACTTTGCCAGGGCCCACTACACTGTAAAATTAATTTACTTTGGCATTTATTTGCTTGTGTAATAATGTGGCATCCTGTTTAGATAGTTACTCTGGTGAGTCAGGATGGAAGTCCTGCTTCCTCATCACCTTGTTCTACACCCAATATTCCATGAGATTTCACTGGTCAGGGAAAGGGACTCTTATCAAAGGGGACTATTTCCACACTCCACAATGAATGTAAATTTTGTTCCTGATTTATTGAGCTGGGAAGACAGAACCTTATTAGTGTCATGGTGGTCACAGGAAGCAGGGACAGGTGCAGCCTGTCTCAGATAGGCTTGCACTGTTCCTCTCAGTTGGAGAAACTGTTGCTGTATACAGGTACTGTCCCTAAAAGAAAGACATCTGAGAATTCTTTTTTTTTTTTTTTAAGATTTTATTTATTTGACAGAGAGAAACACAGCCAGAGAGGGAACACAAGCAGGGGGAGCGAGAGAGGGAGAAGCAGGCTTCCCGCTGAGCAGGGAGCCCAATGTGGGACTCGATCCCGGGTCTCCGGGATCATGATCTGAGCCGAAGGCAGTCGCTTAACCAACTGAGCCACCCAGGCGCCCCCAAGACATCTGAGAATTCTAATACCATAGTCTGTGGACTGTCACATATTTATTCCTGTTTGTCTGTGGTCCATCACATATTTTTGTCACTAGACAGTGTGACATATACTTTCTGTGAGCCTTGATTTCAGAACTATTTATAAACTTTAGGGTCCTTTCATTTTTGGATCAAACTTGGTATCTGGAAGGCCACATCCTTCTTTGGTGGGGAGACAAACAGATTCCAGGTTCAAACAACTTCGCCCAGAGACCTCATTTACCTATAGGGTCTTTGAGTCTTCTAGTTGTATCATTTTGATGTGCTCGTTGTGACACATAGGTAAATTTCTTTCTCTTTAAAACTCATTTTACTGATTTTTAAAAATTGTAGACCATGTTTGTTAACATGGAACCAATTTTAACAGTGGGGAAGAAAAGTCCAACTGGAAACGCTCCCTCCTTTCCTCCATCTCACCTCTTCCGTCCCTCAAGTTCCCTGGAAGGAGCTTCTCTGAGCAGTTTAGGGTCCGGCCTCCCTGACCACTGCCGTTTCCCCACCCACAATTTCCTTTCATGGCAGTGAGGTCTGAAGAAATATATTAGGCAGTTTTGATCAGTAGTCATAAACCCTGCCTTTCTCTTTGTTCACATTTACAAATTAGAACAAAAGAAGCAGAGTTTCTTCTTCTGGGATTCTCTCTCCTTTGGGACTCCTGCTTTAAACTTTTCTTCCTGAAGTAGAGCAGGGACTTCTTATTCTGTGTTGGAAAGCAGTTAGACGGTTCCGGGGACGCAGGTGTGTACCAGTTTCCATGGGCACCGACTTGACGGGCAGCTTGCCTCCCATGCTGCTTTACAAACCCCTGTGGGTAAGGATTTAGTCATCTCAGGACTGGCGCAGGAAGCTGCCCCATGGACTTATCTTAGATTGGTAAAATGAAACAACACAGGCTGAGTAGTGTAAGAATATCTGTAAATGTACAATGATTAATTTTAGAGACTGTTTTCTGTCTGCACGCTCTCAGTGACTAGGCACCAGTAATGATATCCTGGCTGAAGAGAGTCATCTCTGCTTAGATTTTTTAGGCCATGTCCACTTATGTGGGTGGAGCCATGGGGAGCAACTACCTAAAACAAAATATTTAGTCTTGACACAGCCAAGTGTGTGAATTAATTCCACTTTTCTGAAAATATTGAAACATAAGCTCTAATCACCTGTTCGCTTGGTAATATTAGCACAAAATGTAAGTAATTTCTCTTCTTGTGACCACTAGACCATTTTTATGTGACTGAGGAGTACAGTAGAGTCTGGGTGATTTGATTTCCTTAGCTTGTGGATAGGCCAGATGCACTCAGTGGACCCCTGGACCGGGCAGGTTTGGAAGAGACACTTTCTCTTTAGGCACAAGGATCTTTGTCACCTTGTCACTGAGCTACTTTGCAACCACCGAAGTCATCTTGTAGGTTTGTGTGCACGGGTGCCTCCTCAGCTTCTTCTCTTGCTGCTGTTTAAAAAGAAGCCACGCTAATCGGTGTGTCTGTGTTCATTGACACAGTTCTCGTCATTCCATACTAGTGGAGGTTAGGGTAGTATCTTACAGAGAATAGTAAGGTAGGGGGCCTAGGAGTGAGGACTGAAAATTGAAGTGGGCTTTTTACTTTGGCTCTGAGTGGTAATTCCTTTTTAATGTGATGGAGTCAGTAGAGCCTGCATCCTCAACAAGAGTGATATTGCCCCCCAGGGAGCCAAGATTGGTCCTGGGAGGGCAAAAGTCATAGATGTTACAGTGGTTAGGGCCTCATAGAGGCCCTGGTATGCAAAGTCCCGGTGCCTGTTAAAATTTCATGGGTGTGGGATTGAGGAGAGGCAATTTGGGGAAAAAAATGCCTAAAAAGCCTCCTTGCGGGGGAGGTGATGATGAAAAAAAGTCTTGAGAACCATGCCTATAGAGTGCTTAGCACTTTCTTCAACTCCTCTTTGTTTAGAGAACACTTAGCAAGTCTCTCCTTGATTGGACCCCTCCATTCTAGCCAGTCTGTGTCTCCCCAGGAGAACTGTTAGAGAATCTGTCACGGTTGGCATGTCCAGCTCCAGTCAGTTAGTGTTAGCGTCCCCCCATCACAGATGTGGGAACTGAGGCATATTGTAAGCAGCCCATCCAAAGGTGAGGAAGCAGGTGGTACAGTCAAGAAATGAACCCACTCAGTTAAGACTCTGTGGCTCAGATGGTTAACCATTAGTGGTTGTACCTCTCTTAGAGCTCTCTTAGAGTAACTGGCCAGGGAAACTTCAGGAGGGAGAAGTAGTAGTGTCATTCCATCAAGTGACATAGTAGCCTAGGGCCTGCAGCATTTATTTATGGCACAACTTCGGGCCACAGCTTAACTTTTAATAAGAATTACTGGTGGAGGGGTGCCTGAGCAGTAGGGGTACCAGCCAGTAGAGCATCAGTAGAGCATGTGACTCTAGAGCTTGGGTTCATGAGTTCGAACCTCATGTTGGGGGTAGAGTTTACTTCATAAATAAATAAATCAGTACATAAAAAAGAATTACTGGTATAAATGCGGTACTGCCTAAAACAACTTGGGGGAGGAAAGACAGTGACTATACAGACATCGATTATTGGGTGTATTGGCTGGTAGGCTAAATCATATTCTTCATCTGATTTGTTCCTCTAGCAACCATATGGGCTAGATAGGATAAGCTGCATGTTCCAAATGAGGAAATTGAGGCACAGACAGATTTGTCACTATTATCATACAGTTGGGCTCCATCCCATACCTTGTCTACTTATAACCACATCCCCTGTGGTTCTCTAGAGTTCAAGGACATACAAGGACACACTCTATAAACATTTCTAAGGAATCACCAGTAACAGAGTATGTTAGAGCAAAGTGGGAAGTTAGAGAGAAACTGTAGAGGAATTTTGTAGGTTTAATGGAAGGATACATGATCTGAAGCATTTAGAATTATTACAGGGCCATCTATATTGAATAATTAGAGTGGATCCCTGAGTCTCTATGATATGCCCGATAAAAGATCTGAGTATGGTCTTACTTTATAAAAAGACCACTTGGCCACAGTGACCACAGTGGTAATTTATGGCTTAGTTATAGTATCATTAGCATTACAGTGAAAGTTTCTGTGACAACATCCAAAAATTGTAGCTCAGGATCACTTATGTTCTAAAGATCCTCTTGGCTCAGGCTATCCCTATTTATGTCCTTTATAGCTATATGTATTTTAATAATGCATTTGGTTTGCAGCAAATTGCCTTTGAAATACTGATTTTGATGGCCTCACACACATCTTTTAATAGGAATCCTCTCCTGCTGCAGTTACGGTTGCATTTATAGTTTTCTTTACTGCCCCCCCCCCCCCGCAGTATCATAGGTTTTGCGATATTTTAGCACTTAAAACTGGAGCTTCAATTCTGATTGTTTCTCTGTTTGCTTTCAAGCGAATTTTTCGTGAATAATGTCAGCTGTAATAAATCTTATATCAGTCTACTGAAAGGTCACAAGTCTTCTTCATGAATGTTACCTTCTTATTCCCAGAAATGAGATTAAGGGCTTAGATTTGAAAGACCACCTTCTATAAATACACCTTTGAACAATAGAGATGGGGACATGTGTAAGCATAATCTAATTTTACCATTGCCCCACTAAAATAAATGGGCGGGATCTGTGTTTAAAAATATGTAAATCAGCACAATGGCTTTGTGCAAGGGTATAGCTGCAATCAGGGCTAGAATATTAGCTCTTGTCCTGAATATGTCTCTTTTTATTGACTTCTTGAACTTTAAGGACAATGTAGTTCCTGACAATGCACTAGTCTTTCAGACTTTGCTTATGAAGTTGGGGGAAGTTTTTGCGTATTAATTTATAACTTTGCACAAATGAGATGAATCAAAATTGGGGCATATAAATCAGATGAAGTAGCAGGATGCTAGAGAGTGATCTGAGAAAAAGAACTTTTTTAACAATTTTTAAAAAAGATGTTATTTATTTATTTGACAGAGAGAAACATAGCTAGAGAGGGAACACAGCAAGGGGAGTGAGAGAGGGAGAAGCAGGCTTCCCGTTGAGCAGGGAGCCTGATGTGGGGCTCGATCCTGGGATTCCAGGATCATGACCTGAGCCAAAGGTAGACGCTCAATGCCTGAGCCACCCAGGCGCCCCGACCATTCTTTTAAAAACTAATGTTTTAGTAAAGGGTCTGGATGAATCTGTACCAAACTATTTGTACTAATTACCTCTGGAATAGGTTTTGGGATTAGAGGTGGTGGCGGTCAAAGGCTTTATTTTATTTTTTTATTAGGAGAGCGTGCATGTACATTCTTAATGTAGTTAAAGTGAGTGTGTCTGTAGGAGACTTGACAAAGTTCTCTTCGCTCACAGCTTTCTGAGCAGTACAGTTCGTCTGTCTGACTAGTGGACTAGACTTCCACACATCATGTAACTCTCCCGGCCTTACCCACAGGAAAGATCGTAAGGTATATGGGTCCTGAAAATTAAAAATAAAGAAAGGATTTCAGTCATTCGGTTGTGAATAATTTTCAAAAGTAGTTAAGAGGCCCAACATGAAAAGCGAAATTCAGATTTCTGCTACCTTACCACCAGGCAGGCAGGCATAGCTTTGTCGTAATCTCCCCCGTTGGCCCTGAGTTTTGTATAATTAAAATTTAGGAGCTAGAAACTTTGTCGAGACTTAATTAGAAGCGACAAACCAGAGACATTCCTGCTGGTTAGGAAGGGCTTAAGAAATTCTTATTGGCTAAATTACAAATATGTAACATTTTTTTCTGAGCACTGCATGGTAGTTCAGACTGCCTAAAGGTGACAAGATTAGCTCTGTTTTTCTAGTGAAGTAGTAAAAATTAGATTAATAAGTACCAGGCAAAGAACCTTTTCTTTTTTCCGAAAGAAATCTTACCTTGAGTACTTCTGGCTGTGGAGATCGGTGCCTTAATTAGCCACATGTTCTTTTTACCTCCTGGGAAATAAGTATGGGATAAAATTGGGGATCAAGACGTAGACGCACATTGACTTAGCTAGCACACGCCGCTAAGTAATTCATCAAGGAATGTTGGTAATTAGTCCTGCCTCTTTCAACTCTTGGCTTATTTCATAAAACCAGTTGATTTAAAATAATGCCTGCTGATTTATTACCAACACGTTTCAAGCCTGAGAGTTGGCTCTTAAACAAAAGCGATATTGTGCGGTGATGGAAACGTGCCCTCTTGTTTTTGTGTTTTTACAAAATCTGAAGGGCCATTTATAGGCCCCTGTTAACTTTGTTGTGTTTGCTTTTGCCCCATTCAGCATTTTGCTGGGGTTTCTTTTGTCTCTTGGTGAAGAGAAAGGGGGAGCAAATTAAAAAAAAAAAATTCCAGGCTCTTGGAGGTGCAGGCTCTTTGGATGTGAGGTGCTTGTCAAAGTGTATTGGCTCTGTGTGGTTTGATGGAATTTAATTGGAATCCCCCGTCTAGTAAGACAAGCTGTAGGAATGGCCCTTGCTCCTCCTGTGTTGTTAAGTGTTTGGTGATATTTATGACAGGCAGGTTACTCTGAAAAGATTGACTTTATGAGAAGCACAGCACCTTATGACTTCAGCCTTGTAGTCTTGGGATCCATACAACACAGTAAATTATTATTTGGAGGCTAAATTTCCATTCGTGCCGACTGGTGTGCTTCTTCGTGCTTTGGGTTGCAGCCATAATCAGCTTCCCTGTTGAAAACCCAGGATTAGCTTGGCTCCAGCGCTTGACTGGGTGACTGGGCAAGTTTACTGCTCTCTCTGGGCCTCACTGTCCTCATCTGTGAAATGGAGGTCACAGTACCTTCTCTGGAGAAGTGTTTGTGAGAATTAAATGAGATCGTACACCTAAATTGGTGCTGCCCAATAGGCACAGAGTGTGAGCCCCGTACGGCAGTTGAAGTTTCCTAGTGGACACATTAAAAGCAGGGGAAAGAGGTGGCGCCTGGGTGGCTCAGTTGGTTAAGCGACTGCCTTCTGCTCAGGTCATGATCCTGGAGACCCAGGATTGAGCCCCACATCGGGCTCCCTGCTCGGCAGGAAGCCTGCTTCTCCCTCTCTCACTCCCCCTGCTTGTGTTCCCTCTCTGGCTCCCTGCTTGGCAGGAAGCCTGCTTCTCCCTCTCTCACTCCCCCTGCTTGTGTTCCCTCTCTGGCTGTGTGTCTCTCTGTCAAATAAGTAAATAAATTCTTTAAAAATAAAAAAACAAAAGCAGAGGAAAGCAACAGAGAAAAGCAATTTAATAATATTATTTTATTTTGCCTGGTATGTCCCAAGTAATATCATTTCAGGATATCATCAATATGAGAATTATTAACAAGATCTTTTCATTCTTTTTATTTTTCATAGTTCATACTAGGTCCATACTAGGTTTCTCACACCAGGTCTTCAGAATCGAGTGTGTATTTTCCATCTGTAAGTACATCTCAGTTCGAGGCTACACTTTGATCAGAATTACTCCATCTGCATTTAGCTTCTCAAACTTACAGTTGAAAAAGCAGATTCATATGCCCAGGTTGTCGCAAGCATATATAAAAGCTTCCTCATAAGTAAATTGAGTTTTTAAATTTGGATTTAAATGACATAAAAGTAAAACACTCATTTTCTTAGTCACCATGGCCACATTTCCAGCACCATCAATAGCCCTCCGTGGCCTGTGGCTTCTGTGTTAGCCCAGACCCACTGCATTGAACCCAGTGCCAGGCAGATGGAAAGTGCTCAGTAAAAGATGGGCCTTATTGTTGTTGATAATGAATGATACAATAACTTCTAATTCCTAATTACCGAAATACAGTAATTAATATCCTCTCCACGTTGACATCTTTCTATGCCGCCAGGACACCTGCCCAATAAAATTGGTTCCCCTTTGCCTCCCTCCCCACCAGAAAGAACCTAAAAAATTTAATTATTATTTTCATTCTCACAACCCTTTGGAGCCCAGGTTAGCTGACATACCTCATGTGTGGTTGATATTTTGTCAAAAATAGCCTCTCATGGGAGAGCCCAGTGAAGAGTCACCCTTGGTAATGTGGCATTTGGACCTGTCTTTGCCAACAGCCTTCCATTCAGGCCTGAGCTTGGGAACAGCTCTTGACTTGTTAGTCACACATCTTATCTGTGTTTTCAACCTGATTTCTTTTCAAACCTCTTTTCAAACCTCGTGCCAGTCTAGTGTGTTCAAGATGTCTCGAAAACCAGGAATATATAAGCATTTGTTCTTGATGCAGAAGAAGATTTTGAAGTAAGAGGAGATTGACCCATCCTAGGATAAACGAATATACTATAAATTCATTGGTAGCTGAATTAACATGTAGGTCATGTGAAAACTAGTTTTTTATGGTAGGGTTTTCATGATTTCTGTCCATGCTCATGTTGCTAAGGCAACTTTTTCTCCATTAGCTGGAAGTATATTATTAGGCATTTTCAGCACAGCTAATAATTCAATGAAACCATTTTTCTTCCTTTTCTTATTCACTGGGAACCCAAGTTTTCAGTTTTGATTCCAGTTTTGACGATTTATTAAACCAGAAATACTATATCTAAAATGATAATTAATATTTTATTACATACCTTGTTATTCCTACTGCAAACAATGAGGTGATTATACTGGAATTAAACTGTGTTGGGGAGATTTATTTTGTTCTTTATATAATACTAAAGGCCTACAAAGTAGCATTCTTGTTCAATTACAACAAGCAAGAAAGTCAAGAGAGCAAAAATATTAACCATGCTGTGACTTCCAGAAAGAAAAATCACTGTGTTGTTAGATTTTATGATTGCCTTAGCTTGGAGTTATATATTATCTCAATGTTTATTACTTATTTTATTATCATCTTGATGTAAGTTAATAAACATATAGGCCATTATAAAGTTGCTTTCAATTTTCCTAATAGCATTCCAGGTTTATATTAAAATCATATATCTCAATAATTTTTCAACTCATTAATTGGCATAATCTTGATAGAATTCATAAGTTAGTGTTAAGCGTATAGGTCATTGTGCCCATTTTTTTGGACACTTAAGACCACCAATATCTCATAGTTGGGGGGAAAGCCGTAACATTCTGGAAGGACATTTAACCTTTATGTAAAATTTTATTCAGTTTGACGTGAAGCTAATGTGTGTAGAACTTAACCCTACAAGGTGTTTCTGGGAGAATTTTCTGTAACTCAGTGGCTCTTAGCTAATGGCCAGGGGACCTATGGCCCCTGGAGTATCTGGGAGCTTTTTAGAAACACAGATTCCTTGAGTCCAATCCAAACCTGTCAAGCCAGAAACTCTGAGGGTGGGGCCATTAATCTCCATTTTAGCCAGTCCTCTGGAAAATTCTGATGCATGCTCATGTTTGAAAATCACTGCTGTAGAAGTCGAAGTAAGTTTGTAAGAAACATAAGGAAAATTGGGAAATTCTCGTACAAATAAAGTCAACCAAGTTTCTTTCCTGTAGGGCTTCTTAGATCTATGGTAAATATGCAAAGAGTTGTGGCAGATTTCCCATAGCGGTACACTAGGTAGGCACTTACTTGAGAAGAGAGGGGAGGAGGAAGACAAACAAAGTAGGTATTGCTTTCAGGTAAAATTGTTAAGTAGAAGTTGCGAAACAGGGATGCCTGGGTAGCTTAGTGGGTTAAACCTCTGACTCTTGATTTTGCTGAGGTCATGATCTCAGGGTTCTGAGATTGAGCCCTTTGTGGGGCTCTCTGCTGGGTGTGGAGCCTGCTTAAGATCCTCTTTCTCCCTCTGCCCTCAGCCCTTGTGCATGCATGCACGGGCGCTCTCTCTCTCTCTCTCTCTCTCTCTCTCTCTCTCTCTCTCTCTCTCTGTCTCTTTCTCTCTAAAGAGAGAAGAGGTTGCAAAATATCCAGTGGCCCTTTAGATTCTTCTGTATATGGGGTATATCCCATTATATGTGTATACTTGTGCAAAGTTGATAAAAATAGATTAATCCTGTAAAATCCCTCGGAGATGAGAAATAAGAAATTCTACAATTACACAGTGGTTCCTACTTTAAGTTACAGAAACCACTGTGCCTTTGGAGGAGCTCTGAGAGGTCAGTAAATCTGTTGTGCACAGATACATAGCAACTAAATTTATACCTTGCGTATATACCATACATCGCTCCTTTGGGTCAATGTTGATGCTGCTGTGATAAATAAATGCAAATGATACAAGAACCAGGGTTTCATTTTTCCCTTATATTCATTTTATTAACAAAAATTAAAAGCCCAATTCCCAATCAAACAGGGCCTTAAGATATTTGACTTTTAAGGAAGGTTAAGAGCAACTTCTTTTTTAGAAACATTAACTACCAAGTGTTACTTAAATTCTACTTTTGGAAACTACATTCCTTTTGTCAAATTGGATTTAGTTAAGTGGTAACACAAAATGGCCTTTCAGAGTCCAAAGGACCCTAATATCTGTAATTTCACAAGCAGCGGGCCCTTGATGGGTCAGTCTGTGACATCAAAGGTCTTTACTGATGTGACCATGGTCTTGGCTTTGCCTTTTACACTGAAGCATTGACATCAACAGAAAGTGTTTTTCTTTCCTTTTTCTTTTCCAGTATTAGCTTCCCGCCTGAAGGCAGTATAGCTACTGCATGTGGCCAACTTGCCCCTGGTTACAATAAAACAAAGGTTCATTTTTGGAAGCTCTACAAGAAAGACCAACTTGTTCTGATGCTGGGAGTCCTTCACTTGGATTTAGTTAAGTGGTCATAGAGTGTGGACCTTAGTCGTGCCTTCAAAGAGGCCTAGCTCACACAGGAGCCATCAAGTGCACTTTGCTTTCACCGGAGGGTAACAATTACGTTCTTATCTTCCTCCTACTAAGAGGAGGAAATCAGAAATAACCCTAAGATGCCCCTGGCAAATCTCTGCACCGAAATTTTGCTTTTCTGGAAGAGTTATCATTTTCCAATTAAAAATCACTCACTTGCCCAAAGGTGTTAGATTTTGTGCTGTGCCTCTTCTCATGTTGAAAGGGCATGGGATCCAGAGTTAGGTTGCCAGTGTCCAGATCCTTTCCAAACCACAGTCCCCTTGTCTGTATGACAAGGATAATAGAAGTCCCTCGTTCATAGGGTTACTGTGAGATGCCAGTGATATGATGCTTGCAAAGCACTTAGCTCTCTACCTGGTATAGGACTTGTTACTGCTGATTGCTGTCATCACTGTTTCAACCAGGGACACATACCACTTCCGGGGACTCAGCCACATAATGGGTACTTGAGAAATGATTAAAAGGTTCGTTTTGCTTTGGCAAAAGGAAAGGAAAGTTGATTCTACATACGATCTGGAATTAATTTCTCCAGTAGTCTTTGGGATGTATAAAGATTCTTTTAACTGTTAAATCTTCAATTACATTTCAGCAGCAAGGAACTTTTATTCTTAAAAATCATCTGGTGATGGAGGTTCCCTTCACAGTGACTTTTTCTTGGAAGGGAAAGATCGTGGGATGCTTGGCTCAGTTTTTACCTCCCCCCCTGGGACCCCCCCCTCGTAAATTACTTGACACCCATTACTTAAAATTCATAGAAATTGTTTTGATGATTGACAGCGAAGATTAAATCTTTTCTTACAGAAAATTCTGGGGAAACCGGTATAAAGTAGGGCCAAATTAAAAAAAAAATTTAGTAGGTATCAGGCCATCAGAATTGCTCCCTGATTCTGAGATTAAATGTTCACTTACAAGCTCAGAAGTTAGCAGTTTGGTCCTGGTTAAATATAAGTGACCATACATGATTTTATGAACTGTTCACTTTTGAAGGCATTACTATTTTAAGGGAAGTAGAGGTTCAAATACCTTTAATGACAGCATCTCATCCATGAGCTCCAGTGCCCGCTTTATAGAGCCAGTCAGCTGATGGAAACCAGTGTCTGTGTTCAGAAGATTTTTGTTGCTAATCAAGTGAAAAAAAATTATTTTTTCTAGTATCCAGGTATTTTGACTCACATGTCAGGGGTTACCTGACTTCTTCCTTACATGATACCTCCTTTTTTTTTTTTTCTTTTCTCTCTTGTCTAAGAGCTTGCTGTCCCAACCCCATCTCCTGTAATTTATATAAAATTTTAGTCTTATCTTTTTATTTTTTTCCTTTTAGAAACATGCATCACCTTGAGTATTCTGTACTCAACACTAGCTTACTCCCTGACCTTTACTTTTTGCTATTAAACCATTTATCTTATTTCAAAGATATGTATTATCTTGAGTTAAGACCAAAGACCATTGTCTTCAGCCGATATTACAGTATTTGCTACTTCACAGTCAAAACTACAAGCCACGAAATCAAACAGGGACCTGTAGTATGTATGACCTTCCTGGGCCTCAGTCTCTGCATCTGACTAGCTGGTCTCATACTTGCCTCCTAACACTGGCATTCAGTGAACTGTCTCTTCCTTTTCGTTGAGATGGTCCCACCTACACATCACTGGACTTTAATTTGCGGTAAGATGAAGAGGACAAAGGACTTTGAAAGCCCTTGAAAGAAACATTAGGTTTGTTTTTAGCATGTTATACACTGAGCAGCTGCCATGGCAAAGACCCCAGTGTATATGAGGCTTATAGTTCCACTGCAGTTCAAGTGACCGGTTTCTCCTTGAAGGTGACAAAAGGTGAGGTAGAAAAGCTCTTGTATTATTATTTAGATGTTCTATTATTTTACCTATGTGTCCGTTACTTCCTATAATAATAATGATAACAGTATCACTACTGACTATCACTTACGGTGTTCCCAAGGCCTTCTGAGCAGAGACTGAGCACAGGTGTGATAGGACTGGATGAGAAGAATGAACCCAGAACTGCCACGAGTTTATTCGTGCAAACTGCTTGAAATCCATCTTAAATATTTAATTCTCAGGATTATTGAATCTCTAACATGAAAACTTATTTCTGACATAATTATTTAAAATACCTTATTTAATTTATTTATTTGACAGAGAGAGGGAGAGAGAGAGAGAGAGAGAGAGAGAGAGAGAGAGAGAGAAGGATAGTGAGGGAGAGCATAAGCAGGGGCAGTGAGAGAGGAAGGAGCAGGCTCCCTGCCAAGCAGGGAGCTGAATGTGGGACTCGATCCCAGGACCCTGGATCATGACCTAAGCTGAAGGCAGATGCTTATCCGACTGAACCACCTAGGCATCCCTCTGACGTTATTTGCAGTCACAGAATATTCAGTAGCTTTTATTTTCTTCCTTATATTAAGCAGAAAATGAGTGGAGGCTAAGCAAGTTTGTCTATGATTGACCGTTGAAGGTGAGGACAAGAGTGTATGAGTCACTTCTATTTATTAGTTTTGCTTTATATATTGATACTGATTTGACTTCTCTTGAGAGAGAGAGTAAGATAGAATGTACATTTTCAAGTTTTCTCTTAAAGGCTTTCCCTTTTCAGTGCTACTGCAGTTCCTCCTTCCTTCTCTCCTTCCTTAAATGCACAAATCTGGAATTATGCAGCGTGTCTTTGCATCCTAGCTCTGTCTTTAGTAATCTTGGTCAGGTGATCTCATCTCTCGTCTAAACCTTAGTTTCCTTACCTGTCAAAGGGGCGCAGTATCAGTATGCGCACCTCCCCGCCACTGCTGCAGTATGTTTCTTTAACGTGTGTGCCTCCAGTGTCATTGGTAAATGAAGGACTCATGCTGGTGTAACATGGAATTCTTTTGAATTCATTCTCCACAACATGTAAATGCTGGAAGCAACCGAGGGCAAGCTTTATCATATTTAGAGAGAAAGCCTCAGCCATAGATGAAGACTTTACAATAGGCAGAATGTGTACAAAGCATCTACCCCTCCTGGAGGTTTAGTGCAGTCTAGCCTGCTGGAACTGCTTGCCTTTTCCACCATGTTCCACTCTCTGGAGAAGGTGAACATGCAGAGGAAGCTGCCACTAAGCTATTTCCCTTTACAGTGATGAAATCACTCACACAAAAAGGCCATATCCAGGATCACATTTTAATTTTTAAAGAAATGATCTCCATTAGAAGCACTTATCCTCCGTACTCCACCTTTTGAGGGGAGGAAGCAGGAGTCTTAGGGTTTAAAACTGGCTGTAAAGCTGGCCGAAATGCCGGTAGAAATTTAACCAGCTCGTGTTGAATTAGGGTTTACTGATTGTTGTTATTCGTGCTCTGGTTTCAAAGGTCCAGAAGTTTGGAGAGGTCTGCCCCAAACCTCTTTTCCTATATGCCCTCTTGTTTAGAGTGTGTGATTTTGCAGAACGTGACATTTTTCAGGACTGTATAGATGGAGTTAGAGCAGAAACGCCTGAATCAACCCGTGAGCTGTGGTCATTTAAAGAATTAATGTATGTAAGGAACGTAGCGTGGCTCCTGAGGTCGTTGCCTTTGAGTGGAGGCCTGAAGGACAAGTAGGAAGGAACTCAATAAATATTAGCCAGGACTAGGAAAGCCTTCTAACGTTGAACCCTTCACTTTCCCAACTCTGGGAAGGCAGTCAGTCTGTCTGGCGGCGAAGCACAGTGAGGAACTGCGGTTCTGCCCCAGGAGGTGAGACAGTTAATGTCGAGAGAAACTGTGAAGAACAAGGAGGGCTCCACTAGAAGGACTGGGGTCAGGGAGCATGGCATGAGGAGAGCAGCGAGTCAGCCATACCTACTGTGGTTCTTGGTGTGAAGTGTGAAATGAGAGATAGTAGAAGATGGGGCCGAGAGTGTTGGGGGGTGAAGCTGGACGGGTGAGCAGGGGCCAACACTTGAGGGGCCTGTCTGTGACCCTGCCAAGCTTGGATCTGACGGCATGGGTGTTGGGGAGCCACTGATGGTACAAATTTGTATGTGTATCTGTGGGTTTGTTCTTTTCATTTTAGAGAAAAAGAGAGATATTCAGATAGATGCTTCTGGGAGCTGGTGGGGGGGTTCAGTTTTAGAGGAATATGATATGGGAAGTGGGGAGGCTATCAAAATAATTCGGGGAATAAATTATGAAAGCATTTACTCCAGAAGTCTTAGAAGACATAAGTAGAAAGCAGTAGTTAAAACGTTGTTAGACAGAAAGGAGAAGGAAGATAGCGTAGTACTGTATATACTTGACATAGAGGAGAACTGAGCATAGTAGAGACGACGACACTGGTCTGTACTGGGGCAAACAATGTTCACAAGCCATTTTCTGCCTTTTGCCTATTTCTGTGAAGTTTGATTAGAATACAGCCATTCTCATCATTTTCATATGATCTCAGGCTGCTTTCGCATTATAGCGGAGGGGTGAGTGTGCAACAGACAACTCAGGGCCTGCAAAGCTGAAAATAATTACTTTCTGGATCTTTACAGAAAAAAAGTTTGTTGACCTCTGGTCTGTGGACATAGGCTTCCTGTCTTTGAGAGTTAGGATCACATCTCGTTTGTTCACCTCTGATCATGATTATTTTACAATGTGTCCAATATATAGTACGGCCTCATAAATAAACTCTTACTGGACTGATGAATGTGAATGACTGAATGGATGAGCAAAGTAGCAAAGTTAAATCTACCTATTTACAGCCTGTGCTTTTATATTTATTCTGTTCTCATTCTTACAAAGCTATCGCACAGGAGTTAATATATAAAATGAGTATGTATTGAGTGCCACCAACATATAGGGCGTTGTTCTTGGTTTGAAGATTTTTATGTGCCCTCATGATGCTCACCGCTAATAGAAGAGACAAGTGTTCATTACACCATCACAGAAATAGATACACAGTTGCAGTGTTGATGGGTAGCAGAAAAGAGAGGGGCACAGTGCTAGGGGAGCTAGAGATGGAAGATTCAGTATAAAAAATCAGAGAGGACTTTCCTAGTTACACCTGACCTGCAGTCTGAAGAGTGAGTAGACTTTAATTTGGTATAGGGATGTGGGAAGAGTATTTCAAGGAGATCCGTGTGCAAAGGCCCTGTGGCAGGTGACAGCAGTCAAAGAACAAGGAAAGCTGGCTATACTGGGGGTGAGACTGGAGAGAGGCACTGGGCTCTTGTGATCAGGATCAGGAATCCTTCTGCTTCTTGAGCTACAAGTTTGAGACTCATTAGTAAGTATTTTAATCCAGAGAGAGTATGGGTTTGTGAGAGAAGGTATAGGTCTTGGGAAGAACTCTGGAACACACCAATAGAAGGAAGGACAGAGTGTGGAGAAACAGAGAGGTACAAAAGCTAGGAACCAAACCGGGAGAATTTGTATGGCAGAAAAGTTTTGAGGTGAAAGAAAAGCTAGTTAATTGTAGATATAGCATATATGTCCAAGAAACTAAGGATTGAAAAGTGTACATTGGATTATTCAATTGGGAAATTGCTGTGACCTTTGAAAGAGTAGGTTTTTGGGTAGTAGAGAGGGAAGGGCGGCGCTGTCATTTTGTTGAATGAATGAGCAGAGAGGAAACAGAAACATATATTCATTCACTTATTCAGCAAATAATTTTTGAACATCTATGGATTAGGGATCCAATGTTGAGCAAAACCAGACAGGGTTTTTGTTCTGGGGCCTACTGTTAAGTGGGGGTGGTGGTGGAAGGGTGATGGACACTTAGTCAAATAATCTTCCCAGTACCACCCCAAAAAGTGAATGAAGGTAAGTGCTATGAAGGAAAGAAAAGGTTCTGTGAGAATAGGAAGCAAAGGAAAAGTGAGTGGTTTGGGCAGGGATGAATCCTCCAAGTGATCCTGGAGCTGGAGGAAGCAGAGGTGTTAGCACTGAAGTCTGTGGTGAGAGACCATTTCAGAGAGCAGACAAAAAGCCTGTGGCCAGGGCCTTGGTGCCAGAGGGCTTGGCAGCTCCAGGAAGGAAGAAGATGTGACGTCAGCGTGGTTGTGTGCAGAGAACGAGGGTGAGAATGGTGCAGTTGAGGCTAAAAGGTGGGCAAGGGCCAGAACATCCAGGGCTTTGCAGACCATCTTAAGGATTCTCATCACAAGAGCAATGGAAAGCCATGGAAAGACCAGGATAACCAGACTTAACCAGACTTAAAATTTAAGACGTGTTCCTTACTATTTATAGAGAGAATGTGAAGTTGTTACATCCTTCTGAACCCATGTGAGCAGATAGTCCTGAAGAAGATTCCCAACTCAGGGAAGAGTCGTTCCATTGTGTGAGAGCGGGTGCTCTGAGTCTGCTCAGGAAAACACTAGTTCATATCCACCCTTTGCCTGCATGGCAAACAAAGTGGAAATTTCTCCTGAAGTCACTTGGAGAAAATACTCCCAAGGAGAATATTATCCATGTTGACTCTATACACTGTTTTATGAGGAGGTCAGAATTTCTGGATCAACCAATTTTAGGCAAAAAGACAGGTGACTTCTTAAAGGAAGAATTTTGAGGGTCACTGGCTTTGGACTTGAGTAACCACTGGTGGGTTTCTGTTTTGGGACATGACTGCCAAGCAGAGAAAGGTTTCCAAAGACCTCTCTCTTAAAAAGGCATTTATACCCCTCCTTACTTCTGCACTGCCATTCTTAGGTTTGTTGAATCAAGAAAGCTGCAAAGAGTAACTCACTTAATGATGTCCGCCAAGAAATCTTTGTGTGTTAAGAGAACGTGATCACTATTAGCCTGGTTGGAGAGTGAGAAATGGTGCCCTTGGGAGGCTTCCTCTGCCACACTTCTGATCACAGTGGGTGGGTGGGTGGCCTTTTCTCTGCTCCCAGTCAAGGCTCCCCTCATCCGGCCCATTGCAACTGGTTTATTTTTGCATCATTGATAATCTTTCTCCACTATTTTTTAATCGTAATGCCTCCCTCTCTAATTCATGCCTATGTTCTCCTGTTTCTAAAGCCTTTCTCTCTCTTTTTCCAACAGTGTCTTCTTAATTAGTTGTAAAAAATGCATGGTACAATTACCTGAATTTCTTCTCATCCTTCCTGGCGCTGGTTAACCAGACACCTCCCACATCTTTGTTCTTTATGCTCATCTCGATTGACTCAGAAGGTGACACTGGCTGATGTTTGGCAAGCCAGTGACCCTTCTTTTCCAGCTGAAGTTGACAAAGCTGTTAAAAGAGAGGCAAGGGCTGGGTGTCTGGGTGGCTCAGTTGGTTAAGCGACTGCCTTCGGCTCAGGTCATGATCCCGGAGACCCGGGATCGAGTCCCACATCGGGCTCCCTGCTCAGCGGGAAGCCTGCTTCTCCCTCTCTCACTCCCCCTGCTTGTGTTCCCTCTCTGGCTGTGTTTCTCTCTGTCAAATAAATGAATCTTTAAAAAAAAAAAAAAGAGAGAGAGAGGCATGGGTAGAGAGAATCCTGCAGCCATTCCTTTCTTTAGTAAAGAGGAAACAGCTTAGGTGAATATATTAAGAGGAAATTGTGTTTTGAATATTTGACTCGATCATTTGTTCAAGGACAGATGTAACATAATTAAGGCAAACAAAGGATGACGGGGAAGCATATTCACTAAGGACAAAAATGATCGATGGATAAGTGAAAAATGGCTGTCTAATGTCTATTCTAGTTTTAGAAGTGAAAGTCCTGAATTTGTTACCTCTGTAAATGAGAGGAATTTGCCTGGAAAAGTAATACTTATAGAGGAAAAGTGGGCTTAAAGTATGGTAAACATCAGAAATCCCCTGCCCCTTTTAAAATCTCCTCAGGAAAGTTGTTTCAATTAAAAATTAAAAAAAAAACTTGTAAGGATGGAATGAGATATTTGTGAAGTACATTGAGCTCTTTGGATGAAAGTTGCTGTACTGTAACTTTTATTTATCTATGAATGACTTGGGTTTGGGTTGCAATGTCAAGCTCAGGCCAGCTAGGTAAAAGGAATTGCTTGTTAGTTAAATTAGCAGTCATGTGAATTGATGTGATGTTTAAAAATTTGATATGTTAACTAAGTCTTGGCCTCTGTGTTAAAATCAGTAGTATTTTGCTTCATTTAGTTTTTTTGTATTTTGCTTCATTTAGAGCCATTTTTCTAAATATGAACAGTGTGTTATTAATAATGCAAGTTTTATGACTTTTTAAATTCTTTTTAAAATAGTTTTGTCATTGCCATTTTGCCAAGGGTCAGATGAATTTTATGTGTCTGAGCACAGTCTTCTCAATTTAGAAACACAAGTTTTGGGTCATTGTGCCACTGGCTACTCTTCCGCTCATCCTTCATCCCTCCCCCACCCACCACAGTTCAGACTTCTTTAAAGTGATCTTTGTCAGAGTCTACTCAGAATGAATAGTGTATGAGCCCATGGGGATTAGTATTTGCTTAATTGTTTTTCTCCCCATGGCCCATGGTCATTTTTAGACAAGACAACTGGTCCTATCCTGTGAGTAGTTCTGTACTTCCTCATGAATTGAAACCAGATGAAGAAACTAATTAATATAATCATATATTATGAGTCCAGGCCTTTAACATGTCACCACCTATCTGGTAATTCTTTGAGCCTCCAAGATGTGCTATATGCCGAGTGTAGCTTCCCATCCCTCTGCCACTAATTGCTCACGGTATAGGCAATTAATTGACTGATTTATCTCAGAATATGTGTCAGCCTCTCAGGTACTCACTGGGAGCTATCCATTTCATGACCACATGGGGATAGCAGGGGCAGATGGAACCCTGGCCCAGTCTGGCAAGTTGGAAGTAAATGGTAGTACTTCCATTTGCTTTGAGTTGGAAATTGAGATGTTGTCCTATTCCAGTTGGCAGTAGAGAGGGAGACGTTCCTTCTAAATTGTGTCCTTCATGTTTGGTGGAAATAAAGATCTGTGGAATTGAGACCTCTAACATTGGAATCATAAGATCTACTACAAAGAAATACATTCAGGGGCGCCTGGGTGGCTCAGTTGGTTAAGCGACTGCCTTCGGCTCAGGTCATGATCCCGGAGACCCGGGATCGAGTCCCACATCGGGCTCCCTGCTCGGCAGGAAGCCTGCTTCTCCCTCTCTCACTCCCCCTGCTTGTGTTCCCTCTCTGGCTGTGTTCCTCTCTGTCAAATAAATAAAATCTTAAAAAAAAAAAAAAAAAAGAAATACATTCATGTTGTGTGGTAGTTACTTTTAGTTTTTTCTTTTGCTTCTCCAGTGATGGATCACTGTGCTTCATCTTTTCTTCCACTTATATAAATTCATAACTACTCTACACTTAATAGGTTTATACTTGGAGCTTAGTTTTAACTTCACGATAACATGAATCTTGTCTACATAGCTTATCACTAGGGCCTCACCATTTAAGGAGTACTGAGACATACTAGAGGCTCAATAGGTGTTTACGGAGTGGAATTACAGTTGAATTCATGGCTCACTTTTCATTCCTTGATTTTTGTTTGAGTGACCCAGCTGACCAGTGGGCTTGTATGGATGATTTATGTTTTCCTCCAAATGAAAAGTTAAACAGATTCTGGTATAAAATAGACCCCTTTGAAGCCCAGCCTGAGGCCTTTTTTTCTTTTTTTAAATATATGACACTAGTTTGATCTTCTGATAAAAATACTACTTATAGTTGCTGTGCAGTCTTTAGTTATACTCATAACCTCTGGAACCCTGAGATGGTAACACATTCAATTCATTGTCTTTAGAGATCTTGTTTATTTGACTTGGCTATTGGCAGTCCATGATATTTAATTGGAATTGCCTCTGGATAGAACATTTTAATATATACTTTTTTTTTAAAAGACAAAAAACTAAAAAAAATCCAAATGAGTTTGTTTTTGAGTTTTAATATAAGTTACTTTGTTTTGGTTTTGTTTTACAAAAATACAGAATAGTGAAAATAATGCAATAATGGCTTTTTTCTAACCTGTTTCATCATTTCTCATTTTGTTTGTGGAGTTTATAAGCTGTGATCTCTCAGTCTTCAAAGAGTTTAGGAATTAGATTGCTCTCTTAAATTGACCACATTTTATGGGTCTTAGTTTCAATTATTATGAAACCATAGAGATGAAGATTCAACATGTATCAGTTCTTTTCCCTAGGATGTGGGTCTAGTGTGTGGTTGAGGACAGTGATTTCCAAATACCAAATCATTGGGATACCCTGGAGAGCTCTTAAAAATAAAGATAGCTGGGCCAGATGTAGGATATGGAAGTACTCTTTCAGTCTTTATTTAAAAAAACAAAAAAATCCCTTGTGGTTTCTGATGATAAACGAAGTCTGATATGGAACATTGGATCAATGAGTTCAAGGTCATTGGTATGATTTGTCTCTTGGCCTATTGATTGTGCTCTGTTCTGTGACCGGAGACCTGCTTCTGACCCTGACCAACTCTTGGGTGTTGCGGGTGAGTGGGGTCATCTTCTCTAAAGGCAGCTCATTTTGTTAACTATGTCAAGCCAGAAGCCTTATCACTGAAGGGTTCTTTATTATTATTTTTTTTAATCAGTGGTCATCAGAAGGATGTTGTTGAGTTGCTACTAATCAAGATTCGGCAGTCCTTTCCAGTATCCACTGAAGGTGGAATTCAGAAACTCAACTCCCTTCTAGAAGTCATAGCTTTTAACTCTGCCTTCATGTGGGATTTGTTTTGGGAGTGTCTGGTCAAGAGGTGCTAGAATCAGATCACCTGTGTTCTAATTTTGCCTCTCCTTTATACATACTAGGGGTATGATCTTGGCTGCCGAATTACTTAACCTTTGAGAGCCTCTATTTTTCCTTTGGCAAAAAGGAAATAATAATGATCATTGTGTTGTAATACAACACATTGTAAAAACAGTGATTGTAAGATTGCTTGGATAATGATGTAAGGTTGTTGGAGATACAAAATAATGCCTCTCTGTGTAAAAATATAAGTGTTCAGTAATTGTTAATGGCTGGTATAACCCTATTACTATACATTTTGAATTAAAGTTCTAGAGACAGCTTGTCATCCTTGGCTTAAGGCAGTGTTACCCACAATTGTTTATTAATTACTGTCTTCTTTTGTCCTCTCTGAAATTTTTATTCATCTCACAAATACTGGTTTAGTATTGATTATGTGCCACTAATTACTGGAGATATGGTGATGAACAAAAGAGACAAAATGTAAATGACAGCTTAAAAATTTACCTATTTTTTGGCATTTGGGGTTGTTTTCAGTTTTGGAATATTATAAATAAATCTGCTTAAACATTTGTGTGCAGGTCTCTATATGAATGCATTCTTTCTTTTCTCTTGGGTCTATATTGGGAGTGGGCCAACTGAACCATACTGTAGGCATGTATTTCACTTTTTAAGAAGCTGACCAAATTTTTCCAAAGTGGTTATACCTCTTATATTCTTACTAGCAGTATATGAGAGCTCCATTTCCTTAAATCCTCTTCAGCACTTGGTATGGTCAGTCTTTTTAATCTGAATGCTATGTATACTGACAGGTGTATAATGCTCTCTCATTGTGGTTTTCCTTGACATCTCAGGGACTGATGATGTAGAGCATCTTCTCATGTATCTATTTGCTATTTATGCATCTTCTTTTGGTGAAATGTCAGTGCAGATCATTTGTGTATTTCTTATATAGGTTATTTGTTTTATTGTATTTTGAGAGTTCTTTATTTATTCTGGATCAAGACGTCCTGTATCAGATGTCTGCTTTGCAAATATTGTCTCCCAGTTTGTTTCTCAGAGTCCACAGTCCCTCATGCTCCATCTCCCTCTCTGATTTACCCCAGTTCACATTTCCTTTCCTTTTCTTAGTGTCCTCCATGTTACTTCTTATGCTCCAAAAGTAAGTGAAACCATATGATAGTTGACTTTCTCTGCTTGGCTTATTTCACTCAGCATAATCTCCTCCAGTGTGGTCCATGTTGATACAGAAGTTGGGTATTTATCCTTTCTGATGGCTGAATACTATTCCATTGTTTATATGGACCATATCTTCTTTATCCATTCATCTGTTGAAGGGCATCTTGGCTCTTTGTACAGTTTGATGATTGTGGCCATTGCTGCTATTATCATTGGGGTGCATATGGCCCTTCTTTTCACTACATCTCTATCTTTGGCGTAAATACCCAGTAGTGCATTTTCAGGGTCATAGGGTAATTCTATTTTTAATTGTTTTAAGGAATCTCCACACTGTTTTCCAAAGTGGCTGCACCAATTTGCATTCTCAGCAGTAGTGTAAGAGGGTTCCCCTTTCCCCACATCCTCTCCAACACTTGTTGTTTCCTGTCCTGATAATTTTGGCCATTCTAACTGGCCATTTTAACTCAATACAGACTCAATACAGTTTTGATATGAATTTCCCTGATGACTAATGATGATGAACATTTTTTCATGTGTCTGCTAGCCATTTTTTTTAAAGATTTATTTATTTGACAGAGAGAAACACAGCCAGAGAGGGAACACAAGCAGGGGGAGTGAGAGAGGGAGAAGCAGGCTTCCTGCCGAGCAGGGAGCCCGATGTGGGGCTTGATCCCGGGTCTCCGGGATCATGACGTGAGCCAAAGGCAGCCACTCAACCGAGCCACCCAGGCGCCCCAACTAATTTTTTTTTTTAAAGATTTTCTTTATTTGACAGAAAGGAACACAGCTAGAGAGGGAACACAAGCAGGGGGAATGAGCGTGGGAGAAGCAGGCCTCCTGCTGAGCAGGGAGCCTGATGTGGGGCTCGATCCCGGGACTCTAGGATCATTACCTGAGCCAAAGCAGACGCTTAACGACTAAGCCACCCAGGCGCCCCACCATTTGCATGTCTTCTATATAGGAGTGTCTGTTCATGTCTTCTGCCCATTTTTTGGTGTGATCATCTTTTTAGGGGCGTGTTGAGTTTGAGGAGATCTTTATAGATTTTGGGTATCAGCCCTTTTTCTGTAGTATCATTTGTGAATATCTTCTCCCAATCCATGGGTTGCCTCTTTGTTTTGTTGATTGTTTCTTCGCTGCACAGAAGCTTTTTATTTTGCTGAAGTCCCAGAAGTTCATGTTTGCTTTTGTTTTCTTTGCCTTTGGAGACGTGTCTTGAAGGAAGTTGTTGTGGCCGATGTCGAAGAAGTTACTGCCTTTGTTCTCCTCTAGGATATTGATAGCTTCCTGCCTAACTTTGAGGTCTTTCATCTATTTCAAGTTTATTTTTGTGTATGGGGTAAGAGAATGATAAGTTTCATTCTTCTATATGAAGTGTCCAATTTTCCCAGCACCATTTATTGAAGAGATTGTCTTTTTTCCACTGGATATTTTTTCCTGCTTTGTTGAAGATTATTTGACCATAGAGTTGAGGGTGCATATCTGGACTCTCTACTCTGAAGAACACAAGTTTTTAATTTCACAAAACCCAATTTATCAATCTATTCCTTTATGAATTGTGCCTTTGGTGTCATATCTAACAACTCTCTGCCTAATGTAAGATCACAGCAATTTTCTTCTATTTTCTTCTAGAAGTTTCAGTTTTAAGTTTTATGATTCATATTCAGTTAGTCTGCATGTAGGTTGTAAGATATGGATTAAAATAAATATTTTTTTACATATGGATGTCCACTTGTCTCAGCATTCATTGAAAGACTTTTTTTCCTATGGTATTGTCTTTGTACTTTTTTCAAGAAAAATCAGTTGATCATAAATGTGTAGGTCTATTTCTGTACTTTGTTTTTTTCTACTGATCTGCCTTGACACTGATACAGACTGTCTTATAGTAAGTCTTGAAGTCAGGTAATGTCCGTACGTCAATTTGTTCTTCCGTTGTTACTTTTCAAGTGGAATTCAGTGGTTAATAAACATGTGCATGATGTCAGTCTTTAGAGAAGTAAAACTGAAACTTTGCTTTAGCACTCTGGTTAATAAATGCCATGATTTGGCATTCTACTAGGTGTCGGTCTCTTAGGATAATTTATTTTTTATTATTCCGAGACATTTCAAAATTTTCCCAAATACCTGAGGAATGAGTTATGTACAAGTCCATTTGTTTAATCTTTAATGTTCTCTAAGCCTCCTTTTACAAAGCTTTAATGATATAGTTGCTTAACATTGAAGAAGTAACTTCAGAGAGCTTGTCACAAGACCGATCAAACTCTGGTAAATTCTGAAGTGGATTGCAGAATCTAACCAGGGGGGGCTGTGGTTGTAGTTTTGTTTGCTTGTTTTATAAGATGCCCAAGTGGAGAGAGTCTGGAATGGAGACTGGCAACCTATAGACTGTTGGGTGTGATTTATAGTAAGAGCTGTCAGCACACTCCCTTTTCTACTTCTTTGACCACAGGTATACAATAAAAAAAAAAAACAAAAAAAACAGCTTTTGCTTATTGGCTACTTAATATATGCTGGTCACTGTGCTAAGTACTTCATACCAATCGTTATACTTGATGCTTCGATTGTCACTGTGAGGTAGGTGCCATCAGTGCCCGTTTGGCTGGAGAGAGCTTAAGAAACTTGTCAGAGGCCACACAATTAGAAGTGACGGATCCTGTATTTGATCCTTCCCTTGCTTCCTCAAATACTCTTTGTTCCTAACCACTGTGCTGTAATACCCTTTGCATTGGAAGAATGAAAGGGATTCAAAACTTGAAATACAACTCAGATAGGCCATTGATCTCTGGAATTCTTACACTCTATGTCCAAAATGTTCTCTTTTGAACCACTGAATGAAAAGTCTCATGGTATTTAGAGATGGGGCCCTGTGGGTCAAATGCTTGGATAAATAAATGAATCATTTATTCATTGAGTAATTCAACACAAATCGGAGTATCTATATGCCAGGAACAAATAGGTAGTGAGTGTACAGCAGCAAGACAGACACATAAACAAACAAACGCAAAGGTCCTTCTTCGATGAAAGTTATATTCTGTTGAGGAGGGGCACATGATGGACAACTTTGAGATAAGACAGGCGGCTGTGAACTGAATGTGGTATCCTCCTCTGCTCCCTGGGCAATGGCCTATACAATGACAAAACCCAAAGTTGAAATCACCTTTGATTTCAGGGAGGAGACCCAGCTTGTCCGTCTCTGGCAGTTTTGAATGCTCTTTTTAGTTTAGTAGACTATCTGCTTTACTTTAGCTTAGATCATTAGCTGTACTGTCTAGTATCGAGTTTTCTCCAAAACCACTCATCTCTCCATGTGCCTTTAAATGTCTGAGAACAAACTCCCCCAGAGTAATTGCTCTTGAGAATAAATAGTGTCTGTATGAACACAAGAGAAAACGTTTTTGCTGGACTCAAAGAGAATTTCTCAAAGTTGACTCAGGAGAAGCTTAAAAACAAATATTAAAAACAACTTTGAGAAGGAAGAAGGAAGTGACCTGTGTATCATTTTAATGGTTTTATTTCAAGAGTGAGGAAAATAACCCAAAATATCCAGGTCTTTTTTTTTTTTTTTCTTATAATACTCTTTTGCAGAAGGTCTTGCTGCATTTGTCCCACCCTTTTCCCTTTTGCTCTTGCTGTAGCATCCAGGAGGGATATATGAGATGGAAAGATAACAAAGAAATGTGCAAAGCAGTTGGTTAGGCCACCCACTTAACTCTGGGGGTATGACTCAACTTTGTAGTATTTTAAACAGTAAGAAAACATTCTAGAGGGAGACTTGCTGTCCTTGGGCATAGTTCTGTCTTCTTCCTTTCTCTAGTGCAGTTGAATGGTAAAGAATGGTTTCCATTTTTCTGCCTTGTGTGATGGAATTTTAAAAACAAAACAAGTTAAAACTCTTTTACAACCTACATCACTCCTTTATTTGGCATGAGTTTCCAAATTGACTCATATTTCCCTTTCTTACTCCCTTCCCATTAAGAAAAAAAATTACTGGGTGGTACAATTTTTTAAAAATTTGACAATGAAAAATATAGTTGCTCTTTAACAAGCATAACAAATCATTATTCTTAAAAAGTTTATAGTAAAATAACAATGTTAAATATTATCCAAATAAAATAATAGTGTGGTTTTTTGCTTGCCACATTATTATCTGTATATTTGTGGTTTGTTTACGACAGTGTAATTCAATCTCTTATGAAGACGTGGGGAAGTGGGCACTCATACACTGCCAGTAATAATGTAAATGGGTAAAATGGGTATTTTTATGGTGAAATGCATCAAAAGCTTCAGTGTTATGTTATCCTTTTATCTGGTAATTCCATGTAGAGTTTATTTTTCCCTTTTGGAGAAAAGACTAAGGAACAATCTGAGAGTATTTGTTTGTACTTGGGCAAACACAGTTTCTGAAGATTGTATCAGTTAGTTCCTTTGTAGTGTCAATTCTGCTTTTAACTTGAGATTATTTATGTTATAAAATATGTTTAATATGAAGTAAGACCCTAGAAAATATGTCTTTGATGCTTATTGTTATAGGATATGGTGATTTCCTTTACTAGTTGCTAAATTGTGTTTTTAGCTACGCTTTCAAGGGATGGTATTATAAAAGTTGATTGAAACACTGATGCTATGATTCTGTGACTTTGAACTTGAAAGGTAAATTGAGTTGCCACAGACGTGATTCTTAGTTATCATGTAAGGTTTTAATCTTCTGTATTAGTTTGAATATCATTCTCAGTGATTGTGTTTAAATAGTGAATCTTTTTGTATACAGATGTTCTTGTTTTTTAAAAAAAAGCTGATGGGGCACTTGGGTGGCACAGTTGGCTAAGCATCCAACTCTTGGTTTCAGCTCAAGTCATCATCTCAGGGTGGTAAGATCAAGCACCGAATCGGGCTCCATGATCAGTGAGGAGGTGACTTAAGATTCTCTCTGCCCCTCCCCCTGCTTGCGTTTTCTCTTTTCTCTCTCTCAAATAAATAAATAAGTAAATAAATCTCTTTTAAAGAGTTGATTTTCCAATGTTAAGAAGCCAGATTTTATAGATTGATACCTTTATAAATTTATATTTATATATATGTTTATGGATTAGTTCCCTAATAAGATTATTACAAATGTTTTTTGGGGGAAATAATTTAAAAACAGTGTATGCCTTTTTTTTTTTTAACTCTTTAAATTTTACCTTGGAAGCTTGATGGAAGCACAGTTCAAATGGAATAAATGACAATGGAAGGTCTCTTTTTAAGGGCTTTTATTCCTGATCCTTTTTTCAAGGAAAGTAGATGTAGTTAAATAGAAACACAAAGTTAAAAGACAAGCAATAAATCTGAAAAAAATGTTGATAACATAAATAACAGGCATAGGATTGGCATCTAGAATATATAAAGAACTCCTGAAAGTCAGTGAGAAAAATGTTGGGTAGAAGGACGGATAAAGAACATACATAGACAAGTCACAGAAGCTCAACATGATTCATAATCTGAGACCTGCAAATTAAAGCAATAACCAGACACTATTTCACATACAATGAAATTGGCAGAAATTAGAAAGCCCGATAATACTATGTTTGGACAGCCTTCATATGTTGCCATCAGGGACACAGATTGTACAAAAACCTTGGGAAAATTTTGGCAACATTTAATAAAGTTTTTTATGCATGGAACCTACTCTGTAGCAATTCCTCTAAAGAAACTGTAAAGGAGACATGCACAGGGATGCTCATTCAGTATTTTTTGTGATTGTAAAAAGTTGCAGTTAACCTCAATATCTGTCAGTAAGGGAATGGATTACATAGAACGTTAAAACAAATGAATTAGATGTGTATGTATCATCATGGGCAGATCTCAGAAACGTAATACTTAAGTGATAAAAGCAGATTGGTTCAGTCATACATATGGTTAACATGTATTTTTTAAAGACGATCACATAAAATGCCATTTTATAGGTGCTATGTTATAAATGCATAAAGACATAGACTGAATGGATACACACCAAATTCTGGGTTAAGAGTTGCATCTGGGGAGAGTGAGAAGGGAATGGGATTAGGCAAGGGAACCTGAGGGACTTACTGTTATTTCTAATGTTTTTAATCCAAATCAAACAGACAGTATTTTATTTTCTTTCCAGGAGCAGGAAGATTGCTATTATATCATTCTGTACAAATTAAAAAAAAATAACTATGTGGGGTGATGGGTGTACATCTAGACTTATTGTGATCATCTCACAATATATACGTTTATTGAATCATGCTATATACCTGAAACTAATATTACTTGTCAATTCTATCTCAATAAAAACATAAAAAATAATTATTTAAATTGTTTAAATTTCTAAAGACCTTTTAAGGAGAAAACAAAATGCATTGAGGCTCCTCTCAACCAAAGAGACCACTAAAGTATTAATCACAGAAGCTTGTCATACTGTCTTTGCTTGACTAGCCCCTGTGACCGCTGTTTTTAATATCTTTTTTGCTGTTTTCCCTTATGCTGTAACTATCTTTGGGGCAGGAGCTTCCCTGTAATTTTTTTGAAGTCAAACTTCATATATTTTCCTACAGAAAAATGTGACACTCATTTTTCAAGCTGCTCACAAAAATTGTTAGAAAGCTTGTCAGACACTTTGGAGTCAGTGTTAGGGAAGGAGTGGGTAAATGGGCACATGGATCCTCTGTAGGATTATAAGTGTAGTAACCTTTTAGTGGGGGAATTTGGACAGCACCTCTTCAACTGTAAAACAGACATTCTCTTCATTCAACTGTCCTGTACCTTAAAGACAAAGGCTCATGTAATGGTATAAAATATTCATGAATGCAATGAGATATATATATATATATATATATATATATATATATATATATATATTACTTTGTTTTCTGCATTGCTTATAATAGTATAAATTGGCAACCTCCTTAATGTTCTTAAATCTAGAAATCTAGAATGGAGCACTAGGTGGCTGCTTTAAAAGAGGGGGCAGATCAAGGTATGTTGAGATAGCAAGCTGTCTATATTATGCTACTGTTTTTAAAAAGAAAACTGCGGGAACATATGCATCATCCAACCAGGTATTTGTTTCAAATGCCTATGTTGTATATGTGATTACATTTTTATATAATTCTGTTTGAATTAGCCTATAAATACAGAAAATCATGTAGGCTTTAATATTAATTACTTTCAGAAAGTGGAACTAAAAGAGAAGGAGGAGCTGGGACAGGCTTTTGTTCTAGATTTATATTTGTCTTTATTGTTTTCAGATTTTTTTTAAAGAGCTTTTTTTTATCAGTGCCTCATTAACAACCTACCAGTATTACTAATGTTTGCGTGACATTTCTGTCTAAATATGTGAAGGAAGCACGTCATGAGTTGCGGGTCATGTCGTAGGCCGTTATTTTTCTTTAGTTGATGAATTCTTCCTTGAGAGCTCTCATTTGCCATGCATTTGTAATGTAAGGTGATTCTTCGGTTTCAAAGAAAAAGCTGAGGTAATGGAGCAGTGACAATGGTGGATAGCTGAGTTTGCATGAAGGTGACTCAGATTTCAGCCCTTGAGATACTTGATCATCATGCCTGGAGATGAGCTGCATCTGGTTTATGATAATACAGTCGATTCTCTTTAGGTATAAATAACAGCACAGTTCATTGGACGGGTGGGGAAAGCCAGGCAGTTCCACGAGTGTCATCGGCATGTAAACTAAGCCAGTGATTTTATCTCGTTCTAACAAACGTGTTAACAGTATGATGAAGCGAAGGCCCTTGAATTGTTTTGGTGGTGGTGCCTATTCACCCTCTCCCTATTCAGGACCATGTAAAGCTGGAACTGACTTTCGCGAATACAGTTTTATTAACTGTGACACTGTGGGTTACGGCACTTTAAATGAGAAAGGGAATGCTCTTTTTGAAATGTGAATGCATAAAATGCTTATTCCTGGAAGAAGCTGTTTTCATGGCCTTCTTCATTTGTTTCTGTTGTGTTGCCCTCATTTCCTGCCCCTTTACTGGGCAGGCAGACACACCCACACACAATTCATACTCATCAGTACTTGCTGCTCGAATTGAACAATTTTATTTTAAAGGACAATGTTGATTTTAGAAGAGGACATTTAGATTGGGCCATGTGCCGAACACTCCCTAGTACATGAACTTGACCCTTCCATCGTGTATTTGGCGTCTGTCCTTGGGCATATTGTTACTTGCTCGGAGGGATGCTTTGTCCACTTGTGAGGAGGCAGCAGTGAAAGCAGTGATACCTGCCCCACTGAACACTGAGTCCTTGTTACCATTGTGCAGGGTCAGATGAAAAAGTGTGTGAAAAAGGGTGATTGCCAGGGGCTCCTTGCTCTGCGCAGGGGTGGGTTGTGGTAGTTGGCTGTTTGTTGAATAGGAGACTGGGAAGAGGAGCCCAGCGCTTGACTTCTGGGGGATTTAACCTTCAGAGGTAATGAGCAAATTCAGGAGAGTTCACATCAGTTCAGTATTTGAACAGGTATTTATTGAACATCTTCTGTGAGTAATGTGTTAAGTGTAGGAGGAGATCTGCATCCTAGTTTAGTAGGTTCTAAGGTAAACACCCTAAAGTAAGTGTGCTTCTTTTTTTTTTTAAGATTTTATTTATTTGGTAGAGAGAGACACAGCAAGAGAGGGATCACAAGCAGGGGGAGTGGGAGGAGGAGAGTGGGCTTCCTGCCGAGCAGGGAGCCCAATGTGGGGCACCATCCCAGGACCCTGGGATCACGACCTGAGCCGAAGGCAGGCACTTAACAACTGAGCCACTTAGGCACCCCAATAAGTGTGCTTCTTTATGTTACAAACTACTCTTATATCCTGTGGATCACTGTACAATACATAGATACAAGCGTGGATATTAAACCTGATCAGTCACCCTTTCCTCCAATGTTAATTAGAGATGCTGCCTGCTTTCACATATTAACATTTGATTGTAACATATAACTCAGAGAGAAATGTTAACAGCTAATTTCAGTTCCTTCCAGTGGGAAGAAATCTAAGAGAACCCGTTCATTTGCAATTTTCCCATATTGTATGGATTCTTTTCTAAACGAGAGTTTGTATTCCTTTAAACACAAACAGTCATAATCAAACATAACAAAAATGAATCATGCCATAGAGTTCTTGTTTGGGTAAAAAGTTCCTACGACATAAAGGTTAATGAATAACAATTTTTCTTTATATCTATGTAAATATGTTTGTACATGCAGATGCATATATTCATATATGCATGTAATATTTTATAATAAATACATATTTACAATACACTGATATATCTATCTGTAAAGGTAACCGAATCTTAGCCCTGTGTCAGAGTTTTTAATGGCTAGCAGCACTAAGCAACTCTGGCTAATTTTAAAAGAAAAGGAATTTATAGACAGGATATTGGGATACCTGCAGAGGTAGGTAGGCACCCAGGCTTGGAGCCCTGTGGCCTGGAGCAGAGCCGCAGACCATACAGAGCCCAGAACTGGTCCGGAGAGCTACCGCGAGCGTCTGCTCCACTGCTCCTGTTGGAGGGGGAACTTAGTCTTCTTGCAACCCGACCATCCAGCTGTACCTGCTCCTTCTCTCTAGTGCCCCAATCCAGGGTGGGCACATTTGATTGGTGAAGCCTAAGTCACTTTGAGCGGCAAGGGAGGCCAAAAAAATATTTACATTTCCCCACCTTTTTCGGTAAGAGGCAGGCTCTGCAGACAAAAAAAGAAAAAAAGAAAAGAAATAGGCAAATTGTTATTATAATGGTTGTATGGCCAACTTTGGAAAGTAGAAAAGGTGAAAATGTCATCATAAGCTATTGTTCTGATACAAAGCTCTTTTAAAGTGCAGTTTTCTTGAAACTAATATAATACTGTATATTAACTAACTAGAATTAAAATAAAAACTTAAAATAAGAAGTAAACAAATAATTAAATAGAAGCAAAAAAATACAATTTTCTTAATCTTTTCCAACCTTCCAATTTATTTTTATGCCAGTGTAATCATAGCTCTTTAATTTTACTGTTTTATTTTAAATATCATGCGTTTTTGTATTGTATATAAAATGCTTTACATTGTATACTCTCCATATGTATAACTGTTGATAATTACATAATAATTCAAATGAATGTTCTTACTTTGCCATTTCTTCTAATGTTGGAGGTTGCTGATGCATTTTTATTATTATGAAAAATGATGGTGAAGATGTTCCAATGTAAAGCTCTGGCATCTGGATGTTAGGGGTTAAGAACCCAGAGACGGATCTTATTACCTCTTCATTCTCTAATAAGAAAAATCAATATACTTAATTTATACCTTTCTGCAATTGATTTAAATGTAGGCACATTTCTGACTCCTTTTGATGTGAAATTTTGTAGGTTCACAATTTAATGAGTTAAAATTGAGGCTGTTTGAACTTTTAAAGGTTGAAAAAAAGTTTAAAGTTTTCTTTCTTTCTTTCTTCCTTCCTTCCTTCCTTCCTTCCTTCCTTCCTTCCTTCCTTCCTTTCTTTCTTTCTTTCTTTCTTTCTTTCGTAATCTCTGCACCCAAGGTGGGGCTTGAACTAATGACCATGAGATCAAGAGTCAAATGCTCTTCTGACTGAGCCAGCTAGGCGTAGGCAAGCTGTGTTTGTTAGTCAACTATTCTTACTAAATAGCACTGCTTTTAAAATCGGTATTAGGAATACAAATACATGACCTAATAATAAATACCCTGTGTTTAGATGAGTTAGCTTGATGTGCATGATAATAAGCTTATGGCTGCCTTGTGACTATCAATACTTGCCTCGATATTTTTTAAAGTGATACATATTCATTTTCATCAGGATTACATTTATTAGAATGATACTCTCTTTACTTTGTGGATGATAATCAATTACAGTATTTATAAGTGGGTTCTTTTAGAAATTAAATGATACCATAGTTTATTAGCAATCTTTGGTAAATCTGTCCGTCTACGATTTTGAATCTTTAGAAGACTTGCTCTGTCCTGTGGATTTCTCTTATCACCACTCATTCATTTGGGCTAAGTTTATTACATGTCTCATGCATGTCAGACACTGTGAGAAGTACTAGAGTACAAGAACAAGAAGGAAGTCTGTTCGGCTGTTAAGGGGCTTCCCATCAAGGAGGTGGTTTTATGATATGGAAATGTATGTGTGTGGATGCTTTCCAAAAACCTCAGTGGGTTGTTTCTGGGAATAGTGACCAAAAGAATCTCATTTGTGCAAATTTAAGTTATTGGAATTTAGGTCAGGGTACATAGTTGGAGAACTCAGGTCTGGAAAATGCTTCGGTATCATTCACCATTCTTGCCTTTGACATATGGGGATATTTGACTTGATACAGTTTCTGTCTTTTTTTTTCTTCCATCATTAGCCCTTGAACCCAGTCCAGGTTGTAATGCTGACTTGGGGGAGAGTGGTTGCACCATGGTACAATGTAGAAAACACATTAGCGTACCAGCAGTGGAAGGATTTGGGGCAATGCCCAGGATTTATCAGCACCAAGTCTCTCTGTAGAGATTTTTCAGTATAGGAGAACAAGCAGGTAAGATAGGACTGGTTATTTAACCTCTCTGTTCTTGTTTCCCTCATCTGTAAGAGCAGATGAGCAAGAACACATAACTCTCTTGGGTGCATCAAGTAAGATTAATCTATTTAAGGCCTGTGTTATGCCTGACATAGAAGAAATGCTCAGCAGAAGGTGATTTTCTTCCCTAATTATTTTCCACTGAACAGAGAGGGTGGACATTATACTTGAACTCTTTCTCAAATCCTCCAATGACCATGTTGAATATGGAAAATGGGAAAATGGTATGGCTTATTGCTAAGTAAATGATCATGCTCTAGCTATAGGAAAATAAGCCAAAATTATATTATCTGGCCTTTTGTTACATGCTTTTCCTTAATAATTTTGATTATTTGAGGAAAACACTGTCTCTTGCACACATATACTGTCTTATATTAAAGGTGTAACTGCATCACTCAGTATTTTAAGGCCAACAGAAGAGAAGGGAATGCTCACATTTGATCACTTCAAATGCATTTCCTAGAGTGCTGATTAGATCAAACACGTAAGACAAAGAAGTTTCAGTTTGGCAGTTGAAACCTCTGTCATTTTGCTAAAAGATAGAGTCCATTTAAGGTCCTTGTGGTGATTTCGTCTTATAAACATCCTTCGACACAGAAACTTTGTAGGAAGGATAGTTTAATTAGTGCTATTTCTACAACTCAGAAAGAAAGGAAACTTTCTGAGCATTTCGTAGATTTTTTTTAATGTAGATGATGGGGAGGCAGATAGAAAAATAAAGCTAGATCTAGAATATTTCAGACCACCAAGAATTTGCCATTGTCTGTGTGTGTCTGTGTGTGTGTGTGTCTTAGAACTATTTATACTTTTTTTCTTTTTTTGTAACTGTTAGGGTAAGTTTCTAATGTATATGAAAGTGGGAAGAATTTCCTGGTGTGACTCTCTCTCCCATTCTTCATCTTTAACAGTTATCAGCATTGCTACACTTCCATTTATACTTTTAAAAGAAATTAGAAAGTGAAATCTGTGTGTCAGATGCAAAATGATAAATTAATGACTTTTGAAAGTTCTTAAAATATATTGAAAAGATACATAATGAATATTATGCAGCCACGGAAAAGGATGTCGTCTTGCCATTTGTGACAACACAGATGGACCTAGAAGATATAATGCCAAGTGAAAAAAGTCAGAGAAAGACAAATACTATATGATTTCACTCATATGTAGAATCTGAAAAACAAAATAGATGAATAAACAAAAATCAGATCTATAAGTAGAGAATTAACTGATGGCTGCCAGTGGGGAGAGAGTAGGGGATTGAGCAAAATGGACAAAAGAGATGGGGAGATACAGGCTCCAAGTAATGGAATGAATAAGTCATGGGAATAAGAGGCACAGCATAGGGAATATAGGCAGTGATATTGTCATAGCACTGTATGGTGACGGAGGGTGGCTACACTAGGGTGAGTATAGCATAACCTACAGACTTGGCCAGTCACTGTGTTGTACACCTAACACCAGGGTAATGCTGTGTGTTAACTATACTCAAAAATATTTTTAATCTTTTTTTTTTTAAGATTTTATTTATTTGACAGAGAGAAACACAGCCAGAGAGGGAACACAAGCAGGGGGAGCGAGAGAGGGAGAAGCAGGCTTCCCGCCGAGCAGGGAGCCTGACGTGGGACTCGATCCCGGGTCTCTGGGATCATGGCCTGAGCCGAAGGCAGTTGCTTAACCAACTGAGCCACCCAGGCATCCCTCAAAAATATTTTTAAAAACACCACTCCTTCCCCAGAAAATAGGGAAACAAAGAAAAAGATAATTCCTCCTTTAAGCTGTAGAAAATGAACAGATAAGGAACTGTGGTTGTTTTGCTATTGACAGTTTGGGACGAGAAGGAGGACTCCCATGCATCCCTGTGAAACTAAGCACTAGCAAATGAATTTGTTTGCAAATACTGGCATGTTCCTTTACTCAGTATTTTGTTGAACAGAAGGGACTTGGGAGTGACACTTCGTGGTATCGACAGTTTCTATTCAGAAACCCTGAAGCAGGTTCCCAGCGGGCTTTTGAGTAATTGGAATCATCCATGTTCATTCTGCGTAGCTTTAGGTAAAACTTATTATTGTGTTGAATTGATGGTTCTCTGTTTTCTAGCATAGCTTTTCCTTCCCACATTACTATCTAATTGATATGAAGGTTTTTTTTTTAATACTTTATTTATTTATATATTAGAGAGTGAGTGAGAGAGCACAGGGCAGGGCAAAGGGAGAGGAGGAAAGCAGACTCCCCATTGAGCATGGAGCCTGATGTGGGACCCGATTCCAGGACCCTGGGATCATGACCTGAGCCGAAGGCAGACGCTCAACCGACTGAGCCACCCAGGTGCCCGATATGAAGGGTTTTGAATTAAGCTATTTACTGTGATGACATTTCCTCCTCCTCACAGTTAACTAAAAAGTTGTCCTTTGTGCGTCAAGACGGGAGTTGAAGTGACTCTGGCCTAACTGTGGAGCTCAGATGCCAGGAGGAAGCACGTCTGTGGTTCATGGGCTGTCTATGTCCTTGCTGTGCCTTGACTGGTTTCACTGCCTTCTCCTGAAGCTACCCCTGAGAGGGTTGGTGCCTGGAAGTGACACCACATCTCCTAGCTGTGGGTTCTCATGGTTGATGTTGGAGCTAGCTAATTCTCTCTCATGAGGAGCCGTTCTGTGTACCGTACCATTTGTGCCATCATCCCTCCCGTCTACCTCCTGGGTGTCTGCAGCCACACTGCCACCCCCCTACCCCCAGCTATGACAACCAGAAAATGTTCCTCATGGGGAAAAAGTCACCTGTGGTTGAGAACCACTGTTTTAAAGGGTAGGGGCACCTTAAATATACATTTGTGTGGGGGTGTCCCTTTCCTCTCACCCTCACCCTACCCCTGCAGCTGTAAGCTCCTTGAGGACAGGAATGAGGGATTTTCTTTAATATGAAGGGATTTCTTTCCATCTAGTGCATATAATATATAGACTTCTGGGGACTGATTAAACCATGCTTTTTGTTGTTTTTATCCAAACTATATAGTGCAGTGGGTCTTTTTTACGAAAGGGTGATCTGCGCATTTCTCTTCTTCCCTAACTATTTTGATAACAGTTTATAATTAGGTATATGGCAACTGGCACTTCTCTAATACAGTGGCCCATTTTCTTTCTCATAAAAGAATTACTATATCATACAATAGTTTAATCTTTCCTTTAAAAACCGCATGATACTTAGATGCTTTGGTCAACAAAATTCCTATTGAGTCTGGAAGATTCTGTTTGCCTGCTGACCCCCCCAATCAAAAAGAAAAAGAAAGGAAAGGGATCAACTCTTAAATTACTCAGAGTCCTGAGGCAGTTTTCCCAGGACAAATGTTCTCTTTAACTTTCTGTGTTGTAAAGTCCTGTCTTCTTTGACCCACTGTTGGCCTGAGCGCCTGCATGTGTTCACTTAGAAACCGAATAGAGCTTTGGTTTAAACTCCTCGTGTCCACTCAGGTGAAGATTGAATATTAAAGAGAGGCTTATTTATAATGGAAGTGTGAAAGCTAGTACACAAAAGAAGTAATTATACAGAGGCTGTCCGTACAGAATCAAACCCAGAAGTTTTACATTGAAAAATGAATTCTATAGATAACTCATAACATGGCAGTGTTTAGCCCAGTGGCCAGAAAAAAGCCTGTGTTCTCTTCCCTAAAATGGTTATAGTGACAGATCCTACTCCGTCATTGGGTTGGAGTGAAGATGAAATGAGCACATCCATTGAAAATTGTGTACACAGTCCATGCTAATCATCACTTCAACATCACTTTTTAATTCTTTATCCTCATTGTGAGAAATCCCAGTATATTCCCATTTTCATATACCTTTCAAAATTCTCACCTTTCTTTCCAAAGAAGTATTTTGTCACACACAAAAATTCAAACAGGACCATTTCATTTTTTGGTTTTATAATAAGTGCCTCCCAATTATATATATATATAATTAAAAAACATTTGCAAAAAAAGATTCTATATCTTTTTTTGCAAATGTTTTTTAATGAATAAAAACAACTCCTTCTAAATAATCTGTATAAACTTAAGCTTCAGTTGCTTGTATTTTTTAGCTGACATAAATACAGATAATTGGGCATTTTGTTTGAAAGAGGTAGTCCTGATTTTGATCTGAAAAGGTCAATGTGAATTTAGTTTTGTACCCTATGTGCAAATAAATGTTTTATGTGTGGCTAAAATACACATTCCTGCTTTGATCAGTGAGAACACTCCATGGACAGATCCAGATGACTTTTGTAAACAAGTTGTTTCTCTGAGAGTTGCTCACGCTGACACCACTACAGAGGAATGGCAGGGACCATACTGAATCTATGATCAATTCATAGAAGGTAAAATCAGCTCTTTGAGAAGCAAAAGTTTGGGCGTAAGTCCAGAAGAGCAAGCAAGCAAAAACAAAACAAAACAAAAAAACTAGACATTTATGCTTATGATATGTTGATGGATTAACCAAGCACTTTCTTAATAAATATGTTACCATAAGACTTGCCTTTTTTTAGGAAAAGGATATAAAAATGAGTACACATGAAAATACCTTATACGTAAATGCATATGTTGTGCATGAATGTTTATAGGTTGTTTCAAACTCACATAAAAACAAAATAATGTAAGGGACCCCTCATGTCTTCATCCCCCAGCTTCAACAATGACAACCCAGGGCTCATCTGGTTTCATGTACATACCTCCCTTTCCCTTGTAAATCCTAGACAGAATTTCATCTTTGACCATTTTCTTTTCTTAGACCTCTTCCTAGGAAAAATGCACCTCAAAAGTTTGCATGCAATTTTCAGGAGTTCCCAGGTTCTTTGAAGCCCAGTTTAAGAAACAGTGACTGAGCTAGCCAATTGGAAAGGAGAAGAGAGAAATAATTTCACAAAAGCCTTCCATAACATATTCTATCCAGCAAGTGTCCTGTGCACTAAGATTGTTACTTATGCACTTTTACCTTGAGTATCCATCCGTGATACTTAAGTCAGTTAAAGAGAAGGACATAAAGCTTGCCTGGAAGAGGCTGAACATGGCGGCCGCACTCCCCTCTACACTCCTTCAAGGTGGCTTTACTTTTTTTTCCCCTGAGATAGATGAGCTAAATGAGCTAGTACTAGTCTACTTGAATGGGAAAACAAAAAATCCAGGGATAATGGTAATAGTGAACAGTATTTATTGAGCATTTATTTCATGCTAAGTACTTCTCATGCATGTTGTCACTTAGGCTCTTCAAGCTCAGCAACTACCAGGTACGTATCCATAATCCCATTTTTGCAAACAGAAAACTGAGATTCGAAACATTTAAGTAACTCGGCTAGGATTTGAACTCAGGTTTGTCTGAAATTTCAGTCAGATATTAACAATAGTAGATCATTTCTCTCCACTGCACTCTGACAGCTGGCCATACTTAGCTTGTGGGCCCCAAACAGGTTTATACGGGATATTTTATAACTATATGCATCATTTATCCTAACTTCTTGATAGTGGTGTGAGACATTTCAGAGCATCGTGTAAGGTCTCCTTTATTGTCGTTAGTTCTTTGTATGTTCTTTTCTTTACATTGGATGCAAACCAGACACAAGACTCAGTAATATGTATTTCATACCCAACAATATCTTAATATTTGAGTTCAAGGTCATTATCCTTTCTCAGATATGGGGCTGTGGGAGCCTCCGAGTTGTTCTTCCTGTGTCCCTTCTTACCTCCCATCCGCATCCGCTCCGGAGTGATGTGTTACAAATGTTCATCAGATCATGTCACTTCTCTGCTTAAAACCTTCCAAGGAAAGAAAGGTTTCTTCTAAGTAGCTTAGAAGAAAAATCAGATTCATCACAAGGCCTACAAAACCCCATAACAGGGGGCCCTGATTGGCTCAGTTCACACGCTGACAGCGCCACTCCAGCACCGTGGGACTCTTGTTGCCCACATCCTTTTTTCTCCTGTGTGCCAGGCTGCTTCCCACCTGGGATTTCAGCTCCTCGGCTTCTCCACATCCCTGGCTCCTTCCCATTATTCAGGCTTCAGCTGGAATGTCACCACCACTGAGCAGCCTCTTCTCCCAATAACTTTGTTTTATTGTCTGCAATGCACTGAGTCACTGTATGAAATTCTTTGTCCATTTGTTTCCATTGCATTTTTCTCTGCTTCCCCAACTTAAAGAGGTTTGTTGTGGGGCCTGGAGCCCAGCTGTAGGTGCTGTTCTCCATCCGCTTAGTGAGTGCTTGTGTACATGCTGGTGGCCTGAATGCTGTGTAGGTAAACGTGGGTAGAGCCAGCGTGCCTGCCTATGAAGGGCTCAGCACAGTCCCCAGTTTGCTCTGAAAGCCCTCCCCTGGGTGCTTCATTCCAAACCGGGTTTTCCTTGGTCCATAATCTGGGCAATGAGTCTTAGGAATTTCTTGAGACAATGTAGTTCCTCAAAAACCAGGAGACCCCTCGGTCTCATGATACAGACCCTGAAGTCTGTGTTATTAGGAGGCGGCTGTTTTTTTGCCAGTTTGCCGCCCGTGTGGACTTGACCTTCAATCCGGCAGCCTTCAGCTCTCATTTCTGACTGACCTTTTGCTTAAGCCCAGGGCAATGTTTTCATCTCTGACAAACTTGACCACTGCCAGTTTCTTAAGAGTGCCGGCCCTTATGAAAAGAAGTTTTGCTGCCTGTGCCATAATGATCTCTAATACCCGATAAACTGCAAACAATGGGGACATTTTGGGGGGGAAATACTAAGACAAAAAGGCGTCTGCAGTTCTGAAGCCCTGCTAAACTGGGGCGGATGGAAAAGTTCTAGCACGTGGAATGCTGTGCTCACAGCTCCCGTTAGGAGCCCTTACAATGGGTTATTATTAGGGCACCACTGGACCACGTAATCACAGCCCTTTACAAAACCATAAAAATGTGTCAAATACTATACAAACTCAAAGCATCAGGGCTTGAATGTTGGACTAAAAAATTCATGAATAACAGGGTCCTCTTAATCTGATCAAGTATTTAAAGGGAAAATTGAAATGAGACAGATTTCATCTTTATATAACAATTTCATGGGTTTATGTATTGTTTGCAAAATTTTCAGTAGAGGAATTCTGCCTGAATATATATTTTTATTTGTCCAGATACACAGAATATAGTTTTTGTAGAATTTGTGGATTTTTTTTTTTTTAAGATTTTGTTTATTTGACAGAGATGCAGTAAGAGAAGGAACACAAGCAGGGGGTGTGGTAGAGGGAGAAGCAGACTTCCCACCCAGTAGAGATCCCAATATGGGGCTAGATCCCAGAAGCCTGGGATCATGACCTGAGCTGAATGCAGATTCTTAATGACTGAGCCACCCAGGTGCCCCCATGTTCTTTTAAATTACAAAATCAATGCCACATAGATTATAGAAAATATGGGGGACACCCCAAAAAAGTAACAGCCTCCTATAATTTCATCATCCCAGAATAGTCATGGCTAAGATCACTGAATGATTGGTAATTGGTCTTTTTTTGTCTATGTTGGTGTATATGTAACATTTTTATGCCACTCTAGGATCACAGTGTATGTAGTGTTTCTAAGTTGCTTTGGATTCCTATGTACATTCTGAACATTCCCCCTGATTAAATCATTTTGTAAAATACGGATTTTAATGACCGCATTGTATCTACGTACATGCAGTGGTTCTTGACTGGCAGCAGTTTTGCTCCCCCGAGGATGTTTGGAATGTCTGGAGGCATTTTTGGTTGTCACAATGGGTGTTGCAGGGAAAGCGCTATAGGCACATTACTGGGTAGAGGCCAAGGATGCTGCTGAGTGTCCTACAGGGCGTAGAATGGCCCCATAACAGAGAAGTGTCCAGCCCTAGGGTCAGCAGGCCAAGGTCTGCTCACGTGGCTATCTTGTAATTAATTTAACCCGTTGCCTGCGGGTTAGATTTTTGTTTCCATTTTGTTATTATAGATTTAAGGTTGGCAAACTTTGCGTAAAGGGCTACAAGGTAAGTATTTTAGGCTTTGGGGGACATGAGATCTGTTGCTCAACTCTGCTCCAGCACTGTTCTAGATGAGAGCAGGCACAGACTACATGCAAACGAACGGACATGGCTAGACCCTCATAAACTACTACGAAACCAGTCCGTGGGCTTTAGGGTAGGAATTTGACCATTCTGTTAATGCTCTGATGGACATCCTTATACTTAAACCTTTTCCTGTATCTTTTGATTTCTTTAGAAAAGTGCTTGATTGTTTAATTGCCCAATGGATGTGCCTGTACCTTTAAGAAGCTTACATCAGTTTATTTTATGTATTGTTATGCTCATTTTATATTCTTTCCTCCACCACATAAAATTGTTCCTTTAATGTGGCTTTGTAAGCATATATATGCTAGCCATTGGATCAGATTTGGAACCACCCTGGGAATGGAGAGTGCATAAAGGATAAGCAGGGTTTGCAGCTCAGTTGCCTTCAGGAGTCAGGGAGATGAGTGGAATATGCTACTGTTACTGTGCCTACAGGGAATGGCGCATCACGGGTGCAGTCAAGAGCAAGTGGCCCATCCAAAGATGGAAGCTGCCATTCCACTCTGTCCATTGCTGGCCCACTAAAATATGCTTTAGTGTTGCTAGATCTTCTGATTTATCCAGAGAAACCAGAATTCCAAGATTTGGTGTGAAAATCCCCAACTTTTAATTAAATACTGAGTATAATGGTAAGCCATACCTGTGAACTGTGCCCATGGGCCACCTGCTTGGGAACTTCTACTTTAACTGTGACTTATGGTGTGACATGGTTTAGACATGGAGGCAAATCCCCAGGCTCCTGGCCATGTGCCTTAGACCCTCAGGACGCTATGCCTTACAGATGAAAGCTCTAAGATTTGACAGTCTTTGGGAAGACCCTAAAGAGAAAAGGAATTTTTATCTCTCAGAGTAGGGAGGCAGGCTATGAATCACTACCTAGCCTAGGTACTTAGTTCCTCCAGAGCCTCCTGAATTTTCCCAAAGAGAATGTACTTGTCACTTCTCTATTTTCCGAGAACATGTCTAGAGGTTCTCAGAATCCTAGCCTTCAACCCTGCACAGTTTGACTCCTTGTCCTCAGCTTCTCTTCTCCCCCACATTCATGCCCGTCAGCCACAGATGGCATGGATCAGGTGGTAACAGTAGAGGTGGTAAAAATCAGTTAAATTCTGGATATATTCTGAAGAAGGGGCCAATACTTTTTGATGGATTAGATGGAGGGTGTAGAGAAAAAAACATCAAAGATGACCAGTTTTTGAATGTGCAGCTAGGTTGAACCATATGAGCACTTTTTTGACCTACAAGAAAAAAAAAACAGGTAATTTTCTATGTAGATGAAGTTGCCATCTACTGAGATGGAGATGATGGTGGAGGAGCTGGCTTGGAGGGGGTGGTGACCATGTGAAGTTGGGATGTCTGCAGTGCTCCAAATGGTGCTGTGCAGTAGGCAGGTAGAGGTGAATCTAGAGTTCAGAGACACCTGAACTGAGTGTTGAAATCCCTGAGACTAGGTTAGCTCTCTGGAGCTGTGCACTTCCAAAGAGAAAATCAAGCTCTGAGCCTTGGGATACTCTGACATTTAAGAGCAGAAGAGAGAACTAGCCAAGGAGACTGAGAAGAAATGATGAAAGAGGTAAGAGGAGAAGGAGGTGCATGTGCTAAATTGGAAGCCAGGAGAGGAATGTGTAATAAGAACCTTCTTGCTCTTCCTGGAGCAGGCGAGCCTTGTTCATACCTGAAGACTTTTGCACTTTGCTAGGATGCTCCTCCCACCAACCTGCCTGGCCCATTTCCTCCCCACCTTCAGGCCTGTGCTTAACTGTCACCTTCTCTGTAGGACCTTCTCTGATGAACAGCCTGTGTAAGATGAGAGCAGTTGTTTGGCATCTGGTTGGCACTTACACAATACTTATTGAATGATTCATGAACATATCACTTTTTGGGGAGAAGTCTAGGTGAGAACATATTATAGCCCTGCACTCAAGGTGTAGTATGGTCTGTGGACCAGGAGGGTGGGCATCCCCTGGGAACTTATTATAAATGTTGGATCTTGGGTCCCACCCCAGACCTACACTGCGTTTAACAAGCTCCCAGGTGATTTATATACACATTAAGATTTGCACTCAAACCCATATTTAGTTCTTGATGTATATGGCATGAAGGCAATGGGGTATAGTCTCAGATAGCAGTGACTCAAAAGATTAAAACTATCAAGATCAGTTTTCTTCTGTAGTTGCTTCTGGATGCAGTCAGTTATCATCATATGATGTATTTTATATATAGATACATTAACTGCATGGAGAGGCTTTCAAGAAAATTTTCTGTGGTTATCCAAGTGATTTCTTAGTTTTGTTTTTAAATGACCTAAGCTTGGTGTGAATATAAAATGCACCATGTCTGGTACAGGGAAGAGAATTTTAAGTGAATGAATGTTAATTCTTTTTAATATATGTTTTAAAATTTTGCCTTTTGATATGACCTCCCCATGCATAATGACTGATATAATCTTCAGAGTACGGGACCTGTAAATGCACAGTTTTCTATTATAGTGAGTAATGCGTTACATTTATTGGGTTTTGGAGCTTCTCTTATAGGAGTTTGATTCTGAAAATGGTGTTTTTTTATTCTGGGATTATAAATACTCTGCAGGCAGACGGCTATAACTCTTAAATCTCATATTTCTATTTGGATGAGATAAAAAACTTGATGTTCTTTTTATACTCAGACCTTTGGCTTATTTTTGTCTGAGAGAGAAAAGATAATATATATAGTGGGAATTTACTTAAAGCAATGCTCTTTTTTCCCTAAGGCTACTAAATATTGTTAATCATAAACCCAAACCATGCCCACCTTCTGGTTTATATTTATAATGAGCACACAGTTTTATAGGTCATCAGCCATAAAAGACCTGTTAGGAATTTTTGGTAAAGCTGGTCTGGTTTATTCTATTAACACATCATAATTTTTAGAAAAATGGATTTGCCATCCTCTTCTTTAGTGCACATTTTATAACTCATATATCTGAATTCAGAAGCCTGATGATCCGACAAAGTGATATGATAGGAAGTAGTGTGAAAGGATGCAGACCAAAGAAATGGGATATAAGTTTATATGTATCTGTGTGTGCACACATAGAGGATATGAGTATACCTCTGCATTTACATAGTTTTATCTTTATCCCTTAACTAAGTTAAAGCCCTAGGTCAAAATTCATCAATGACGAAGGGCAACTGTGTAGTTTGCCACTGGGGACGGGATGATGAAGACCTTGGTTTGATTTCCAACCCTGGCGCACCTTTGAATTCTGTATTCAGAGTTTCTGTTTATCTTTAAGATGGAGAGACTTAAGCATACCCTGTGTTCCTACATGGCTGCTTGTCCACTTTGGACAATGCTTAGCAAAACACCTACAAAATTGTATCTACATATACTGTTTCTCTTTAGAAAAGGCACCTCATCCTGTCCTTCTTAAAACTTCTATTTAATAAGAAAGCTGAACTCTAGCGAGGTAAGACTTTCTTACAGAGCAGAGGTTGGTATTTTCTGTAAAAATCCAGATAGGAGGTATTTGAGGCTTCGGAGCCAGGCAGGTTCTGCCCATCTCTGCCCTATAGCGAGAAAGCAGCCCCAGGCATGGCTGTGTGCCAAGAAAACTTTATGTATGGACACTGAAATTTGGATTTTCCCATAATTTTCATGTATCGTGAAATTTTGTCCTCCTGATTCTTTTCCAACCATTAAAAAAAATATAAGATGTATCCTTAGTTTATGGGCCATACAGAAATAAGGAGCAGGCCCAGTTGGGCTGGTGGGCAGACCCCCATGCGAGGGCTAGGGTCTTGGGCTCATCGGCCTTAATCCCCCGTACCTCTCCTTTATATGAGCCTTCTTTAGTTTTGCCTTTTGTTTGCATCGATTTTGATTCTTCTAGGTCAGGATTCATATCCTCATCCTTATTTTCTATTAGGGATGCCTTTGTACAGTCTGTACAGAAAGCATGACTAAGTGTCTGAAAACGTGTGTTTTGGGCTTGAGGTTTCTTTAATGGTAACATTGCAGTTGTGGGACTGAAAAGGGCCCTGCAGCTGTCAGATGTGACCCTGGACGAGACTTGGCCCAAGTCATTGAAGAAAGCTACCTACCTCTCTGTTTTACCGCGTTTTTCAGGGATGGTGATTGTGTGTAATTGACCATCTCTATAAATTGTCATTAAAAAACCCATAAAACACTGGTAGTGGGGGGCAATAGTGGATAGCAATTGAGTGAATTATAATCCGTGTAAGATTCCTGAACCTCATTGAGCAACAGGACACGTTAAGTGAGAAATCTGAACTTTCCATTGACGTGTTTAAAAAAAATAAATTTGTGAACTACAAGGATGACAGGAATCTTCCCTCAATTTTATTTACATTCTGGTTTGCAAATAGTAGAGGGAATAGAAGAACCATGGACCATAGATGGGAATTTTTTTTTTCCCTCCAGTGAATTCTTCTGTCACTCAAGATGGTAATATCTCTAGGCACCATCTCACTGTGATGTGCTCCCGGATCTCTTTCGAATGAAACTGATGGAAAATTACCTGTCATTGTCACCTGGGAAGTGGCATAGCTAGTGTGACAGAAGGTGATCCATTCCACTTCTCTGGCTATCAGTTCAGGATCTGAATGAAGAAAGGAAAAGGCACGAAAAGACTGTAGCAGTAACAAGGACAAAGAGTTTCCCAGCCTTTGTAGTTTTGCTCTTTAACAAGATAGCCAAGATACTTTATTTATATGAAATATCCCTTGTATCAACAAAATAGTATTTTTTGATGGAGTCTGAAGTACTCTAGCTTCATTTTGTGGACTGTGCTTCAAGTGCTCAGCAATGCCTAACTTTGCTCTCTGAATTCATTAACTCAGGTAGTTAGTTTGAAGGTCAACCCCATGCCAGAATTCTCAAAAAATCATTCAGATGTTTAATGTTACATATATGTTGTCCTTTGTATGCTCACTTGGTTGGCTATTTAGAAATTAACACAAGAGAAGTCACTCACTTAAAAAGCTATTACAGAAAATCTTATCTATCTGGCTTTTAAAATTGTCATGGGACTTCAGAGCCTCATAATGTTGCTGTGAGGATGTTAGAGGATTGAGTGTCGTCCTCCAAGCCTCTTCTGGCCAAGGAGACAAGACAGACAGGTTGTGTCCCCCACCACTGCTGCACGGTGGTGACTAGCATGGCTAGGATGGGGAGGTGATAAGGCTCGGGCACCACCTGTGTCCTGGGTCTGTGGTCCTCAAAGTCAGAGAGCCCGGAGGGCCTCCCAAGACTCTTTGCGTTGCTTCTGCCAGATCAGAACTATTTTCTTAATAATGCGGAGAGCTTCTTTTCCTTTTTTCATCCTCATCTTATGACTTTACAGAAGAGTTTTATAAAGGCTTCGTGAGCGTCAAACTGTCATTCTTCCGATGGCCAATGGAATATGTGCTCATGTACATTTTAAAAATTGCTGCTTTAGTTCTTAAATTGGTCAACACTGATGGGTATAACTCACATAGACACTCTTAACTTGAAGGGCTTCAAACGTTTTAAGACCAAAAACAAAAAACAAAAGTTTGAGAACTGCTGTTTTTGCAGATATATTGCTAAGCCTGTCAGAGGTGTGATTTCACTTAATGCTGTAACACCTCCATGATGCAGGCCCAGTTACCATCCCTCTTCAGCACGGGAGGAGATGAAAGCCTGCAAGAGTTAGCGACTTGCAGAGGGTCACATTAATAGTGAAGTTGCAGAGTCCTAATTCGAACACAGGTTTTGAATCCTTAAGTCTTTTGCCGACTGTGCTATCAGTCATGCTGACTATCGGGGGGAGCCAGGATGTTGACAGTAACTGGCCCTCAAAACCTGCACCCCCCAACCCACCCCAAGAAATATAGATAGGGGGATTATCTACAAGGATAGTATGAAGCCGGGATCACATTCTACTGGCTTATGCCTGAGTCCAGGCCACAGGTGTGTTTGCCTTGTCTTATAGAGGATGAAAAGTCCAACAGTCAGATGTCAGTTTTTTTCATCTGGGAGACTTAACTTAAAAAAGCTTACATTGCCAGCTGTATCTCCGAGTTGGAAGATCTAGATGGGGTTGGTATATCCATACAGCAAGAGTCAGCTGCAGCTTATGTCAGCTCTTTCTTTTAGAGGAGACATGTGTGCCCTAGTTTGCCATAGACCTCACCACCCCTTATTACCTAGAGCTGACGTTGCTCCTTGCTGTTACCTGTTTACAGAGTTTGGGTTGGAAAAAGCTAGAGATGTTCTAACCTCCTGCATAGTGATTGTAGCCGATCTACACTCAACTTATTTGAAAACTAAAAAGACACTGGCATTAAAGGGACAAAATACATTTCACTCTGATTACCCCAACCTGGATATAATAAAGAGCCCACTGTCAATGCCAAAGCTGAGTAGGTCGCTTCCTTCCATACTGAAGCACCAAATTTTAATTCATTAAAGAATAAGGATCTGTCGGTGAATTAACATTTATTTTTAAATGTGTAGCCCTTTCTTTTTTTAGTGTAATAGTGAACTAAGCACATTACACCCATTGCCCTCATTTTATGTTTATTTTAGTAATGTCTGTTGTCCTCATCATTATCGTGTCTGGACCCTTTCATAAACTTAAAATGTTTCTCTGAACCTCTGTGTACATGTTAGTTCAGTCATTTGAAACAATTTGGGATTGCCAACATGAAGGATTTCATTTTCCCTGGGCATTTGGACTGAATTACTGAATTTCAAATTTTTATGGTTAAAATATCTCCCCATTTCAGCAGTGAATATTGACCATTTATCATAATTTTTACATATGTACTTGTTTGCCTTTTTCTTCTTTTGTCTCACTCCAGACTACAAGTTTCAATAAACTGTCAGTCTGGACTCTTTTGTTCACCATGTCTATTCTGTGTCTTCTGTAGTGTTCACATGATAGCAGTAAATAATGGAAAAAACAAATGAGTAAAGATGTATCAGTGGTGCGGATGATAACTCTTATTCTTCTTCATCCCTAAGAATTATAATAAAATATTTTTAGTAAAATTTTTCATGCTTCCCTACTTGGTTAAATTGGAGAGACATTTATGTCTTATTCTCCACATAAAAATACATCCAGTCCTAGGTGTGTGTGTATGTGTGTTTCTTGTTCTGTTTAGGATACTTTCCCTTCTTTCTGATGAGATGTCAGTTGGAAAGTTACATATCCATGCAATTAAGAATAAGATGCCCACTGAGACCAGGATACAGGATGAAGCCATTGAACTTGAATGTGCAGCACAGAGACTCCTCCATAGACACTCTTTCTGCAGTTGGCAGTTACAGTTATGTGGCCATTAGAAAAGTCTCAAGTGTAACAGTAGCTTTTTAGCTTTTTGGCGGTGTCTTCTCCAAAGGGGGCATCTAGCTCTTAACCTATTGCTGAAAGAGAAATAACCATTGTCTATTAATAGTACTGGAACTAAAGATGAATAGTGAATTGGCCTTGATCTGACAGTGACTTTGACTTTGATAGCTCATCACTTAAAAAGATTCTTTTATATTTATGAAAAAAGCATGACGTCAAGCCAGGGGGGAAAATTGATACCAATATTGAAGACCAAACTCCTAGGGCTTCCACAAAGAGAAAAAAAAAAAAGCCCCTTGTGCGAATTTTTTTTTACATGCATAACTAATTAGCTTAGGTTATTATAAGCAGGGCTGCTGTGATAAAGTTTCCGGTGGTGTCTCGGGATACCTTGTTTATAGTGCCTTCTCTATGCCAGTCAGTCTTCGAATCAGAATTACAGAAAGTAGAGGGAGTGAGTAGTCTACCGTTTCTCGTTGGACTGGGGCCACCTAAAACGTTGTTATGCTGGAAATGCTAGAATATAATCACTATCAGGTGAGCTTTATTCTTATTCATATTTGGTGTCTGAAATGTAATGCAATAAATTGAGTAATTCACCTTTTCATGTTATTGTACTTTTTCCAATAAGGGCAGGTCTACTAGTTTAATGCTATTTACTGTTTGCTACCATAAGAAGTAATTCAGTATGGTTTTGAAACAAAGTAAATATTAGTAGGGTATTTTTTTTCCCCTAGTGCCTGGCTGTGCTCTCTCCATCAGCATCTATTCAGAGCTCATGAGATTAAATTGTGTTTATTAAGGAAAAAGTAACTTTAAATTGAGTATCATTGATTTTTTTAAAAAAGCATTTTAAATTCTGTATTAGTGTTTCTAAGAAAGGAGTCTTCATAGTCGTGCCTTGAAAAACACATACATGTAAGTGTGAGGCATTTTGAAAGAAACTGCTCCCTGTAAATTGCTTTTTATGTTGAGTTCAAGATGGTAATTAAAATGTGGAATAATCAAGTCCAAATGAAAGTGGGAGGAATTAATCTACAACTAGTTGATTTAATCATCAGAATGTTTCTGTTTATTTTCTACAGCTGTTTACAGCTGGCTCTTAAGGAGGTTTGTTGTTGTTGTTTTTAAACAGAAAGCGGTTCTGTTTGCCAAGGAAAGTAAAATAAATTGTTAGCCTCCTTTTTCTAGATTGTCCTTCTGATCTCAATCAACGCTTACAGTCGTGTTGGGGAAAGTGTTGCCCTCCAGATGGTTGTGAATTTTTAATTATTGGACATGAGCAAAAAGGGCACAGGGTTTCAAAGAGATGTGCAGCTAATTAGCAGGGGAAATAAAACAGGGCAAAGTATTACCCCAAATCCTGAGTGTTAGACTTTAAACTTCAGTAATATCAAAATCCATTAGCACAGTGCCTGGTACATAACAGGGGCATAATAATTTATTCTGTTGGTGGACTGGCCAGTCTCATGTTTGTGCGTGAGAAAAGAGCCTACCGAAACTCACAAATAACGGCACTGTCTTCTCTTCCCTCCGTGGCTATGTTCAGGTGCAGACCCACCTCGAAAACCCCACCAAGTACCACATACAGCAAGCCCAAAGGCAGCAGGTAAAGCAGTACCTTTCTACCACTTTAGCAAATAAACATGCCAACCAAGTCCTGAGCTTGCCATGTCCAAACCAGCCTGGCGATCATGTCATGCCACCAGTGCCGGGGAGCAGCGCACCCAACAGCCCCATGGCTATGCTTACACTTAACTCCAACTGTGAAAAAGAGGTAATTCATGTCTCCTCCCCTCTCCTGTCTTCTTACACTAAATGAATGTCTGTTGGCTATGATTCCCACACTTGACTGTGGACTCTAGTCTCTCTGCGGGGCTACATGCGCCAGCCTTTGTCCCAGATTCTGCCATGTGGCCGCCGCTCTCTGGCCTCTTCACCCCGTCACCGGGTTCTGTCAGGCTGTGGCTCAGGACCGGACACCTGGCCACTCCAGAGTGGGACTCGGAGGCGAGGAGGACACGTTCTCTCCACACCCTCCATTTCCGCTCCGTTAGCCCAGCGCCCTCTTCTCTTTAATGCCTTTCCATTTACAAAGCTGGAAAAATGCAGAGAGAGGAGAAGGCAAGGTGGAGAAGGAAAAGCAAAAATAGAAAAGGTGTGGGACAGGCGGTTTAGAAGTTCCGCTTGTTGTGAATGTCTGGAATATTATTTTTATTTCTCCCTGAGTTGAAGTAAAAAAAAAAAAAAAGCACAGAATGTGCGTGGATGGATTTGAATAATGTAGCACATGAGAATTTAACAGAAAAGCAAAGGTTTTAATTGCTAGATAAATTGCGTTTCGTAATAAGATTGCCGCTGCCGTGAAATCTGCTTTTGTAAAGGCTGGATTGGAGACAAGATTCAAACACACCTCAAACTAATTGTTGCATCAAAATTTGAAGCATAAAAATACCTGAGGGGAGAGTTGTGATTTAATGCCTGTCATTTCCAAATTATGAGATAATAATAAGCCTCATTTTAATGGAGTTTTACTGTACTCTGAAATGCGCATATGATTTCAGAGGTGACTCTTCTGAAGTTGCTGAATTTTAATTTCTAGAGGGACTAAGTCTTTTCCCCTGTGCCCCAACCGTCTCATTTTTCTCCGCCCGTATTTGTCATCTATCCAACTGATTTGATGGACATTCTTTCTGCACTATTTTATTTCTCGGTCAGATTCTACTTTGTTTGAAAACTTATTGAGTCTGCCTTGTTGCTGCACCATCAGCCCTGTGTGAACATGTCATTGAAAAGTCATTTGCAAATCCAAGTTATGGGCTGATTTTGCTTGTGTTTTTGCAGGGATTTTATAAGTTTGAAGAGCAAAACAGGGCGGAAAGCGAATGCCCAACTATGAACACGCATTCACGAGCATCATGCATGCAGGTACTGAGTGACTCGGCAGCCCAAGGATGTAACACTTTGTAACGAGAATCTGTATGTGTGGCTCATCACACCTTCCTGATGACTTAAGGGTTTTGTTCCGCTCATTGATTTTTTTTTTTTCTTTTAATAGAGAAAGCTATGAACAGGGCCATTTTCTTCATAGTGTCTCATGATTAAATAACTCAGAAAAGAAACTTAAAATGCACTTTCCTTCAGTTGCTTCAAGTCATTTAAAAGTACTTGAAATACATAAATTTTGGTACATAAAATATAATATGCCGTACTTCATATAGACACCATCACCAGTGTGTTATACAAATTCGTAGAGTAGCAACTTCAATAGGCTATTAGTAGAACCACGATATGCATGCGATTGTGTGTGTGTGTGTGAGAAAGAGATCTATGTATTGTTTTATAAAATGGAATCTCATGAAACTCAAAACTTTATTAATTTAATAATACTTCATGGATTTTTCCCAAGTGATTAGAGATTTTCCTATGACATCCTATTTAATATAGAAATAATGTTACATCTATTAACATACTTATATATTTTAAAATGTGTCTAGATATGTAAGAGAAAGAAGAATAAGCATTGAAAAATTCTTTTTTTATTTGTTTTTTGCTCTTCTATATCTCTTGTTATTAACTTGCATTAGTGGTTCGTTTTTGTCAGAAAAAGAAATTATTTTAAAAAGCTATCACACCAAGCCCACTAATTTTATTTCCCTAAGAAAATTTACAATGAAACGTTGAACATAAGTCCTCTGGCCTATTTGCCTGTTCAACTCAATTAGAAAATCATCTCTTGAGAGCAAACAAATAAAACTGGTGTATCTAGAAATGACACTTAATAAAACACTGGCAGTTGTTCAAAACTGACCTACAATTACTCTTCTTAGGGGGTCACTTAATAACCCTCATTTTTAAAAAATGTTTAATAGCACTGTAAACACTCTTTATGGTTTATCCTGAAATCTCACAAGAATCCAGTAAGGCAACGAGTATTATTAAACCCATGTTCCAGATTGGCCTGTTGAGGCTCTTAAAGATTGAGGGTTTTGCCCCTAATACAGAAAGTGGGAGAATGAGGATTCCAAGCCCTGTGACACTAGAGCCTGTCCCCTTTAATTGAAAATGGTAAAAACACATAAAGGGCCATTCCTCTGAGTTCTGAGATTTCATTGTGTATTTGTGAAGCACGTTTCGATCCAAGCCTGTGTGCATGCACGCACACACACACGCACATACACACACCCCCCAACCAGCTCAAATACATCAGGTGTTTACAAAGAAATGTTTTCACAGCCTTGTCTTTGCAACTGCTGCAATGCACATGTAATCACTGTTGTTTATTATCATAACTGATGTTTTGGTACTTCAGGAATAAAATTGATCTAGTGGGAATGTCAGCTCCATGACTGTAATGATAACCTCGTCCTGCTGTACTCCTCCGGGAGCACCGAGCACGCTGGCAGCCGTGCGAGGAGAAACTCATTTTACAAGTCATTGTAGGATCAGTGCAGGGTTAGCCAGCAGCCTGAGAGCCCCATATGTCCCTAGCGAGCGAAGGTCTGAGCTGCCCTCCGGGTTGTCTTACTGCAAGGAGGGTCTATGAAGCTGAGGGGTATAGTCTTGAGAGGAAAAAAGAGAAATGGCAGCCATCATTCAAGATGAGGTTTCCTGGTTAATCTTTCCTGTTTGGGGGAGGTAACTGAGCATAGCCCTTGAGAGCATGGGTTCAAGCTGTGCCTAACCCTCATCTGTGTATGACTTTGGGCAAGTTGCTTCTCATTTACCTCACGTGGCTAATTGATTTACTAATAGTACCTACACTGTAGAGTTATTCTGAGGGGGAAAATAATTTAGCCTATGGAAAGCCCTGAACCTGGTGCTGGGCACCCAGTAATCCCTCACTAAGGGCTGGCTGCAGATGGCATCCTTGTCACCTGTTAGTGTCCATGACCTTCAGTAGTGTTCATATTTGGGAGGAAGAAGGTGATAATTTCTTAGCATCTAACTGAGGAACATTAGTGCTTAGGGTAAGAAAAGACCACTGGTCTCTCTTTGGGGGGCTTTGCACAGTTTTTGCTTATGTTTGTCTCTCTTCTCTTACATTGCCCTTTTTCCTACAGATGGATGATGTAATTGATGACATCATTAGTCTAGAATCAAGTTATAATGAAGAAATCCTGGGATTGATGGATCCTGCTTTGCAAATGGCAAATACGGTATTGATGACTTATTTTCTTTTTAAGAAAATATTGAGATATTTCTAGATATTCCCTTTTCCTGATCTCTTAGTTTATTTCTGCAAGTAACTGATTGAGGAATTTATTATTATAACGGAATTATCTCAGGATCGCAAGTAAGTGACTTTGACAATAGAAATTAGGAATTTCTCATGGGTTTATCGGTAACCCCATGATAAAGCTCTGCATTCCCTGGAGTCCAGGTCCACTTTCAGTAGGACATTAGCCTTCCAATTGCCCCTGACATCTAATGCCCAACTTAGTACACTGCCGCTAAGGGGAAGACTATGGATTGTACTCTTTACAGTAGCATTCTGGTTGGCCTGAAACACGAGTGCGGTTTTTAAAGGTGGTACATTACCGTTCATAGGTAATACAGTGGCTGACGTTCGATTTGCCCTTCTTCAAGAACAGAATTTATTCTGATTTTGTTTAATAAATCAGTGGTCTCTTAAATTTATTTCTCTCTCTAATTTGGAGCCTTGCCCCTACTGGATTTCTTTTTTTTCCCACTCCTTACAGTGGTGTCTTATGGTTCCATTTTACCAGAGCCTTACTGTAGATCTTATTGAGTCCTTGTAATAATTCTCTGAATCTAGTCCTTGCAGTAATTCTGTGAGTCAAGTTAGAGTGGTATCTTTGTCCCCATTTTTAGGATTAAGAAAAGTTAGCTGGTCTTACACTGAATCCAGTGTGTCAGAGTGAGGACTTCTCAGTAGGGCTTGGCATATCTTTTCCAATCTTTTTCTGTCTTCTATGACAGCAATGCCATGACACTGTTATATTCTTTTTTTTTTTTTGACACTATCATATTCTTAAAAAACCTGTGTTTAGAAGACTGACTTCCACAGGGGAGATGTTCTTTAATATGTTATAGAGTTTGGTATTTGCAAGATGAAAAAATTCTGGGGTGTACATAGACCTAACGCTACTAAACTGTACAGTTCAAAATGGATAAGATGATAAATTTTATGTCATATATATTTTTTACTACAATAGAAAATTTTTTAAAGAAAAAATTCATACAATAGATTCTCTCATCCAGGAAATATGATAGCCCTTACTTATTTACTCTAAAATTCTTGGTGACCTGAAGTTTGATAGGTAGCATTTTCTTTTTTTCCATCTTGGTCCTGTTCTTTCAGTTTATTTACCTGAAGTGAGGGATGAGGAGTCCCCTTGAAACTCCAAAGTCTTTTCTGGGATCTTTGCTTTCTGTCAACTTCCTACCCATTTAAACTAACCCCCCCCCCCCCCCCCGATTTTGAAAGAACTAGATGTTCTGCCATCTTGACAGACATTTCCGTGTCACACTCTCCCCACCTGCTTTGAGCCCTTGGTTTGCTTCTCTAGAACCCTTCTGCTTCCAATTTTGTACCTCTTGTGAGGCGGGCTACACTTGTCAGTGGTCAGAACTCTAGGACCAATGTGAGCAAACACTTGGGAGAGCTTGCACTGTGAAATTTATAAATATACCCAGAAACATGGGTATATTTACAATATTTTCAATGCTCTAGCAGCCAATTATTAGCAATGGCCCAGTCATCCCAAAGGAACTTCGCTTGATGAGGTTGGTCATTTTGCCATTGTTGTCAGGTGATATCTAGGTACATTAGGAGGACTATAAAGTTAATACACTTTTTTACAAATCATTTTTAAAATTTTCTCCAATGGTGAGGACCTTGGAAGTCATCTGAGCCAATCAAATACTCAGTGCTTTAGTCTCCTCTTGCATATCTTCTGTATCCCTCCCCGACCAAACACACAAAAACGAGACATCCCTCTTCTGGAAAGCCTCCAATGTAGGATATGTACTAACTCACAAGACAGGCTCGAAAGCACAGAGGTTAGGAGTTGGAGATATGTGATCATATCTTGGTTCACATCCAAAGTTTGCCATTCCCTGTGCGATCCAGCATGTTACTTAGCTTCTTGAAGTTCTTCATTTCTCCATCTCTAAAATTGGACTGATAACTGTACCTGCTTCCCATGGTCATCTCATAAATAGCATTTAGCATTGGAAACATAAGCTGTACTCAACAATGTCTAAATTAAGTATAATTTCTTACAACAGCAAATAATTTTGGTAGTATTTTATTCAGTATTTATTCCTTGAGCATCTGTAATGTGTCCAGCTCTACCTCAGAATAACATGATACTTAATAATCCAGATGTTGCTTAAACAATGTGTCTCTCTGTGAATTCCAGACATGGGTCCAGCTTGCCCTCATGGAGAACTTGTCCTCACGACAACCCCTCTGAAGACAGTTCTCAAGACCCCCAGTTGCTTCTTTCCTTTAGAGTAAACATCCATGTCTCCATTCCATTCCGTTACAATGGAAATCTGCTTCTAAGCTAACTTTAAGATTGAAATCATATTTATTAAATAACCTAATATGTCCCCAGCCCTGGACGAAGTACTGTAGAGGCGGATGAGTAGGGTATGCTTCCTGTTTTCCGGGGGCTTACCAGTCTGGGAAGCTAAAACCCTATCAGACCTTGAATGGAGAGAGATAATTCTGGGGAGAGAGGCCATGTTAGGGGAGTTCCTAGATAGGAAAGATCCCCTGGGCTGAGCTGAGTAAATTGCCAGCTGGGGAGGGGTAACCCATAGCCACCCTCAGATGTCACTGACTGTCCAGGTATTCATCACTTTTTTATATTTCCAGCTGGAAAAAGTCCCAAGTGTAGCCTCATCAGAGCCAGCCCACGATAAAACCGTTTCAGCATTTTGCTATTAGAGGAGACACAGTATAAAATAGAGGTTAGGATCATAGACTGTGAGCCAAATAGCTGAATTCAGGGCCTACCGTTGAGTAACGTGTTTGGCCTCTTTGCCTTTCTTTGTCTGGTAAATGGGAATAATAGTAGCATCTAAAACAATAGAATCCATATGAAAATTGTAATCTACAAAAAGCACTCAGAAGAATCTTGATTATGATATGCCCTTACTAAATGTTAATTACTAGCTCTTATTCCTGATAAATTTGGGTTTGGATTGTCAAAACAAATAGCAAAGCTACCAACAACTCGCTAACATATTAATTCCGCCCTCCAACAGAGTTTAAACTTAATGTTCTTCATGGTAGGCATTTTTTCCCTTTTATTTGATTCTTTGATATGCTTTATTTCAAGTTAACTTCTTAAAAAAAATTTGAAGTGGGAGCACTTAGAAAGGAAACGATCCTAAGGGAATTGGAGTCTAGAAATAACTATTCTGAGAGCACAAGGGCCCCCTTGTACCATTACAAAGAATAAAAGTCCCAGTTTACTTGTGCTAACAGTGCTCAATTGATATTCAGTGAAGGGAAACATCCAGAAAGAAAAAAATAATAACATTTTACAATGATCATTTACTTGGAAAAATATTCATTTTGGTGGAGGAAAACATTGAAGAACTCAATTCAGACCAAGTTTGGGGCACAGACCCCCATGTGTCCACCTTCTCTTTCTTTGTCCCTATTAGATTGTGGCTTCCGTCCTCCATAGTGCTTGTATGCTGGAGGTGAAACCTTGTCCATCAGGTGAACGTGCTGGGTAAAAACCCAGCAAGGACACAACACAGCCACGGTAGCAGAAGAAATCTCCTCCTTAACTCCAAAGATATTATTTTGACCCAGTTATAATATTTATGGGGCAGGTTTTCTAACCCAGAAGGGGAACCATAAAATCCTTTCTTAAATACACATGGCTGATTTTTAATTAGAAAGCCATTTTTCATCAACCTTCCTTTTAGTAGTTTCAACAAATGACAGCCATTAATACAAAGAACGTAAGGCATCCTTTTGGGGCAGAGTCTCTCACCTTCGGGATGACTAATATTTGAGATGGCTAACTCTTTGTGAGGCTCTCCTGCCCATTGTGGGATGTTTAGCAGCATCCCTGGCCTCTACCCACTAGATGTCAGTGGTTCCCTCCTCGCTAGTTGTGACACCCGAAAATGGTTCTAAACATTGACAAATGCCCTCCACTGACCATGGAGAAGCTCTGATTTGAACACTGGGCGGTTACTCCAGGCCTATATTTCCCTTGATTCCCATGTTTGATTTTGCTTTGCCGTCTGGTGAAATCGGTGCAATGGTTAACAGCATACTTAGTAGTTAACATGGCACGTGGTGTAGTTGATCAAAGTGGAAATTAGCTTGACTGTTTTCCACTGGGAATACAGTACTTCGTAGAAAATTATATTAATAAACATGGCAGTATTGACCACTAAAATACGGTGTTTCTCCCAGTCGACCTCTGATTCATACAAAACTCTGTGAGATGGGTGATAGGATTGCCACTCTTCAGAGGGGGGAACATGCCTCAGGGAGGTTAGTATCACACAGCAGGTCACTAACACAGGCAGGTTTTAACCCAGTTCTCTGTCTCCTGAGCCATCCTGCACTATTAATTTGTATTTGAGTATCCATACTTGTTTCCTGAGCAGCTGGGTCTTTATTTGCTTAGAATTAGTTGGAGATTAATTGAAAATTGCAGTTTTGAATTGGTTTATCAGCAGTTGACTTGCCCCCCCCCAATACTGCTATTACCATAGCATACAAACCTCCTACCACAAAGCTCTATTCAGACATAGCTAGAACCATGGCTTTTCTTTCATAAAATCATTTAAGACAGCATATACAAAGTGCCTTTCTAGTCCTGTGGCTGGCCAGCATAAGAGGTCACAGAAAAACGTTCCTCAGCAAAATATTCCGGCAGGTTACATGCTGCTGACTCCAAATAGGCAGGTGTTAGAACAGCAGCCCACGCAGGAAATCTTTTAGAGAAGTAGGGGGACGGTTATAAGCCGCTTTTTGGACTGAAAGTAATGATGTCTGATGTCAGTGGAGTGTCCAATAAGGCATCTTGTTACAGAGATTTTAATTCATCTCCCTTCTTGGTGGGCACGCCTGCCAGTCCATGCCACTCAGGCAATCTTGTCTGCCCATCCCACTCTATCCCCTTCTGTGTACATGTGTCTCACGGTTTGGTTTCCACCCCTCCTCTTGTGTCTTTGTCTCTGTCTCATTCCCAATTTTGTTTCTTTTGCTCTGTGTCTCTCTCCGTCCCTCCTTTCAAATGATAGTGCATTTATTAAGTATATGTGCACATAGTTTCCTTTAGAGTGTATTTAGAAAACATGGTCTTGTCCCAGAGAAGCTTATAATTGGATATCTATTCGTTCAGTGTTCGGTATAAATCCATTGAGGACTTAAAGGTTGTTTTTTTTTCCCCCAGGCTTACTGTGGGTATCTCTTTCCTATTAAGTTTTCCCTAACAAATCATCATATTAACCTCATTGCATTATTTTGCTTACAGTTTGCGTTTGAAAAGATGATAGATATGATTCACACTTTTAGAGGTTTGGAAATCTCTTTTTGGCTTGTTGCATTGAATTTTGAAGTCACAGTCTTGGTTTATTAATACTCAGTAGTTCCTCCAGAATCTGAAATTCCAGAGGGATAGGAAAAGGCTTTGGAAACCGGCGGGGGAGGTTACGAGATGCTCTAGCAGCTTTATGAGTTTTGATGCTCTCAGTCTTTACAGTGCTGTATTGAGACATTGGCACACCTTTCACTTTGCTGTTTTAAGTTGTACAGGAATGGAACTGAGCACCCGCAGAGCAAGACTGACCCCAGGAAGGTGATCTACTTTAAGTAAAACCGCTTAGCAAAATGACAGCTGAGAATCCAAGTCACTGGTTGTCAGGTTTTTAGCTAGAGGGGCTTGAATTGGACTTCAAGAGCATTTTTTTTTTAAAGATCTTACTTTATGACAGAGAGAAACATAGCCAGAGAGGGAACACAAGCAGGGGGAGTGAGAGAGGGAGAAGCAGGCTTCCCGCCGAGCAGGCAGCCCGATGCGGGGCTCCATCCCAGGTCTCTGGGATCATGACCTGAGCCGAAGGCAGTCGCTTAACCAACTGAGCCACCCAGGCGCCCCTTCAAGAGCATTTTAAATGATCACAACACATTGTTTATATGCCCCTGTGCGGTGGGATTGGTGTATTACATTTTATATACATTTATAAGTCCTGCCTTCAAAAAGAAGGAAAGATGGAGTGGACAAGAGAGACCGATTTTGCTGATCTGTGTGTCCTTCCTGTTCTTAGCCCCAGTCATATCAGAGCAAGTGTCCTGTTTACCTGTCAGAAAGTACAGGCCTCTCCCATCTCTGTAGCTTGGGGTTTGGTTCATGGACTCCCCCTCTAGCAGCCATGATGGGAATAGATGGTGAGGGCTACCAGTGAAGGGAAACACATTCGTGTCTTTATTTTGTGGCATATTTTTATCTGTATGTTAATGGCCGTTGGAAAAAATGAAATGAGCAGTCTAATCTCTCCTGCATTCCTCTTGGTCACTAAACAACTTGAATGCCATCTCAAGTTATTCTTCTTCTCAGATGTAGAGTAAAACTCAGAGTGTCTGATCAAGGATGGGGTGGGCCAGATGCTCTAAGACTTCCTTGGTAATAATAGTTACAGGAATTGTTTGAATTAATAAGTTGGGAAGAGGGAGCTTTTGCACTGACAGTAGTGAGGTCACTTAATGCGCCCCTGTAGTTAATATTCAGAACTCTATTTCAGTGGGTGGGAAGAAGAAATGTCTGTGACCGCTGATGTCCACAAACATGGGTGCTTCCAACTCCTTCAGTGAACGAGGTACCGTAAATGCGTAGATGGCAAGAGGAAATCAGCATCTGGGGCAGAAAGAAGTTCACTACTTCAAAATATTCAATTCAGAACTGGAGGAAAAAAAACACTGCTAAGCGAGCTTGAGAAGACTAAATATTTCTATTTCTTTTTTTTTTTTTTTGATGTAAATTTTTATTCTTTTATTAAAGTCAGTGGGCTCCCTCTTGTGGCTCTGTGAAAGATTTCAGTTTCAAGGAAAAGAGCTTTTCTTTAGCAATAAGGAAAACATTTATTTTCCAGTAGAAAACACATTTCACCGGTTTTCCTTATAAAATAAAGAGAGATTTAAAAAAGGAAAGGGAAAGAGAAGGAAGGAAAAAAGGTGACTTTGGTGAAAAACCTGATTTGGTGAAGTCAGGCCACCTAGAACCCCATTTTATAGTAATAGCCAGCATTTTCTAAATACCTACTGTGTGCTGCTGGATGTGCTAGATAAGGACTTTGCCACAGTGTCTGTCGTCTCCATGCTCAAAATATAACTGTAAGCTGGTCGCAGAACCATCTTATGGGGGTACGATTCTGCACCCTTTCTTCTCTCAAAGGAACAAGCTAAAGGTCACCATTTATCTAAGTGAGTGGAAAGGTAAACATGTCGTGCTTTCCTGTTTAAAAAAAAATTACTTTTTTTTATATCAAACTATTTCTTTTAAATAGAGTCTGGAATAGATCTGGGGTCTAGCTGAATACCTAGGAACTGTTCAGTTCATTTCTGTTACTGTTTCTCTCTCTAGTTACCGGTCTCCGGAAATCTGATTGACCTTTACAGCAACCAAGGCCTGGCACCCCCAGGCCTCACCATCAGCAACTCCTGTCCCGCCAACCTCCCCAACATAAAAAGGGAGCTCACAGGTAAATACTGGCAAGTGTACCTCTTCGTGGGGATTTTCTGTTAATTTTCTGGCAAGCAAAATTATCAAAATTGTGACCTTCAGATTCTTCCCAGTTTGTAGACATACTTTTTTTTTTTTTACATCTGTGCAGTGGTGAAACCATTTTTTTTTTTAAGATGGGCGATTTATACTTGGAAGTCCTGGTTTCCAGTATATCCTGAGGTACTGGGAGTTGGGGTTGCTGTCACTCCAAGGTACCACTGCGATGCCCTGACACCCAGCATTGTGTCTTTGGCTGCTGTCCCCTTTGGGATGGGGCCGCAGGCAACACTTTGAATTAGAAAATGTCTCCACCCAGTCTGGAGTTTGTGCTAAGTGCCCAGCTCCTAGGGGCATTCCAGTTTGAGAACTCTGGTCCGAATTTCCCTTTACTCACATTCAAGCCCACATTTGTCGGGATAGGGTAAGCATGCATTTCTTACATCTTTAGAGGCCTCCTGTTATTTTTGCTACATCATGTGCAAAAGATTTATTACACAGAGGGAAAAAAATAGATTATAAAATGGAGCAATGGGTATTTTTTGTTCTGAGGCAAGTGTGAAATTATCTATTTTGCCATTTTGTTCAATGCTTTAGGGAAGGTATTTGGCCATTAAAAAATGACAAAACTCCATTAGAACTGGCATTCTACCATGCTCAGCTTTATGGCCCCACCTCCTCCCCCTTTTTAAATGTTTGGTCCTTGCGTCTTGCAGGATTAGGTGAATGGTCTGAGAATATGAACTATATATTTGGTGCAAAAAATTCCTGTTTGTTTAAGGGTGTCTTTTAAAAAAATACTTCAGAAGATTGATTCAAAAATAATTTGGGGGGTTAAAAGGGGTTAATAAATTAATTACTATGTAAAACCCATTGGAAGTCAACAAAAAGTGGGTATCCTCCTAGGAAGGAAAAGTACCATGAAGTCTTAGAAAATAATGCTATATGAGATCTATACTAAATAATGATAAAATATGGTTAACGTGGCATGAACAGAATTCTTAACAACTTACGTGCAAAGTGGACTTTTTTTTTCGGTTTACAAAAAACTTACTTATTTTAGAGAGAGATAGAGCATGAATGGAGAGAGGGGCAGGAGTGAAGGGAAGACAGAGAGAATTTCATGCAGAGTCTAAGCTGAGCGCAGAGCCTGACTTGGGGCTCAGTCTCACAACCCTGAGATCATAACCTGAGTTGGAACCAAGAGTCAAGAGTCAGAAGCTTAATTGACGGAGCCCCCCAGTGCTCCCAAAGTAGACTTCTGAATTATGTGTATGATTGTTGGTTCAAAAACAAAACAACAAAGGCCAGGGGTGGGAATGAGAGAAATGGGCACGGGGGTGTCAATGGATTTTTTTAAAAAAGAAGCAGATCGACTATACACTTCTAGAATCACTTTGTTATCTTAGAAAATGACCAGTCCGGACAGGAAAAGGGTAAAATGCCAAGAAAAGGAGAAAATGGACAGGAATTGGGATTCTGAATACTGCTAGCTTGAAAGGCAGCATGAGGTAGCCAAAAGAGAATAGGCTTAGGAGTCAGGTCTGACGTAAGGGAAAGAAGTTATCTTTCCCACTGGTGTTAGGAAACAGAGTCCACACGGTAACTAAAAACAGGGAAGGTTTAATATAAAGAATGGTTAAACGTGTGTGGGCACTTAGCTACTAGGAGAGGATGAATACTATAGAATTCTCTGAGGCTGCAGGGGGCTATCTAAGCTTGGGCAAGCCCCTCCCCCCGCAAGGTCAAGAGTCTACCCTTGGGGAGGATGTGGGTGAAGCTACAAGATGGCAGAGAAGTTCCCTGGATGGCCTTGACCTAGCTGGCCCACCATTGGTGGGCTGAGGTTGACGGGCAGAAAACCATAGTTGTGGGGCTGGCAAATTGAAGAAAAAAAAGAAGAAAAGAAAACAAAAAAGAAATTAAGATGCTGAAGGGGAGGGTATATAAATAAAAGCTGCCTATATGCTCATGTGGTGACAAAACGAGAAAATGATTTGACTTGATCTTCCCAATTGAAACGATTCAGCCTCTGAATTATTTATATGTGTATAATATAATACACATGTAATAAATGTACATAGATACATAAGCTTCAGCGGCTATGAGTTATGCTAAAAAGATTTCTAATTTTGGGCACAATTCTGAACTATGGTAGTGTAATGTTTCAGGTTTCACCTGTGAAAAGAAAATAACAGAGGTCCCAGGACGCCAGGATTAATCAAACAACTGTCTTTTCTTGTTTTGTTTTGCCTTCTGTAAGTTGCCAAGTCACCCCCCCCACAGAGATCTCAAAACAGTTGCAATGCAAATATATCTTTCAAATGGAGTTGCCTCCAAACACCTGTGTACCCTATTCCTAATTTTGCTTTTATGAACCCAGGCCAGTAGGGTCCTAGTTCCTCAGGGTCATCATTTCATTCTAGCAAGTTCTGTTGGAACCTAGCTCCAAGTTCCAAAAAAAAAAAAAAAGTCCATTTCTACCAGTCAGAGGTCTGACATGATAGCTTCTTTCCCCAGTTTTCATGTCTGTGTGTTACCAAGGCATTGAAGAAATAACGAGAAGTTCTATTGCATGGAAAGAAAATTTGACTTCCTGGGCATCTGGGTGGCTCAGGGTGGTGAAGCATCTGACTCCTGGTTTCTCCTCAGGTCATGATCTCAGGGTCGTGGGATCAAGCCCCGCACTGGACTCTGCATTCAGCGTGGAATGTGCTGGAGATTCTGTCTCTCCCTTTCCCTCTGCCCCTCCTACTCATGCTCTCTCGTTCTTTGAAATAAATAAACAAATCTTTTAAAAAAAAAAGAAAAGAAAATTCAACTCCTAATAATAGAATATCAACAGCACATTTCCATAGTTTTCTAGTTATTTTTCTTCTTGTATGTTTATAGTGTGTCAGACACTACCATTTTGTAGAAGGCAAGTCTCTGCATTCATTTTATACAAATTGCTTTTGAAAAAATACAAGCTTTGGAAGAATCATGATTTTAAAAACCCTGGGTTTTTTGTTTTTTTTGTGTTTTTTTTATTATGAGAGGTTGGTCAGGTAACGTTCCATATATAACTAGAAAATGATGTTTTGTAGTGTATGTCATTGCGTGCCTTAAACAGTTCCATTTCTAATTACTTCATTCACGTGCACAGCGTGTATTTTCCCCACAGAATCTGAAGCAAGAGCATTGGCTAAAGAGAGGCAAAAAAAGGACAATCACAACTTGAGTAAGTTGGTTTTTTTGTTCATGATGTTTGATATTGGAGTGGATGTTGCCCCTTGTATCAAAATTGAAATCTTGCGGGAGAAAATTGATATGCGTTGCTCTTACAGATACATTTATGAAAGAAAATGTGTTTTTCAGAGGAATTAAGATTTTCCTGTATTTTATCTCTCATCAAATTGAAAATATTCCCAGTATTCTGAAGAGTATGTACTTATTTATAGTAATGGTTTTGGTGTGTGTGTGTGTGTGTGTGTGTGTGTGTGTGTGTGTGTGTGTGAGATGAGAGGGAGACTTGATCCCCAACTACCCAATTATAAGTGTTGCTCACACTGGAACTTATTAACAGAAGGGGATTATGGGATCACCTTCTCCAGTGAGATTTGAAAGAAAAAAAAAAAAAATGAAACAGTTGGAGGGGAGTCTGTAAGTGAAGTAGCCTCCCAAATTTCTGACTTAAACTGTGACTTAAAAAAAAATCTTCCAATATTTAGAATTATTTTATGTCTTTAATTTACTCTTGATCAAATCTTTAAGTTTTTTCCTGTGAAGACTTAAGATTTATGTTTCATAAACAAAAGTAAAAGAGGCTCCACAGTTTATAAAAGAGAGAGATTGGGTTTGGCAGTAGGAAACCATTGGGGTGTGTGTGTGAATTTTTCATCTCACGGCCTCCTGTCCTCTTCTTAAATTGAGTTTTAAGAATGTAGGTTACATAGAAATACTTTGTCCTCATAAAAATGATAAAATGAGGCCTGAGTTTAAAATGATAGAATAAAGCTAGAGTTCTCCTCTGATCCCTAGGAGTCATCTTCCTTGTTGTTGGTGGTGGTAGCAGTGGTGGTGATGGTTTCAGTTCGCTGTTGTCCTTCCCAGCCTCTGCCCGTGCCTCTGCTGGTGTATTTAAGAAGACACACACATACACGTGCACACAAAGAATAAATAGTGTTTTTTTGTGTCTGTTGTAACACAAGCAGTTATGTTATCCATTTTTGTTGCTGTTTACTCTCTTACTCAGCAGTCCCTCCTGAAGAACTTTTGCTCTTATTAGTCTAGATCTGTCTCTTTTTAAACAACTGTTGCATACTATTCCACAGCATAACTGTATGAAATTCAGTAATCCAACTACAAACAACTAAGTGTTGATATTGCTTCCAGTTTTTCCCCACACACAAACAATCCCACAGTGAACATTTGTGTAATGCCTCTCTGTGTACAAGGGAGTTTGCTTCTCCAGGTCAGGTACTGAGAAATGGAATCACTACGTCCCAGGGGGTGAGGGGGAGTGAGTTCTTTCTTTTAATAGATTCTACCCTTCCCAGTTCCTATTTCAGGTACAAGAAGCTTTGCTCCTTTCCACCAAAAGATTCGCACTAATATTTCTAAGGTCTCCTCCAGCTTCGAAGGAACTATACTCGAAGATACTTCTTGTTTTCAGATAACTTAGAATTAAGATAATTAAGCATTATCCAAAACCTGATTGAAATATGGAAAACTAAGTTGGATCTTATCAAAAACAATGCCTTTACTTAGGCACCTGAACTCTCAAGTTCGGGGTTGTCAGTAAAGTACAAACCTGATCAGATCACACTCTGAGGGCTGTAAAAACGTATTAAAATCTCTTCTAACCATTAGAAATGAATAAAATGAACACTCAAGGTTAGATTATCCGTTGCCATAGCTTTTCCTCTCCTAGAAACTAACCTTGTAAAAGTAGTTGCCAAAACGTGTACAAGAATGTATTCATTTATTTACTTGTAAGTATTTGTTGAGCCCCCATATTGTATGAGGCATTTTTCTACAGAGGTGAACCAGACAGGCAGGTTTCCCACTCTTACGAGCTTTCATCTGAGTCAAGGACAGACAGAATAGATGAGCAAAAAAATACAGTAAGGTGGTGTTTTCAGTGTGGAGCAAGAACTGTGGCAGTAATAAAATGTACCTGTGAGCACCGGCCAAAATGATCATCATACCATTGACAGCGAGGGAGGAATTGGCATAGTCTAAATATTCATCACTAGGATGTTTGTAAGTATATTATGGGATGTCTGTGTACAGGCTACTCAGTGGCTGTTAAGAAGAATGGAGTTGGTTTGTTTCACGTGATTTACGTGGATGTCCACAATCTATTACTGTGTGAGAAGAGCAAGTAGCAGAATAATATGTATAGTATCTCATTCTATAAAAAGATCACAATGTATAAAGATGTGTGTGTGTGCAAGTGTGTGTGTGTGTGTGTCTGTATGTGTGTGCATGTGTATGTGCTGGGGGAAGATTTAGGGGTTTACCTTTAATTGACAGTTTCTTCAGGTATATAGGTGTTGCATGGTATAAAGTGTTGGCATTTACTTTTTCCTTTATGCACTTTTATATGTTTTGCAATATTTTACAAGTTACAATAAAAAATAACTGGGGAGGGAAGGCACTGCATTAAATTAAGGCTAGTATATCTAAATGTTGCACGATGTCAACAATATACTGTTAAGTGAGAAAAGATAGATGCAGAATCATTTTTACTGTAATCCGAGTTGAAGTGTATCCTTCTTTGTTTAATACTTAGTTACTGAGGGCCTGCTGGATGCGCATTCATATGGGTACTTGGAATACATTGGTGAATAAATATACATATACATATATAGAGAGATATATATACATACACATATACATATTCAAACAAATGAACTATGCAGATGGTAGAAGGTTCTGTGAGGAGACAAAGTGCAGGCAATGGGACAGAGTGTCAAGACGAGCATGGAAAGAGGCGCTGGTTTAGTTTTTTAAATTTATTTGTTTGTTTGTTTGTTTAAATATTTTATTTATTTGACAGAGAGACAGCAAGAGAGGGAACACAGCAGGGGGAGTGGGAGAGGGAGAAGCAGGCTTTCCACTGAGCAGGGAGCCCGATGTGGGGACTCCATCCGAGGGCCCTGGAATCATGCCCTGCTCTGAAGGCAAACACTTAATGACTGAGCCCCCCAGGCACCCTGATGGTTCAGTTTTAAACAGATTGGTCAGAGAGGCTCATAGGTAAAATTGAGTCACTACCTGAGGGACAGGAGGGCAGAGCCATTCAGATATCTGGGGGAAGAGTATTCCAGGCAGGGTGAAAAGCAGTATGAAGTCCTAAAGTGTAGAATTCTAAAGTGGTTGAGGAATCGCAAACAGCCCATGGAACTGAAGGAAGGGGAGACATAGGTGAGTCATGACAGAAGATGTGGTCAGAGAGGGAGAGGAAGAGAACATGAGCTCAGAGGTATGGGAGCCCACCATATCCTTGTAGGACTTGGCTTTTGTTAGATGAGGTGGGAAATGATTGGTGGAGTTTCAGTAAGGGGTTGGATGCTCTGACTTACGTTTTGACACACTGTAAATAGATCAAAGTGTATAGGAAGCACTGGGCATGGTGACACAGAGATAGCCATTAGGAGCATGGCAGTCATCCAGGTGAGAGAGGATAGTGGCTTCTCTTAGGAAGAGTGGAGGCTGGAAGTGTACAGATTCTAGAAATATTTTGAAGGTAAAGCCAACAGACTTTGATGATGGATCAGATTGGGATATAAGAGAAACAGAGGTGCAGAACTGATTCCAAGGTTCTGGCTTAAGTAATTGGAAGGGTGGAGTTACATGAAATGAGGGGAACAAGTCTGTGGATAGGGTTACTTGAGCATGGATGGGTGGTATTGGAGCTGCTGATTAGACGCCCCTGTGGAAGCATATAGTAGTCAGACATATGAGTCTGGAGTTCCAGGGACATGTCTGAGCTGAAAATAAAACTAGGGACATTATCAGTGTATATGTGAGACTAAATGAGGTCACCACTAAGCGAATGTAGATCAAAAAGAGTCCCAGGAACTGTGCCCTGGGTACGCAGCATGCTTGGAGAATAAAAAATCATCCCAAAAGATATATGAGAAACTTAACAATGGCTATAGCTGGATCATAGGGAACTTTTACTTCACCTTATGTATTTCAGTGTTGTTTGAATCTTTATGATTATGATTATTATTCTTTTAAAGATTTTATTTATTTATTTATTTGACAGATAGAAACACAGCTAGAGAGGGAACACAAGTAAGAGGAGTGAGGGAGGGAGAAGCAGGCTTCCGACTGAGCAGGGAACCCAATGTGGGGCTCGATCCTGGAACTCCAGGATCATGACCTGAGCTGAAGGCAGACGCTCAACGACTGAGCCACCCAGGCACCCCCTATATGATTATTATATGGTTGGAAAAGTAAGAAAACACGTCCTGCATCAGAGTTTTAGAGGGGCTTAACTAGTAGATCAGAGGTCCAAAAATTTCTTCTTTAGAACCTTGGAGTATCACTTATTCTGTTTTATGATAAGGCAGTATTTTAAGCAACCGACTGAATCATAGAAGTGATTGCTGAGCTAAGAAAAAAACCCCAATATTATTTACCTAAGCATGTGGAGTATTAGTTCGTCAGATATAAATATGTATCAGGACATAATATGTTTAAAGTGAAATATTAACATCTTTAATCCAATTTATTAGGCCTTATTTGGAATCTATTTGCAGAATAGGTAAATTAGAGACATTTATTATTAACACGTATGCTTTACTGTTTCGTCCTTCCCTAAGAAAGTGATAATTTAGCCAACGAAGCGACAGAACTGATAAAAATGGGGTGTCAGTGGGACGCAAGGTGTAGGCAAACAGGCTGAACTTGACTCTTAGGCTTGTGGTGCTCAGTACCGTAGCCACTCAGCACAGCTGCCTGTTGAGCACGTGAAATGTGGCCAGTTCAAAAGATGACGTGCTTGTAAGTATAAAAAAGATACTGGACTCAAAAATTTAGTGCCAAGAAAAGAATGTTCTGTGTTTAATTTATTAATATTTACATAGATTTCAGGTTGAAGTGATGGTATTTTGACTATATTGGGTTTACAGAAATATTCAAATTAATTTTACTTCATTTTATTCTTTTAATGTGACTACTAGAAAATTGAAAATTACTAGAAATACAGTACTTGCATTGTATTTTTTTTGGGCAACACTGGACCCAGAGCAGGGAGTTTTATATGGCCTAGAGGCTAAGACAGTTTTTTGCATTTTTAAATGGTTGAAAGAAAGAAAGAAAGAAAGAAAAGAAAACAATGAGATGACTATTCTGTGATAAGTGGAAATGATATAAAATCCTAATTCTGGCCCCAGTGCTTCATGTTGGTAGACTTGCATGGCAAAAAAAAAAAAGAAAAAGAAAAAAAAAAAGAAAATGTATCCAGTAAATATTAACACATTTTGAATTTTGTCAGTTAAGAAAAAAAATATCTGTGGAAATGTATTTTCGCATCCGTTACTTAGGTACCTACATAATATCCTCAGTTTTGCTATTTGTGCCAAAAGTAACTCATTATCTGGCCCTGTAAAATTTGGCTGCCCCCTAATCTGAATACTCAGGGTTGAGTCCTGGCCATTCCCACTAATTGCTCGGTGTCCTTGTCAAGTCCCTAGTATCCCCCCAAGTAGTTTTGACATTTATAATTGATGATACTAACTCCAATTTCAGTGGTGTTACAGAATCAAATAAGAAATCATGGTCTTGGGACTTTGTAAATGCTAAAGTTCTATACAGAGGTCGCCCATTTTTTGGAAGTGCTTTAACCTCAGTGCCAAAAACATGATAACACGGGGAAGTACAGATTCAGGGTATATATGGCCTTGGGCCGGCAAAGTTAATGCACATGTGGCTTTAACCAGATATGTTACACATGTGGAGCTGTTACTAATCGTCCCTTTCTGTGCTCTTTTCTTGAAGTTGAACGAAGAAGACGATTTAACATAAATGACCGCATTAAAGAACTAGGTACTTTGATTCCCAAGTCAAATGATCCGTGAGTACAATTCCATGTTAATCTACATCGTATACTTTTGGGTACCTTAATGTTTATTCATATGTTGCAAAAAGTGCACAGTTATGGAAACTAGAGTCCAGAAGTACCCCCTTTCCCTTTGGTTCCATTCCTCATCTACTTCTTGTACCTCTCTTTTGGTTAGTCTCATCAAACTAAAATTTTGAGAGAAAGCAATTGAATTCTGTCCAAGGGTTACTGGACATCAGTTAGGTTTGGATATAAGGAGGTGGCTTTCTAAAATCTGAGACTCCTTGGCAAATGACCGTGAAGCTGCTAGAAAAATTCTCTCTGTTTTTTTGTTTTGTTTTGTTTTGTTTTAAAGATTTTATTTATTTGACAGAGAGAAACACAGCCAGAGAGGGAACACAAGTAGGGGGAGTGAGAGAGGGAGAAGCAGGCTTCCCGTGGAGCAGAGAGCCCGATGTGGGCTCGATCCCGGGTCTCCAGGATCATGACCTGAGCTGAAGGCAGTTGCTTAACCAACTGAGCCACCCAGGCGCCCCGTAGAAAAATTTTCTTAACAGTTCGTGCAGGGCAGAAATTTCAGTAGCGGTTTGGACTGGATTTGTTGACTCCTTGCTGTGCACCTTGTGCGATATCTCTGGACCCTGAGAGCTGGTATGAGAGACTTCGAGTTTAACAATAGTCAACAGATAAAAGGTCAGAATTTTCTTTTCGAAAGCAAGCTTGCATGCCCTTGATGTGTTTTACCAATCTGGAAAAAAGTAATTTTTCATCCTCTTTTAAGTACACGTCAGCTAATTTGAGTTTCAGCTTCCAGTCTCTGCTCACCTCTCACCCCGCTTCAGACAGAGAGAACAGTTGTAAAGATAATTTTCCTACCAGCAACGTCAGCAACTAGGACAACAAATACACAATTTTTATCCATTAGGAAGAGGCCCATTTGAAGTAAGGGGCTAGAGTGTATACATTTTAATGGCTCCCACAGGCATCCGATGAAATTAGCCTTTGAATATGACCTTTTAGCTATCTAATAAAATGTAAAGATGAAATCAAGCATTATTCATGCAAGGCTTATTAAATTTGCTATTCACATTATTGTCAGGGAATCTGTGACAAAATAAAATAAAATCATTGCCCATTGTAAGGTGGTTTTGATGGATGTTCAAGCACAATTTCCATCATCAACATTTTGCTTTCCCAGGTTTCAAGGAAAGCCATTTTGAAAACTCAAAACGTTCAGATTCTCAGTTCTGCAGCACAAATTTATCCTACTAAGGGGCTGTGACCTTCATTTCCTATAGTCAGTCTTGCATGTTAGTTGAAATTGAATTCCCATTTTCCTGTTCTTTATCAGCTTTCACTTTTTAGCATATTCTTTTAAACTGTAGCATGTGAATCTCTTTAGCAACGTATTATGAAATTATGGGGCTGCAGTGAAAGCCTCTATTTGCATATCTTCTTTCTCTATTGTATTAGAATACTTATGTGTTTATAATCTGAGCTGATAATGATCTTTAATTGTAGGCATTGTTTTAAGATAAATGGACTATAATCTCTAATGGGGGGTTTTCCATACCAGTTTCTGGGACAGTCTCTGGGGCTGCTATAGGGACACAGTGCAGCTGACCAGGGTCTTAGCCCTATACACTCTCCTTCCCTATAGCTGATCTGCTTTTGTAATTTATATATTGGGGATCTTCTGATACTTCTGTGTGAAAAAAGGGTTGTTTTCTAATTACAAGAAAAAAAAAGTTTGAATACCCTTCCTTTAAGCCTAAAAGCATAATTGATTGATGGGGTCTCACAAGGAAGCAAAACCTAGTAAGATAATTGATTGGAACAGTCACTTCTTAAAAACTGAGTAAATGCTTACATGTGTCATGGGTCAGTACGGGTTTTTCAACCTAACTGGCCTAGTTAACGCATCTCTCATTATGGTTACATTTCGCTCTGGCTACTAAAGGGACTGTTACTTTGATCTCAGCCCTGAACCTTAAACAAGTCATTTCTGTGCTCCCTGTATCTCAGAACACCTCCCTGGGTAGCCATCTTCAGTGCTCAGAGCCCAGGGATCAACCCCCCGGGAATTCTCTGGGGTCTGTAAGTCTGCCTCTCATGGGAGGACTTCTGTTTTGTTCCTCATCCTATCCATAGGAGGATCAATTACGCGGTGACTTGTTTTAATGACCCTCCATTCACACATCCCGGCTGATACTTCCGATCTTCCTCAAGCAGCTATTGGTGTGGGGTAGAAGAGTTTTCATCCATGAAGTTGTTTTTGTGTTTTGCACTGTCCTTGTCATAGTCATCATGAACACTATCGATGAAAGAGCTCAGAGTAATTTAAGGTGCCCCAGAAATACTACTTATGTAATTAAAATTTCATTCTTAATTATTTTTCTGGAGTGCTCTCAAATTTTCAGCTCACTTTTACGTGCATTTTAATGGTATTCTTAATCTCCGCATATACGTGAATACTACAGCTACAGTGATGACAAACTGAAAGGCACCAAGCTCGGGCTGCCTAGGTTTGAGGTCCGGAACGGTCCCTCAGTAGGTGTGTGGTCTTGGGGAAGACAGTTGATTTTCCTCACCTGGTAACAAAGGCGGGGTGTTCAGAATATTCTTTCCTATTCTGGTTGTTTAGAGGGCTCAGTCACATAAGAAGGATGATAGAATGGTTCAGTCCTGGAGTCTGGAGCCAGATCCTCTAGGCTTCCTGGTTCTGCCACTTCCTAACTGTGTGACCTTGGGCAAATTACTTTACCTCTCTGTGACTTTGTTTCCTACTCTACAAAATGGGGACAGTATTAGTGATTAGCCACTGAGGTGGTTGTGAATGATTAAATGGGCTGTAAAACACCTTAAAACATACCTGGCACATAGTAAATGTTGTTTAAAAATAGCCATCATAAGTATTCAGTTAAGCTTTTAACACAGCATCGGCTCTGTTACTTGAATTGCATTCCAGACTTTTCACAGCACATTCATCTAGGGGGCCTCCTTAGAGTTCTGTAATGCACCTGCAAGGCTGTTCATAGATGTGTAGTATCAACATTTTACACATGAAGAAACAGGGACACCGAGAGAGGTTAGAGACCTTGGCCAGGAATATTCATGAGAAAATCCAAGGATACAGCTTTTATGTTTCACATGGTCAAGTAGTAGGGTCTCATGGAAAAAATTTTTTTTGATGGTACCTATTCTGCCTGTGTGAATGAGTTAACTTTGATAGTCCTAGAAACCTATAACTCTTCAACATAGTTTTTAAGAATATTGATTTTTTTTTTTTTTTTTTTTTTTTTTTTTTTTTTTTTTTTTTTTTTTTGTCATCAACAGAACTAAATTTAAGTCCTGACTCCACCTTGTGGTAGCTCTGTAACAAGGGCATATTGAAACTGCATCTCTTTCAGCGCGTGCACCACACCCCTCGCTTCCAACGTGCTTGTCTGGGTTAAGTAGGAGAATGTCTTAATAAGTGGGTGGACAGTGTCCAGCACATGGCAAGCACTCAATGAATAGTAGCTGTCATCTCGTGTCATCGTTACGGTATCTTTAGAAATCAAATGCTCCGAATAATGAATTTTCATTGTGTCTCAAATCCCAAAAAAGGTTGTTTTCTTCCTCTTCGTTAACAGAGACATGCGCTGGAACAAGGGAACCATCTTAAAAGCATCTGTGGACTATATCCGAAAGTTGCAACGAGAACAGCAACGCGCGAAAGAACTTGAAAACCGACAGAAGAAACTAGAGCACGCCAACAGGCATTTGCTGCTGAGAATCCAGGTACGGGGCATGTGTTGTGAGGGGTTTACAATATGTCCCTGACTTGGAGGTGGGAGGAGAGGGGATATCATGAGTCAGGGGGACTTGATTTCCATGACCCTAATACAGTAGCTACTCGTTATTTATGGATTCCCTATTTGTGAATTTGGTACTCATAAAAATTTACCATAAACCCAAGATCAACATTCGTGGCGCTCTCATGGACTTTCATGGACCTGTGCGGAGTGGCTAATTTGAGTTAAAGCTGAACAAGGCAATGACCTGCCGTCTTCTTTCAGCTCACACTATAAATAAGTATCCCTTTCACTGTCCTTAGTCCCAGGCTTTTCGCATTTCTGTGGGTTTTTTGGGTGAATTTTGCTGTTTAAAATAGCTCCTAAGAGTATTACTGAGGTTATCTGGTGTTTCTAAGCATGAAAAGGCTGAGCGGTGTCTTATGGACATAAGTTTCCTTCATAGGTGAGTTACATTGCTGTTGGCTGTAAGTTTGATGTTCATGAATCAACGTTATATTAAAATGTCTTTAAGCATAAATAAGGTTACATGTTGATCGATTAATGGAAATGTGACTAAGATACTCATAGAAACCTAATTCTGTACCTCCTCTAGAAGCGATCGTTCGGTACATAGTAATTCAGGGTTCAGAGCGACTTTATAGAACCTAACTGATTTAGCACATTTGGACTGCTGTAACGAAATGCCACAGAATGGGTGGCTTACATAACAAACGTTATTTCTTAGAGTTCTGTAGACTGTAGAAGTCCAAGTCAGGGTGCAGGAAGATTCAGTGTCTGGTAAGAGCCTGCTTCCTATTTCATAGACAGGGGTAGTGCCCCTGGTATTCACATGGCAGCAAGGCGAGAGCACTCTCTGGTGTTTCTTTTTATAAGGGTATGAATCCCATTCATGAGGATTCCACCCTCACACCCCAATCACTGCCCAAAGCCCTACCTCCAAATTCATCACATGGGGAATTAGATTTCAACATACAAATTTTGGGGTGAGGGGAGGGGAGACATAAACAGTCAGTAATAATAATTATTTCAAATAATGAGAATTGATTGAAGTTGTTGAATACCAAGGCACCTTGGTATTTGCGGGGGGAGGGGGGGAGGTAGCCCATGGTCAAAGCCCATGTTTATAGAGAACTTGGAGACATCCAGAAGATCTTATGAGCAAGATAAAAATGTAGAAATAGTTGCAGATAGTGAAATTATACCATATGTATCTTTAACTCACAGGATTTATTCTTAAAGGGAGAAAGACTAATTTTATTATGTGGAATTCATCTGTCATTGTTCATATTGAGTATGCATGCCGGTGTGAACTGTGAGATGGGGCAGTCCCTCTATCGTATTAGCTCCTGGTACCCCTCTTAGGCACTCGGGCTGTCAGGCTGAGTGTAAAGGCATGTCTTCCTCTGAAACTGTCTTGAAGAAGACAAAGAAAAATGGACTCTCTGATGATGACCGGAGGAGTAGGCAAGAATAGTTTTCATTTTCTTGCTGACCTTGAACACAGCCCACCGGTAAGAGACAACAGGGTACTCTCTTCTTGAGGAGTAGATGAACCCACCTTTTACCATTTTTTTCTGGTTTCCACCATGACTGTTTGTGGCCAGCAAAGCCTGAGCCTTCAGGCAACAGTGTGTTTGATCTGGTGGTGTGTTTCCTGGATCCTGAACCTCTTTTACAGAGTAATTCATTTATGGTAATGGTCTCTGAACTTCTGAATGCCCCAGAGTACTGTTGTCATTTCCCAGTATTGCTTTTCTCATTGCAATGCAATGCTGTCTTCTGCAGGGAGGCAGAAGACCACTTTCCTCTAGGGGGTGCATTTGAGAATGTCCACAGTGAAGCAGAGTTTGCATGCCATTTGAAAATCCCCCTTTTTTTAAAATCTTTTTTTTGGTTTTTGTTGTTTGTTTTATGCTCCTATGATAAGTAGACACAGGTCCTTTTCTCTTGAACTTAACATACCCTTTTGTAAAAGCAGCTTCTACTGATGCGTTATTTCCTTATACAAATGTTAAAACGTAGGAACTATTTTGAAAGAGAAGCTAGGTTTTGTTTGTAGCATCCAAACATATCTCTTCGTGCGGAATGTGAGTAGCATGAAAAAATGTCGATTTAAATGCCACAGTGACAATGTTGTAGGTTTCTTCTGGTGACAGTGTGAGGCAGCCTATAGAACTTTTGCATATCATGGAAAATATTATTAATTAGGAAGGCTCTGCCATACAGTCAGACTGAGTTCTCCAGATGAGACTTAAGCACATTGTTTAGAAATCTAAGTAATGCTTTAATCAGCTGATAAACACTTTTAATTAAACAACAGATCAGAGTAAGATGTTTGCCTCTTTTCTGCCAACTTTTTTTTCTTTTTAAATCAAACTATACATGTGGAGGAGCTGTTCTTATTAGCATGTTGGTGTAGATTTACAATAGTGCATGTTTTAAGCTTGGGCCTAAGGGCTCCCTTTCATTTTCACTCCAAGTGATGCATGCAGAAATTTTCACAGAAGAAAGAGCATGAAGCCTTAATATCATTGGAACCATAATTTTATTAAACAGCCCAAGGCTTCAAAATGATGCCTGAAGAAACCTGTGTTTCTGGAGATTGAGCAAAAGGAACATGAACAAAAACTTGTGTGACATCTCAGGCTCCCGTCTCTTATGTGTCAGGTGTCCAGAGAACAATCTTTACTATACACTGAACATGACTTTTCAGGAACATGCATTTCTAGGCTTGTGGGCAAAAGTTGAATGGCTGGATCACGTTGGAGGCTACGCCCCTCCTTCGTGAGGTAAGGTGACTTGCTTCAAATTTAATTCTGTCATTATAGTAGTGTACGACAAGCACAGAAAGGATCGTTTTGGCACATAGAAGCAGAACACTCATCGAGAGTCATTTGGGTTCATTTTAGGCGAGTCCAGGGATACTCAGGGAGAGTGCAAAGAGCTTGCTTGGAAGATATTTTGAAAAGAGGAACCCGGGGAGATTGTGACACTTGGAAAGTACATTAGTCTGCTCAGGCCGCTCTAAAAATGCCACAGGTCGGGTGGCTGAAACACTGGACTTGCATCTCCTCACAGTGCTGAAGCCTGGAAATCCAAGGTCAGGGTGTGGGCAGAATTGGTTTTTCAGTACTTCTCTCGGAGACTGCCTTTTCCTTGTTTCCCTGTGGTCTTACCTAGGTGTGTCTCTGTGTCTTCATCTCCTCCTCCTCTTCCTTTTTTCTTAAATTTAAACTCAGTTAATTAACATCTAATGTATTATTGGTTTCAGGGGTACACGTCTGTGCATCATCAGTCTTACATAATTCACAGCACTCACCAGAGCACATACCCTTCCCAATGTCCATCATCCAGCTACCCTCTCCCTCCCCTTCCTCACCTCCCAGCAACTCTCAGTTTGTTTCCTAATATTAAGAGTCTCTTATGCTTTGTCTCCCTCTCTGGTTTTGTCTTGTTTCATTTTTTTCCTCTCTTACCCTATGATCCTCTACCTTGTTTCTTTCTTTTCTTTTTTAAGATTTTATTTATTTGACAGAGAGAAACACAGCTAGAGAGGGAACACAAGGAGGGGGAGTGAGAGAGGGAGAAGCAGGCTTCCTACAAAGCAGGGATCCCGATGTAGGACTCGATCCAGGGACTCCAGGATCATGACCTGAGGTGAAGGTAGTCGCTTAATGACTGAGCCACCCAGGCGCCCTCTGCCTTGTTCCTTAAATTCCATCTATCAGTGAGATCATATGCTCATCTCTTCTTCTAAGGACATCCATCCTGTTGGAGGTTGGATTAGAGCCCACCCAAATGACCTAATTGAACTTAATTACCTCTTTAAAAAACAGCATCTCTAAATACAGTCACATTCTGAGGTGCTGGGGGTTAGGACTTGAACATACGAATTTTTCTTTCTTCAAAAAAGATTTGAAGAATCTTTGGGTGGCTCAGTTGGTTAGGCGACTGCCTTTGGCTCAGGACATGATCCCGAAGTCCCGGGATCGAGCCCCACATCGGTCTCCCTACTCGGCAGAAACCCTGCTTCGTCCTCTCTCACTCCCCCTGCTTGTGTTCCCTCTCTAGCTGTGTTTCCCTCTGTCAAATAAATAAATAAAATCTTTAAAAAAAAAAGATTTGAGAAAGAGAGAAGAGAGGGGGAGAGAGAGTGAGTAAGACAGTGAGCATGGTAGAGGGGAGGGACAGAGGGAGAGGCTCTCAAGCAGACTGGGCACTGAGCAGGGAGCCTGATGCAGGACTTGATCTCCGGACCCTGGAACATAATGAATTTTTCAATTCAGCCCATAATATGAAGGATATGAAGAGAGTATAGAGAGAAATAATTCATCCTCCCTATAACAACTCTCTTTTAGAATTAGAGAAACAGAGACCAACCAAATACAACACTTCCCTTGGCTCTGGTAATATGAGCTAAGTGACATGTCTCAAACTTAAGTTCTTTGTGTACACGTTCCACAAGTTTTGCCATTCCCACCGAGGCTTTATTACATCATGATACCCTTCATATGTTAGTAAATGTTTCCCTGTGCCCTAGGTCAAAGGAATGCCTACCATTTCTTTGTTAGGTCCAAGCAACTTAATGAATGTTTAGGTCCTAACAACTTAATTGTCCTTTGAAAACACAAAACATGTAAGCTGAAAGAAAACTAGCATTTTTATTTTTATTTTTGAATAACTGCATCACCTCCTACCAGGCAGTGTGTGTCTGTCACACACTGCACAACCTCTCTAGCTGCGGGATCTGGTAGGACAGTGCCATCCTCATTTCTCATCCCCTGTTGGTTTTCATGCAATTCTTACTTTTTAATCACAGCGACCACCAAAGACCCAACTTCCAATGATATGTGATGGAGAAGCATGGCACACAGTTTATGCTGAGACCGTGAGGCATCTTGAGTTTGTTCGTTCTCGGAGTAGTGTGCTATTTCCCCAGATAGCCGAAAATGTCACAGTGCCCTGAGAGTTCCCTGCAGCACCCCTGGATGTGAATGCACTGTTTAGGGACCCAGAACTGTATTATCTACTGAACATTTCCCTTTAATCAGCTCACATTTTAAAATTTTATTTTTATATTTTTTATTTCTGTGTTTTTAAAATTTATCTTCAGGAATATTAACATCTGGGAGAGACTGTCTCTGTATTTAAGGCCTCATGAAATCCGTGTGGCACTTAAAACTCATGTCATGGACGATCGATGGTTGGTAACCTCTACTTGAAGAAATAGTATTTATTAATTTGAAAAGGGCAAAAAAAATTTTTCATAATTTATTTTTTTCTGTCAGATATTTTTAATACTTTACTTAAAAAAAAAAAAGATGTTATTTATTTGAGAGAGAGAGACAGCACAGAGCAGAGGAAGAGGGAGAAGCAGACTCCCCTGAGCAGAGAGCTCCACGTGGGACTCAGTCCTAGGACCCTGGGATCATGACCTGAGCTGAAAGCAGACACTTAACCAACTGAGCGACCCAGGCGCCCCTACTACTTTACTTTTAGAGAAGTTTTAGGTTCACAGCAAAATAGAGGAGAAGGTAGAGAGACTCCCCATATGCTCCTTGGTCTCCCACGGAGTTGGCCTCCCCCTCTAGCCACATACCCCCACCACAGTGGTACATTTGCTACAACTGGTGGACCTCCCCTGCGCACTGTCACCACCCAAAGCCCCTGCCTGCCCTTTGAGTTCACTGTTGGTGCTGTACAGCCTGTGAGTTGGAACAAATACGTTAACAGCACGTATGCCCCCTTACAGTACCGCACACAGTCCTTGGATTGCCCTAAAATCCTCTGTACTCCACCTCTTGAAACATCGGATTTTTCACTTTCATTTTAGGAACTTGAAATGCAGGCTCGAGCTCACGGACTTTCACTTATTCCATCCACGGGCCTCTGCTCCCCCGATCTGGTGAATCGGATCATCAAGCAAGAACCCACTCTCGAGAACTGCAGCCAAGACCTCCTTCAGCACCACGCAGACCTACCTTGTACGACGACGCTCGATCTCACAGACGGCACCATCACCTTCAACAACAGCCATGGAGCCGGGACCGAGAGTAACCAAGCCTATAGCGTCCCCACGAAAATGGGATCCAAACTGGAAGACATCCTCATGGATGACACTCTTTCTCCCGTTGGCGTAACTGACCCACTGCTTTCGTCAGTGTCCCCCGGAGCTTCCAAAACGAGCAGCCGAAGGAGCAGCGTGAGCATGGAAGAAGCCGAGCACGCTTGTTAGCGGCCCCTCCCTGCCCCGCGCTTTCCGAAACTGCTTCCTTTCTTGATTCGTAGGTTTCATAATTTCCCCAAAGGGGGTTTCTTGATAATTTTCCTTTAATATGAAAGTTTTTTTTCATGCTTTATCAATAGCCCAGGATATATTTTATTTTTAGAATTTTGTGAAACAGACTTGTATATCCTATTTTACAACTACAGATGCCTCCAGAGCATTCTACAGTGAGTGTGCAGTATCTGCGAGCTGAATTCACCCCGGACTTGAGCTTTCTGAGCAAGAGGATTTTGCATCAGAGAAATTTCTGTCCATTTTTATTCAGGGGAAACTTGGTGTGAGACTTTTTTTATGCCTGTGACATCTTTGGAAATTAAATGTAAAGTTTAATTGAAAGAATGTAAAGCAACCAAAAATTAAAAAAAAAAAAAAGACAAAGAGAGATTGAGGAAAGGAAGGAGGAAATCCATACTAACCTTTTTTATTTTGTACATATATTGATTTATTGGTACTGCCTTAAAGATTCAGTACCATTCTAACAGCATTTAGTCTTTCTACTGCAAACTATTTAAGGCAATACAATATTCTGTAAAAGAAAAGAAAAAAGTGCACCCAATTTCATGAGGATTGTCTGGTTAGAAAATGTAACTGATCCCTTACTTACGTGCAAGTGAAATTGAAGGGTTAGAGATCTAGGCTCTGAAACATGGGCTCTGATCTTGCTGTCCTTCACTCTGTGCTCTGTTACAGTTTTCCTCATCAATGAGTGTGATTCAGTTTTCCATAAGATATATTTTATTTTGAAAAGGAAATGAGTGTCCTCTCAAAGCAAAATGTTGAGGAGCACTGAAAGTTGTCCTTTTTTTTTTTTCCTCTCTCTCTCCAGCTTCACTTTTGATAAAGAAAACCAAACTGGGCACATTTCTAATTGGCTTTCCTATTTTTATTTTTAAATTATGTTTTACTGTTCATTTGATTTGTACAGATTCTTTATTATCATCATTCTTTTCAGTATGTTTGTATTAATTTGTAAGAATATGCATCTTAAAATGGCAAGTTTTCAATATTTTTACAACTCACTGGTGGTTTTCCGCATTCTTTGTACACACGTGAAAGAACACTTTTATGCAAGGTCTTGTGTTTAAAGAGAGCTTTGCCAATATTTTGTATATTACAGTCTCGCTCGGAACTGTTTTTTCCACACGTTTAAGGTGTCGTATTAATAGGTTAAAACTGGCTTTCTAGAGAAAATAAACTTACATATTTATTTTTAGTGATATAAAAGTAGCAATATTTTTGGGGACTGGTAACCATAGCGTTAATACGCCCACTATGGTCATTTAAATTGGGGTTTATTTCAGCAAACTCTTGCTGAATTTTTGGAAGGAGAGAAATACTGTATTGGCAAATTACTGTTACTTGATAACAGTGTTTTAACAAGCAGCAAAGTTGTAAGTTAGTTTCAGTGCATTATCTACTTGTGTAGTCCTTTGCAATAACAGTAGTGTTACATGTAATCTATCTGGCCTACGTGTTTTATACAGCTGACATATGGTGTTAAGAGCCAGGCTGTTGAATGGAATTTCTCAGTAGCAGCCTACAATTGAATAGCAAGTGGCATAAAGCATATCCATTCAGAATGAAGTGCCTTAAATATAGCAGTAGTCTTTTTTGGACTAGCACTGACTGAACCGTAATATAGGAGACAGTTTCAAGATGGTATCTAGCGTCAAGAGGAACATGGAGCATGGTTCCTATGTAGACAATATAAGAGCTTCCAATTTTCCTTCAGATATTTTTCATATTAAATATATTTTAGTGACAGAGTGCCAACTTCTTTCATCAGGAAACCTTATTCAGGAGGGTTTTAAAAAAAAAAAAGAAAATGAGTTTAAATGTCAAATACGAATTGGTGGATGGGTATTAGAGGGTTCAGAGAAGGTGTGATTGTCAGATATATGAATGGATGGCTTCCGTGAAAATAATCAACTGCATAGTTCCCATGCACGTTGGGCAATGAGAATCCTTGGAAACATTGGTGATGCTATCAGTTTTATAGCTTTATTACCGAAGGGGGTAGGGAAAATTAATTCCCATTCTTTCAATCCCCTTAATTGTATAGCTCTTTTCCTAGAATAGTGATGCAAATCTGCATGAACAGCTGACTGTACCATAGTGTTCACTGATACAATCATAGCATTGTCTGTTTTTCTCTTCATATTTATATGGGGGGAGGGGAGCTGGGTGCAGAAGTCAAAGATCGCAATGGGATGGGGCTTGTTTTCTTTAGCTGATGGTGAGGGTTCTTAAAGACGGAGCAAGGTTGACTAGCCCCTGGCTCAGGGAATATGGCCAGGGCTAAGTGATCTTACGGAAAGCTCTGTTGAGAGGAAGCATGGCATCTCGTACCACTGTCCTGACTTTCGCAACTCCTGAGCTCACTGTCACCTGCTTCCCCATCCCCTTCTACTTAAGAGACAATTTCTGGGAGTGGCGGGTAAGGAAGCCCAGGAGAATGCTGCAGCCTCGGGGGTGGTTTTATTTATTTCTTTTTTGCCAAATCGAGTGTGGATTTGTTTCAGGGACTAGTTAAGCAAAGAAGCGGTGGTTTGGGGTCGTCGTTGGTGACCGCGAGAGAACGATCCACACCACTCCCCCCATCCCTGAGAGCAGACTTGTGACTCGGGGTTGGGCCTCCATATGGAGTGACCAAAATGCCAAACTTGTCCACCTGCCTCTGGGTAAGGCAATGGAAATACCAAACCTTCTGACTTTGCCAAAAACCCTGCAACCAACCTGGTCATACGTAGGATGACAAAGTTCTTTCTGGTTGTTTTAAATAACAAAGCAATAAGAACAAATAAAATACATAGGAAGTTAAGAGATATAAAATAAAGCACAAAGGAATGCACTTAATATTTTTTAAAAATGCACTGGGGAAAAGCTGGTGTTGATAACAGTATATTAAAAAACCCTATTTCTTTGAAAAAAAAATGACAAATGACTGTCTCTTGCGGACACTTGGTACTGTACTGTTAATAATATAGTGACCTGCTGTTGGATGCAGCAATAATTTCTGTATGGTCCATAGCACTGTATATTATGGATCGATATTAATGTATCCAATGAAATAATTGAACTGTTGTTCTTGATAGCCTCATTAAAGCATTTGGATTTTCACATAGTGGTGGCCAGTTGTTTTTAGTTAATGACAATTTTGAATACTGTTTGCCTTATCCAAAATGGTAGTGCACATTTTCTTCTGATTTAGCAGATAACAAATTGCAGGAAAAAATTTAAAATGCCAGTAAGTACTTTTTGTTTGTTTGTTTGTAATGCCATTCTAAGATTCTGCTTTTTGGTTTTCAACAGTTTTGATTATGACTTGCACTCAGATGAACTGTAATTGTATAACTCCTGACCCCCTCCCCCCCGAATTTGGGGGAAACTTTAAACTCCCAGATGCCAAGAGTTCATTTTAGATACAGGAGTTTTATTTAACATGTTTTAGTGAGAGGTGGCTTTACAAGAAGAGAAATTGTCAGAGAAGCCCTTGCATATTTACGAAAAAGACATTGGGTTTTTAAAATACAAATTTATAATAATGAAAGCTTAATATACCCAGGTTGCCATCTCCTGGCTGTATTTTTTTTAAATACAGCACTTAAGAATCATTTGATAAATGTTGGATTTGACTCGGGAAGTGTCAGACAAAACATGTCTTTATTCCCTAGCTAGACCTTAAACTTCTGCCCTCTTTAAAAAATATTCTGGTTTAACCCCTGGAGAAAATGAGCAAGAAACTTCCCGTAATGCTTCTGACCTGATTGTCAGCTTTTTGTTAAATTTGATTTTTTTTTCTTAAATTGTAATATACAATAATCAAGCCCTTTCTTTTTCAGAGTTATTTGAATTATTTATATTTCCCATAGAAAAGTGATTGTGATGCCTTAAAAACGTGTAAAAGTAGGAAGATTTCCTTTCTCAACAAGAAGTTTTCTGGGCAACCTCAAAAGCAGGTAAGCTGGAGGCTGGAGCTCTTCATCTCAGGAGGTCTACAGTGGAACGTGACCCTCTTCACATTCACCTTACCATCTCTAAGGATCCTTAATCTCTAGCTTCCCCTGCCAAAAGTAAACAAAACAAAGCAAAACAAAACAAAACCCCACATCCTACATGTTAAAGCACTGCTACCTGAACATCGCACATTTGCCTATAGCTTGTGGGACTTTATTTCATATTCACAGACTTAGATTTATTAAATTTCTATTAAGTGAACCCAGTTAACAGATAACTCGATCCATGATGTGACAAAGCATGGACAGGCAGCTAGATCTCCTGAATTTCAATCTTGTCTCTGCCCATCTCCAGCTCTGATTTTGAGCAAATTGCTTAACCTCTCAGTGCCTCAATTTCCTTTTTGTTCTTTGGCGATCCTAACAGCGGCTACCACACAGTGGTCTCGTGAAGTCCATTCACATGAGCAGACTAGAATTTTGCTTGGCAGCACATAGCAAATGCTCAGAAAATGGTAACTGTGATTATATGATCAGAATCCCCTCCATTGATAAATTGGTGCCCACTCCCTGGACTACATGAGATCATCATGTGTCTCAATGGTGGCATACACTGTTCGAGAAACGCATTTTGGCACAGAGCTAATATTCGTGTGAAATGGCAAGGTGACAGAAGCCACAGGGTACTTTCGAGAAAAGGACTGCACTGTATCTAGGACCTGGGGTTAGAATATTCTAGAGAATTAATAAACCCAATTTATCACCTTTTAAAAACACCTTCAGCACAAATGAACTAAAATTTAAATTGTTCTAAATGTGTATTATCTGCACGGGTGCCTCTGCTATGAGAATAATTACACTATATCATTTCCAGGAAATGTGCTTTACTGAAGTTGAAATCTCCATATAGTCCCTAGAGAATTAAACTTTTTAATCCTTTATAATATACACTGATGTTATGTATCTGAAGAGCAATGTCTTGACTATATCCTGTCTGTTCACTTTCCTATCAATATTTAAATGGTTTTCAGGTTTTTATTTTCAATTATACTTACATTTGATGACTTTCTTGGAACACCATCTGAGGAGTTAATCTTCATAATCCAGCCAACATAAATGAACCTTTAGAACTACTCTGTTTTTATTTTTTGTGTATGCCAAGATTTAATGCATAGCCAAGTAGCACGAGGCAAGCTCGTTTAAGAGGAGTGTTGTAAAGTTAGATTTTCATTATATTTAGTGAGAAATGGTGATGATCTCTTAATTCTTTGCTGCCACATCTGAGGCTCAATAGCAATGGCTTCGTGTCCTCACCCATACTCACACAGATCCATAATATACATCTTGTGCGGAATATAAATGAAAAAGCTTCCATTCCATTCCGTTTTCCCAAGAGGCATGTACCCAAAAAAAAAAAAAAAAAAAAAAAAAGAAGAAGAAGAAAGAAAAGCAGAGCACATTTGCCATATTAAAATTGTCAAACCCTTGTTTATAGATAAAATTTAGACATGGCTAATCTTATTTGTGTTCAATATTTATAGGTCTTTGGAGCCTATTACCTATACCAGATATATTGGAAAGTAATATAACTGTACACAAATCCAAGTAAGTCTCAGCAACATTTCTAAATGGTAAAGGCAGTTTGCTTTTGAAAAATTTGCATTTTAAATTTCTAATTATGGAATCAGTTGGAGTTAAATCCAAATGGGTGCAATTGTCACTCAAAATGTCTTCCATATTATTCAGACAGCAAAATCTGTGTAGATAGAAACCACTCAACTAGTGTTTCCCAAACTTTGCTTTATGGAGCTAGTTCCACAAGCTGTTCCAAAAGTTGCTTTGGGGAATTGGGGTTTGGAGGTTGGGATAGGAAGCAAAACACTGTATTTCATTTTGAACTCAGTGTTGGGAAATGCTGTATGAGACACATCTGAACAGGTATCTGTTATTGTAAGACTTCTCACATTCTCAAATACGCTAGTATGCACTGAGAGTTTTCAGGATTGAGACTAGCATTTAATGTTTCACAATCTTATTTGACCACGGGATTTTGTGTGAATTTGTGTGTGTAAAACAGTTGTTCATAGTTCCAAAGAACGTAGTTTGGGAAATTCCAGAGATTTTACAGAAATCATATAGAGCTGATTAAAGATAACTTCTTTTATTCCTGGATGTGCTTACATTTGTTTATTCTACAGGTAGGAATCATTGTCACTGAAGAATTCTTCCTGAATAAGCATATTTGCTTAGGTTTGGATTTCAATTGCAAATAAAATATCATTCCTGGATTTAAAAAGTTATTTATGTTATTTTTAATGGAAATATAAATTTTCTTATCCTCACATTCAATGTACCTTTTATATGACTGGTAAAACGTAGTCTTTTATATTGCATGTCTCCCATCTCTTTGAATAGAAATACCCAGTGTGTAGGAAGAAGGGGGAAGATCAATACAAGGGGTTTATAACTTTGATTCCTGTTCATTGATTTTTGGTGGAAGGAAGTTAGGAAGAATTATATGGTATTCAGAATTTACAGAGTCTTCTCAATGATTTTTCTTTCTTTTTTTTTTTTTTTAAGATTTTATTTTTCAGTAATCTCCACACCCAACATGGGCTTGAACTCAAAACCCTGAGATCAAGAGCCATAGGCTTCACCCACTGAGCCAGCCAGGGAAGCCTCAATGATTTCTTTTTTAATGCAGGCAAATCCTAACAGATAGGTTATATCTCAGAAGTTCAGTTAATTGGTTGTAGGCCAACCCACAAAAGCCACATTAATTGTCATGGATCTGGTATATTATAGTATTAAGATTGTTATAGAATTTAAATAGCCATATTACAAAGTCTGAGGGAAAACACATTAGCACATCTTTCTGTTCCTTGCAGACAAGATCAGAGATTTCTTTCATTCAAAACCTTTTTTATGGTATGTTTTTTTCAGCCCCCACACTTTGGGAATAAATGATGAACAGAGGAACTTGGCTATGTGGGATGGAGGAATTCATTGGCTTATATGACCAGAGTTGAAATGGTAAATGTAAATTCACGTGTGTCTGAATTTAAGGGCTTAAAGGCATTCAGTCAACCTGTCTCTCATTTTCTTGATTCTGTGCTCCTCTTTGCAGGTGAATTTTCTCTACGTGGACCCCACAGCCCAGCTAAAAACCAACACTTCCTTCCCAGTATCTATGGTCAGGTCCCCGTGTCAGTTCTGGCCCAGCCTACTGAGAGCACCATGGCAGGAAGATTGAACTCGCCATTGGCCAGGTCTGGGTCACATGGTCCACTCCTCTCGATTCCCTCAGCCGCACCTAAATCAGGTAGACCAAGGGAAAGGAAGCTGGGGTTAATTCACCCAGATGGCAAGGAGTGATGCTGAGCCTAAAATGAGAAGGAGATTCTGGGCAGACAAAACCACAAGTACTCATTCTTGTAGAACTCAAGAGGTTTGGGCACGCTCTCCTTTTGCTAGTCTCTTGCTCCTCCCACATGCATCAGTTTGAGATTTTTTTCTTTCCTCCAGATTAATGGCAGAATGGTGGAAATGGAGGGAAAGAAGGTATTCAGTCCTTAGAGTTGTATCTCCCTCCTCATCATTCGTGGCTAGTTTTCCACAACCAGTACTCCAGCTCCCACCCCCTCCCCCATATGGAGACCCTAAGACCCAAGTTCTTCAATAAGATGTTGAGAGGACTCTTGCAGCACAAGTCCCTCTCAGGACACAAGAACTCTTACTTCCGTCATTTCCCAAAGCTCCCTGAGTTGCCAGGGTGTTTTCTCTTGCACCTGACAGAAACCAAACTCCCATTTGGCTCAAACCTGAAAGGGAGATTTGCTGGTCACATAACAAAAAAACTGCATGGGTGAAACTCGGCCTGGTGACCTCAGATCCTTAAACGACAACCTCATGAATGGTTTGCTGTCTCCTGTTCACCTCAGCTCTCCTCTCTGTTGACTTCCTTTTCCTGTAGGCTCTCCCCATGAGGTGGCAGAATGACTGACAGCCCCAAACACGCCCTGCAGCTCATCAAGCAGCCTGAAAGAGGCGTTTCTCTCCTCCCAGAGTCTGCTCGGCCCAGATTGGCCAGTGTGCTTATTCCGGGACCCATCACGGTTGCCGGGGGCATGGAACAAACTGATAGGTCGTGCCTCATCATGTTTCCACCCGTGGAACCAGGTGGTCTCTGTCCTGAAAGGGAAAGGGACAACCGTGAAAACTGGGAAGGTTGTCTTCCTATGGCTCTTGTTCACTTATCCTTTCTGTCTGTGGGTGCCTACCTCTTGCTCTTCTACCACGGACCTCTTTATCATTTCGGGCTCACGTTAAATTTTACCTCCTCAGAGAAGAGGGCACTGACCACCGTTCAGAAAGGAAGTCCTATCTGTACTTTTCTAATACGCCATTTTATTTCCTGCAGAGCCTGTTTGATCTTCTCTTCCTCCCCCTCCTGTTCCACCTTTCTCCACCTTCTCCTCTGCCTCCCTCCTTTCCTTAAACCAGTGAACTGGTTTCCAGTCACTTGTATATAAAATAATCATATTTGTGATCAGTAGAAAAGTACTGGCATTTTTTGTCACAATGTTAACAGTAAGTACGTGGTCTTTTTTTTAATGACATAAAACAAGTAAGATTGGAAAAAAGTACTATGTTGAAAGAATATGTTTGCTGAGATTGTAAAAATATGTTTACAGGGGCGCCTGGGTGGCTCAATCTTTAAGCGTCTGCCTGCCTTCGGCTCAGGTCATGATTGAACCCCACATCAAGCTCCGTGCTTGGTGGGAAGCCTGCTTCTCCCTCTCACTCCTCCTGCTTGTGTTCCCTCTGTCACTATGTGTCTCTCTGTCAAATAAATAAATATTTTTTAAAAAAATGTTTACAAGGACATCGTCACATCCTATTCTGTTGAGTTCTTGGGAGAGTACAAGTTCCATAAGAATTAAGTAATGTAACTTGTGTCTTTAAATGGTCCAAATTTTCTCTTTACTGTTTTGATGATAGACTTTCTCAAGTGTGTTATTCACTGCCTTTTGAGACAGAATATAATGAATATAATTCTACCTGAGCTTGACTGCCCAGGGTCATCTGCAAGATCCTGATTTCACCGAGCTGTAGGGCAGTGGTGTCCCCTAGAGACAGTGCTGTTACACTGCCTTCTTTCCCCCCCAACCCCTTCCAGTGTACTTTTCTAGCCCTGCCGTGGGCTTGGGAGAAGTCCTAACCCAGTCAAGCCATTGACGTTTAGCGGAATTGCGTCTTGTATGAGGGACATGCGTCGAGCATCCCCATCAGGGCTTCGGCTTTCAGGCTTTGACTGTGGCTGTGCAGAGGCTGTTTTCTCCTACTTTCCTTTTTCCCACAGGGCTTCAGCTAACAGAAGTTGCCAGATTTGTGACTTGGTTAAGGAAGTTTTACTACAATTAGAAACCCAGGCCAGACTCCATGGGATCACGGGCTCCTGGCTTCAAATACGACTCACAGGCTGTTCTTCTTTCCACACATTGCAGGAGTTTCACTAAATTAGTCTGGCTCAGATGGTGACAGGGGTCAGTGAATTCTTCCCTAAAGAACCAGGTAGCAAATACCAAAGGCTTTCTGGGCCAACAGGAAAAAATCAAGGCTATGATGCTGGTACGTGAATGAGAAGGGAGAAAACAAATTTCTATGGATTTTATATGAATGAGTTTCAAAGTATAAATAATGATAATCGAGTATAATTTTTGCAACAGTTTTTCTCATGTAAAAAATGAAATCCTTTTTTGGGAGGGAGTAACATTTTGCTTAATTGGGGTTCAAAGTTAGTATCCTTTAGCATCAAATTGATTGTAAATATTCATCTGTAAAAAGCAATCTTAGCTCACAGGCTATTTGGGAAAAGGTAGCGGGCCAACCCCTGGACCATGGCATAAACTGGTAATTGTCCCCCAATTTCTGTTGTTTGTTCTTCCTTTTAGTAACATAACGCTGTGAATTTTCGCTCAGCTCCTAGCCACATTGCTGGCTTGCCTTCCAGCCTTCCTTGTGACTCAGTGTGACCAGGTCATTCCATTTCGGATACTAAGATGTGAGTAACCTTCTGTTCCTTGGAAGTAGATGGCCTGATGACAATGGTAGAGCTTCCCCTCCAGGCTCTATACGGCTGTGTGGACAAGATAGAAACTTACTCCAAATCTCTATTTCAAGATCTTCCAGTTTAGTTATATTCACAGATACTATATATTCTATGCTTTACAATTCAAAGGAAGAAATGTTCTCTCCTCTTCCATGTCCTCCTGTTTTTCCTTCTCTTCATCCTTTTCTTCAGTGAGACATTACTTTGGGATTTTCACCCTTTCATACTGGCCTTCCTACTCAAGTCATCTAAATCAGTGACTTTCTCTCTCTCCCTCTCTCATTTTTTTCCTGCTTAAGCAAAAACAAATTAAATTCCTCTTTGTAGCTATATGGAAGTCATTGTATAGAATTTACAACTATCTAAGGATTTTCTGTATTTCCAAAATGAAGCCCATGAAATGGACTTGCTCTTTTGTAACAGCAAGAAGCAAAACAAACTTGGCAAATGTAATCTTACTCAGTGAGACTTACAGGCAGGTTTTAATCTGTTTATGGGGATTATTATAAAAGACTGGATGATAGCCTTAACTATTTCTTTGGTTGTCAGCTAAACTTTGATCACATCCAGGTTGAGATGAGGAACTGCTGAGTGTAGAGTGTTACACACACACACACACACACACACACACACACACTGCACAAAATTGAAAACCATATAAGAGGCACTGAAACTTGTACAAATGCATTGTCTAAGTCGTGATTCGCTGCAGGAAAAGAGGGCAAGAAAGGTATTTTTTTCTTATCCTTTTATAAAGCTGTGGGGTATGTGGTATTTGGACAAATACTTCAGCTTTCTGAGCCTCAGTTTCCTTGTCTAGATGACAGGGGCAAAAGGACCTGTTGCAGAAGGCTGAGGTGAAGGTTATTGAGAGAAAATGCAAAATATATGTCTTTCCACACTTGACAGTTGTTATTTTCTCTCCAGTTGTGTTTATACCCCAGTGTTCTCTTTGAAGCCAGAGTTGTCTTTTCTCCATAAAAAAGCAACGTTTATTATCCAGCATATACTAGTGACCATAAAGCCCAACCTGCATTTGGTCATAGTGTCTGAAATGGTATGAGAATGTCAAATGTGGTTTTCCTTATCTTTTAAATAGCTTCTTAAGGGAAAAGGCAGTAGTTATTTTTCTTAAAAATCAAAAGTGCTAATAGAACCTTCTCTAGGTTTGCAGATTTTTCTGCAGGATGCACACAAATTCTGGCCCATATTCCAGGCTCTCTGATGTCGTTAAGAACATGGAAGCTGGAGACAGACTGGATTTGAATTCAGTGCCCTCCACTTCGAGCCTGGTCACTTGTGGCAAGATATTTAACCTCTGTTTGCCTCTTTTTCCTCCTGTGAAAAATGTCAGTAAATAATATTCCTGACATCGCACAGTGTGGGGCTCACTGAATCAGTCTACCAGAGGATTTGTGCCTGTCATAGACTGACATTCCACCATGCCATGGAGGCTGAGTGGGTTTTTCATTTTTTCTTGGATGGGTCTTCGATTATAGCAATGGGCAGCTGCAGCCAGCTCACTACTTTTCTGGTGTTTTTCTTCTTCTTGGGTCCAGACTGTTCCACTTATCTGTTGCTACATTTTAAAAAACAAAACCAAAAACCAAAAAACAGCCCAAAATCGTGGCAGAAAATAAAAACCATTTTGTTGGGCTCACAGATTCTGCAGGTCAGGAATCTGGACAGGATGTAGCTGGGATGGCTTGTGTTTGCTCTGTGATGTCTGGGGCCTCAGCTGGGAAGAGTCCAGGGACTGGTGGTGACTCAATGACCAAGGGCTGGGATTACTTGGAGGCTCCTTCACTCACAAGTCTGGCACCTGGCCTGCATGACTCAAAAGCCGTGGCTCAGCCGGGACCGTTGAGCTCAGTGCCCACACGTGGCCTTTCCACGTGGCTTGGGTTTCTCTCAGCATGGTGGCTTGTTTCTGAGAAGGAGAAACCCCAGAGCAAATGTTTCAAAAAAAAAAAAAAAAAAAAAAGGACCCAGACAGAAAGCATTTCTCCTTGTGACCTGGCCTCGGAAGCCAGAGCATTACTTCTACTACCCAGCTAGCTGATCCAGCAAGCCCGGGTTTCCTCTGATTCCGGAGGAGAGGGCATGGATGCCAATGGCAAGGATCTGAGGTCTCGTTTCTGGCTTTTTTGTTTTTTGGGGGTTTTTTGGTAAAATTTTCCTCCTATAAATCTGGCCCTGTTTGGAATATGTTACCCAAGTTCTGGCAAGTGGTCCCTAGCCTTCCCTGGTTGCTGTGTCTCCTTGACTAATCCCAACCCTTAAGATTTGGACTCTAGAACATGCCTCTGGCCACCTTCACTCGGTGCCTCCATAGCCTAGACAGTGTTCCCTGTTTCTGCCCACTACCCAGCCCTGTCTCCCTCCTCTGTGTTCGGTCCAGCTCATCTGCCTACAGGACACACATTGAGTGGAATAATATTTTTGTAATGCTAACCAGACTTTCCCTCAATATTGTAACTTCCTCCTTGGTCTACCCACAACTAGTTGAAGCTCAACAGTCCTGTGCTTATGGATTCAGAAAAGGAATGTTTCTTCAGAAAGGGGAAACCGAGGAGGCTCTTCATAGGAAAATAGAAAAGACTATCACTGCATAGGACAATATTTGTATACAAAGACTCTCTGGTTAGGGGGTCCGAGGGAGAGTAATGAGAGTAGAGGTCTGGATGGTAGCAGAAAGACAGGTCCTGTGCACTATCACTTCAGTTAAAGGCTTGGGTGATGGCAGAAATCACAAGTAGTTTTATGGGATCTGAGAGCTGAGAGGACGTCAAACTCTTCCCAGGTGAGCTCCCAGAGAAGAAGTAGTGTTGTAGAGGAAAACGTGATGATTGCAGCATTGAGGTGGAATGGGGCTTTAGACAGCAACACCCACTAGAAGGACCTGAAACTGAATAAGGAAACAACCAATCAGGGAAGGACCTGGCAGAGGAGGATGAGAAAAGACTCATCATTCACCCACATGGACCCATCGCCAAGGACCAGAGACAGTGCCATGGAGGACACGGTGCATTGCTTTGTCCAAAGCCTCTTTTCTATATTCACAGGAAACTTAGACAAAACTCCATGGGAAAATGCAAATGACAAAGATTAATCTTCCACTTCCTTAATGGGAGGTGGTAGATCCAAAGGAGAAATTAAGAGTAGTTTTAGAAAAAAGAAACAAGTTCTCTTTTTTTGCACACCTAAACCCGTACTGTGATCCATGTTCACTAGATATATTCAGTGTTCCATATGGAAGTTTCTGGGGAGAGGTGGGTGTATGTAGTAAAAATTCTATATTGCATATCTTATCATCAATTCTTATTTCTGTTGGTATTTTATTATATGTTGCATTTCTATCAAATATATTGCTAGAGACTTAGCTGTTGAGTAAGTGGAAACTGAGTGAAAGTTATCATTCATTCATTTAAACCTTTCTGAGCCACTACTCTATGCCAAACATTGTTCTAAGTGGAGTTAACAGACGTAATAAGGCCACAGTCTTGGCCCTTGACAGTAAAGCTCACATTGTAACAGCTGTAGAACAGACGTGATTTTTTTTGTCTCATAGCTAGGTCTCAGGTTTATAGCTAGACACATATAGATGGGGGAGTCTGATTAGTTAAAATGACACACATATCCTTACAGCTTCTTCCTCCAGAAGCATACTCAGAATCCCCACGGTTCCCTTCTTCTGTGGTTTGGTCAACAGAGTCTAGAGAAGGGCTGGAAGCACGCATTCGCGCCGTGTAGCCACAAACACCGTCCCTCTATTCAGTACTAGGATGTGTTGTCATTGCATGATTTATTTAGACAAAAACGACTCATTGTATAATGATTTTTGCTCACATGAAATCTGCAGAAATAAATAGTATTACTGATTTCTTCCTTTGTTTGATGTCAGTGTGAGATATTTATTAAGAAAATGCGCTGGATGTAATGTCACCTTAATTATAGTATGAGAAGGCTTAATGAAGGCAAATTCCCCTTTATAGCTTTAGGTTTTAATGCCACTAGGCTCTTCTGTTTATTCCAATGAATTACATTCTGGCACCCACGATCTCATGTAACAAATGCATAACTAATGTGACATTCACACAAAACATCACATTAGTTCCATACGATCAGTTCTATTCCAGTGAACACCAAACCAAATCATGTTATTGTAATGTGAGTTGTGATTTAATACCCTAATTTGGTGGTAGTTTTGTCTGAATCTAGCATTATTTACACCACGCACAGTGGTTTCTAAGACATATTAGATGCACACTTTATCTGGCTTGGGCTGCCTCCCCTCCGCCAAGAGACACACCCCTAAATAATACATCAAATAGTCTGTCACTAAATGCGTTCTCAACTCTCTTCCTACCTGGTTCAAAATTACTGGGTGGCAGTAGTTGGCTGTTTCAATAACTTGAAAATTCCTGTCATGTAACATGCTTTGAAATTTGGAGAACTAAGAATTACGGAAGAATGGAGACTATCATCCAGCCCAGGAAAACTCACGAGTTGCATAACAGTGTTTATAAAATAAGGTCAGGATTATTCTATGAGCCTAAGTCAATCTATTTTGAAGAAAGGCATTCTTTCTTCAGTGTTCTCTCCCTGCAGTCCATACGGCAAGCTCACTTGCATTTCTTCAGGTTTTAGCTTGATCAATCGTTACCTCCTTTCCAAGAAGGCTTCTGACAACCGGAATTAACACAGCCTCCTCTCTGTATCTCACATCTGTCTCTCACATCACCCTGCGTGGCAATACCTGGTACCTGTCTCTCTGCTCTCCCTTTTTCCCTGGTGATAAATTATTGCACAATTTCTAGGTGGGCATATGACCACCTAGAATGAAAGCTACATATTCCAGCTTCTTTTGCAGCATCTGGCTATCAGGAGAAACACTGAAACATTTTTATGGGTTGGGGAGAGGTATCCTTTGTACTTCATACAGTTGCAATGGCTGAAACACAGGCCACCATCATCCTGGACCCTGAAGTAGAAGCCATTTGTTTAGAATGGTGAATAAGAAATCTAGGGCCTTGAGGAATTCATGAAGCTGTCTTTCTCTCTCTTTCTCTCTCTCTTTCTCTCTCTCTCTCTCTCTCTCTCTCTCTCTCTCTCTCTCCCTCTCTCTCTCTTTCTTTTACAGATGCGGGGAGAAAGAGGGAGATAGAAGCAGCAGGAGGGTAGGGAAAGAGAATCTTGGACAGGCTCCACAACCAGCACAGAGCTGGAAGTGGGGCTCGATCTCACAACCTGGAGATCATGACCTGAGCTGAAATCAAGAGCCTAACACTTCACCGACTGAGCCACCTAGGCGCCCTATCTGCCTTATCCATTTTGAAGAGCCTTCTTTAACATAAAAGGAGAAAGAAACTATTGAGACCACAGTCATTATTCAATACATAGAGCAACGGGTCCAGCATATTGACCTGAACCAACCAAGGAGAAGAGGCACAGATCAGTGGGAATGGATGCCAATGTCAAAAAACTTCTGTGGCTGAACCACAGGCTTGGTGTGAGCGAGATGATGTTGGATCCTCGGTCGCTTGCAGCTGAACCTAATCTGAAGTAATATACTTTCCTTCTTTTTAACCCTCGTTATAGTCTGTGACGATCTTTTCATTGTTTTACTGATTATTTTTCCCTCCCCTCAACGTATAATCCTGGGAGGGCAGAGAATGTCTCTGGGGTTTGCTACTGGAACACAACTTCGTAGAATGTGGGAAAGAATGAATGAACCAATTCTTTACATTTTTTTTTTTTTTTGTGAGATACAATATTTTGGGAATTGCAGATCTGGAGGAGTGAAAAGAATTCTATTTGGAGGATCAGGGTTGGCAGTGTAATTGACAAAAGTTTTTTTTTTTTTTTTCCTTCTGACTTGGAAAAAAAAACCCTGATGAAATTAGTGGTAGATAAAAATTCATTTCTCGCTTCTAACAAGGAATCACAAACAATGGAGGACATATAAATAGAGTAGCAGCTTTATTAATAATGCTTTCCTACTCCATTCGTGATCTTTTCATGACAACCCTACCGGAGGCTCTCTTTATCAGGGACTAAGGCAATTTAGATGCTGTCACATGCCTTTCTTGATATATACGTATTAGACATAAAGCAGTTTTCTGTTCTTTAGCTTATTTTAGTATATAATTAAAACTCCAACTGTCTGCTACTAAGCAACGGAGCATGGCAGAGGTTGATCACATGCTATCACAAAGATAGAAAGAGGAAAAATAATAAAAAATAATCATACCCATTCCTGTAATCAGCCTTCAGATCTTAATTATGTTTTAACTCCTTTGTTATGCCAAAGGCAATGCCTATTGGCATTTAAAGGACACTCTCACTTTTCTGCCCAAGTTCAATCTAGTTGTTTCCTTTGGATCCTAGTTCATTTATGGAATCCTTCTGGGGGTATTTAAGGTCACAGAGGATGATAGGAATCTGAGACAGGAATCGGGAGGTTTGGGTTCCATTCAGCCTCCAACCCAGCCAGGTGTGCGCAGGGAAGCAACCAGATTCTAAATTTGAGGAAAGGGAGGCTGGGGTGGGGGTGTGCAAGGCTGGAGGCAGGGGAAGGAGGCATTGGTAGGTGAACAAGGGTGTACGTACCCAAAACAGCCCTCTGCCACCTCTCTGCCTGACCCAGGGGCTGACCTCTGAAGTTTCTATTGTGTATTTCACTCTGCTTCCAAAGATCCTTTTTTATCAGACTCTTAACTTTTATATGAATTATGGGTATTTCTGTGGAATTGTGAGGTGCACCAGTTTTGAACGATATGTTCAGAGGGAATAGCTCTTGCCCTGCTCTGGCCCCCACTTCCCTGAACTCTCCAAAAGACTTCTAAGTATGAACCTTCTTCACTTACTCACTTGCTCACTCATTCACCAGTGAATAAACCTCTGAGCCCCTATTTTGGGCCAAGCACTGTTCTAAGAACTAGGGTTATAGTGGTGGGCAGAACTGACCTCTGTCCCTTTGCAGAGCCCCATTCCATAGAAAAGACAGTTAACAAATATGAGAAGCTTTTTTTTTTTTAAGATTTTATTTATTTGACAGAGAGAAACACAGCTAGAGAGGGAACAGAAGCAGGGGGACTGAAAGAGGGAGAAGCAGGCTTCCCGTGGAGCAGGGAGCCCAATGTGGGGCTCGATCCCGGGTCTCTGGGATCATGACCTGAGCCGAAGGCAGTTGCTTAACCAACTGAGCCACCCAGGCACCACCATGAGAAGCTTTTTTAAAAGGAATGAGTGCTTACCTTGTGTTGAGCTCTCACTATGCCAAGCACAGCATAGTCTCATGATGTGATTTACTGTTCACACCAGCCAACAAGGGCACGGCAGTGGTGCGTGGGCATGAGATACCTTGCCTGAGCCCCATTCCCACTGCTGCCACCTACTGGCTGTGTCATCTTCATTGAGTTAACTAATCTTTACTTGCCTCAATTTTCTTAACTGAAAAATGGGGGCTTTATTTTATGGAGCTGTTGAGAGAATAATTAATGTATTTTAGAACAGTGCTTGGATGTTGTATATTGACCCAATTTTACAGATGAATAAATTGGAGCATAGAGAGATTCAACAACTTGTTTCAGTCTATTTGGATAATAAAAAGTGAGAGTTAAAATTCCAAACTATGTTTGCCTCTATCGTCTGTGCCCTTACCACAGTTGTGCTTGGTTCTTCTGGAAAAATTTCCTGACTTCTTGGAGAATCAGTTTCTGTATCTGCAGTCTGGGCATGATAATACCGAACCCCTCCCTTGTAGTGTGTCATGGGATTCAACTGTGAGAACATACTTGAAAGTTCTTTGAAAACTGTAAAACATCGTGGAAAATACAAATTGCTATTATTATTATTGATTTGTGTTTTTACATTCAACACTTTAATTTGCCTGTGGTGAGTATCGTTTGTATATTTGTCAGATAAGATTGTTTAATCTTTCCTATTTATTTTTTTTTAATTTTTAAAAGATTTTATTTATTTGAGAGAAGTGGGGGGAGAGAGAGTACAAGCAGGCGGAGGGGGAAAGGGAGGGGAGAGCCAAGGGGAAACGGGGAGGGGCAGAGGGAGAAGGAGAAGCAGACTGCCTTCTGAGCAGGGAGCCTGACGTGGGGCTCCACCCCAGGACCCTGAGATCATGACCTGAGCTGAAGGCTGACGCTTAACAAACTGAGCCACCAGGCATCCCTTTCCTTTTTATTATACGACCTTTTAACCAGCCTGGGAGTCTCCATGTTGCCTCCTCATGGTCCTTTGTTGGTCAGTCACTTTGTCAAAATGGTCCCTTCTGTCAGTTCTGTAAATGGAAGAGAAAATACAGCAGATATGGACCTGATGCCATCTAAAGTTTTATGTACTTGTTGGATATTCTGTGAAAGTTTTAGTTGGGGCAGTAGGTGAAAACACTCAAACTATTGGACAAAAGCATGGGAACAGAATCTGACTTACGTGACTGTAACTAAGGGAGGCTTCCTTGAAAGGACAGAGCGGCAGCTCAGCAAACCCAAAATAGCCAGCTTGCCTTCAGGAAGTCAAGTTATGCTCCCTGCTCACAGGAGTGACCTCCTGCAGGTTCTACAAAAAATTGGTCAATTCTATCCTGTAATTCAGGAAAAGTTTCATCTAGAGAAGTCCACTGACTCCACAGCAGGAAATAGTGTGATTTCTGTAACTCACTTCAAGGAATCACCTGTTGAACCAGATTTATGTAAACCAACACAAGTCCTTTCTCTCCATGGAAGCAGTAGGAGAGCTATGAAATGTCCCTCTTTTCCAGAGTCACCCATTCTCTGACATCCATACTACCAACTCACCAAAAGATTTCTGACCACATTAGATGATCCAGAATCCAGACCTAATTACTTTCTTTTGGAGGGAAGCTTGGGAGAGATGATGATATAACTGTTAAGGCCATATAAGGACGTAAAGAAGATCTGGAGTTAAGGAGGGCAGGAAGAGCTGTCCTAAAACAATTAGCTACATTAGGAAAACTAAAAAAGTATACTTATGTGCTGGTGCCTCTGTACTTGAACTATATAAATTCCTGGTGGGAGGTGAATAAGAGGAAGGAATTCTTGAGGATACCTGATAGTCTGTTCCATTATTTTTCTTCGGCTTTTATAATCTTCCTATATAATAAGCAACTAAGGCTGACATGACCTCTTTTTTTTTTGTCCTTCCCTCCACACCTGAACTATCCTCTTCATAAGCCGACTGTTGTCTCTTCTTAGTCATTTTGGTTATGCCTAAAGACCTTCCAGTGTCTGTCCCAGAAAGAGAGAGCATGTGTAGAAGAGATTGAGAGGAGCCAAGTGGATACAGAAAAACAATGTAATTGGTCTGTATGGGCCAACAAACTAGTCCCACTGGAGTTGGATGTCTATTCCTTGCCCCAATCAGCTATCAGGGGGACAGAATCAACTTTTGACACTTGTTATTATCGACAGAGAAGTTGCAGATTGGGCAAGCTTTCCAAAATCTATTTTTGCTCTTCCTTGCAATGATGTTATTTCCCAATCAAGGGGTCCAACTCCTGTAAGTCCTATGAGTCCAACTCCTATGAGTCCAACTAGCCCTTCAGAAGCACGTTGCAGATAGTTAGCATCAGTTATATTGTCACAGCTGACCTTATTAACAGCCTTCTTAACTGTAGCAACATACAGATTACTTTTCAAAATAGCCCTTCATCTCTTTGGGACTGGAGCAGCTCAGAGTCTTATACATCCCATATTTCTCTCTTAACCACAGCCTGCCATGAGCCCTCTCCTCCTGACATTTTGGAAAACAGACTTAGACTCAGGCCTGTGTTTCATGCTTCTAGTTCATTTATGTGGTCCTACTGTACTTAAAATACTACAGGAAACAACAGAATCTCTGTTCTTAAGGAGTCTTAATTTACAGTGGATCATAACATATATAAGATTTCAGCATTTTCTCCAAGCTTAGTAACTAAATTGGCTCCTTAGGACCAAAAATTTCCCTCAAGAACAACCTCTGTTACAGTTGCTTGTCAAAGTTGTAGCTCCTCTCTTCCTTGCTTCCTTTCCTTTTGGGCCTAGTGGTTGGGCACCACTCAGGAAAGCGTTAAAATTGTAGGCACTAGCTTAGCCAAAAGGTCATGTTTCAGCGTTGGGGTAAACTTGTTAAAATTGGGTCCACAGTCAGGGTCATCCATCTAAGAGCATTGTGAAATCATCTTACGGTTTTTCATCCAGCTACGGTCTAATTAATTTTCAAATAGAGAAAGTGGCTTCTTGGGCCATGTAACAAGCATTTTCATTCATTTAAGCGAAGTTGGATTTGGCTCGGAGCAGGGTCACGAGAAATTCTAATGGCTTCTTCTCTTCTTTGTGTGTCCTCAGGAGAGCTTACGTTGATGTCAACAAAGCAGGATTTGTGCTCTGGGCCATCGGCATAGGATCAGTTTCCAGAGGACCAAGTTCTTTGACTTCCCCTAGAAGGAAAGGGTATGGAATTGAGCATATGGGAAGGCTCTCTAAACCCTTTTACATTATTGGATTTAGCTACGCTCACATAATGAAATTGTTGAGATTGTTTAAACCTTCTGCAGGGACTTCTGTTAGCAGAGAAGAAACTTGTACTAAAGCCATAAGAAGATTGTGTTATAGATATAATGGAATCTTTTTTATCTTTTGCCTGGTTTTCTGTGTAGGGCTGACATTTTTTTTCTGGGCATGAAGCCAAGGGTCTATTTAATTTCTCAAAATTTCCCATGGTCATTAATACTGTCCCCTCGATGGCAGTTTCATAAATTTATAAATAAAGACAGAGCTATCAGAAAGGTTGTGAATCCTTGCAATTAACTTCAAATAACGTTCAGAAGCTTTTTTCTTTTTCTTTTTTTTTTTTTTTACAGTGGCTCTTTTGCTCAGTAAATATAGTGACACCTATAGAAAGCATGTTCTTGATTCTTTGGTACATTTTTCACTGCTCTTACCTAAATTCCAATAAAATATTGAACTTTATCTTTGCCTTGAAACCACATCATTAAATTAAACCACCATTTAATAAGGCTTGAATATAAAAATACATGTTGACTTATATCTGATGAATTCTCATGAACAGTTGAATATATATCACTCATTTATTTTTATTGCATTTAGGATTTTGGGGTGATGGTGTCATTTTCATTTCAAATATAAAATCTTGGTAGTGATTTTTTTTTGCTTTTAGATTTTTTAGGAGGCTTTTTGCCAATTTAAAGACAGAATTTGTTTGGTTTTATTTGGCTTTGGTGGGTTTTGGGGGTTTTTTTAGTTTGGGGGTTTTTTTGAAAGAGAGGTAGGCATAAGGAGAATGCAGGTGGCAGGCATCTTCCCTTTAAGGACCATCATGAGAGCTTGACCATGAAAAATGCACCCCGTTGAATACTACAATGTTCTAGGGAGTGACTGGCCACAGAGACCCCTCTGCCCCTAGCATTCACTTCAACAATGTCCTCAAATCATTCACTTGCTATTCTGTAGCTGACCTAGGAACACCAAGGCTACCTGGAGAAAACCATCCTGGCTCCCAAAAATCCCACCTTCACCGAACCCTGACCAATCGGAGGTTGTCTTGACCTTTCCTTTTTGACTCTCTAAAGCTCACTCTCCCTTCTAACACCCTTGAATCTCTACTGAAAGAGAAGTGACAGCTGAGGGGTTCTCTTGCGAGCTTATGAATAAATAGTGTTTGTTAATTTTGTCTCAAACTTAGGTTTGTCTTTGACAGATGTTTCCCCAACTTAGAACAACACCTTGCCCATTGAAGAGTCAAATATTTACTCATTCAACAAATATCTGCTGATTACCTATGACATGCCCAGTGTTATTCTCAGCACTGAGACACAACAGATATAATATGTCCTCTGTCCAGTATCCTAATTTTCATAAATAATAATTTTAGGATATAATAAATAATTTCATAAATAATAACTTATGATTAATAATGATATTGTAAGTAATAACTTAGTGTTAATGTTTCCTGAGCTAAAAGCCTGATGTTTTTAGTGTAGAGAGAAGCGGTTCCTCCTTTTTAAGTAGTGTAAGGGAAAGCAAATTGTCCTACGTGACACCATAAACTGTCTGTGATAGAAAAGCAGCCATCCCATCACCTCACATCTGTGATAAGAAAGGCATTGCATTTTGGAAGGAAAGAGGCAATTAGCTGACACTTGCAGAGAAGTTTTCTCTGGCTGGTGATATATACTGTCTTCTATTTGTTAACTGCTGAAACTATAACATAATTGTATAGTGATCTATAGTGACAATATTCCTCCCTCACCCACATTTTATCTCTGTTTTCAAGATGAAATGAAAAAGGATAGTCTTGAAAAGCTAGCAAAAACAATAGAAAGCAAGACTTTATGCCAAATATAAACATATTTCTGTTTAGCAAATAGCAGGGGCATAGAAAACATTCCCATTTCTCTTCTCACATAACAGAATGTTCTCTGCTTACTGTATTAGTTAACAAATTCAAGTCTGTTTATTTTGTTTGAAATTCCACTTCATCCATAAATTACAGCGTTACACAATAACACCAGAAGGACAATATCACCATTGTTTGCTTTTACAATCATCTCAGCCCACAAAATTCTGTTCCATTGTCAGTTGCTGTCAGCAAGCCATTGTTGTTTTCCTCTATCCGGGGTCTCCCTACTAATATCATTCAAATTATTTAGACACTCAGCAATGTTTTTGCTATCAGTGCAGACTTCTAAAGAGCTGGAGCCCCAGTGTGATCACCAAATCACCCTTGACTATTTATCTTTCCACAGGCATTATTTCCCACAGCAGGAGTAGCTGAGTTGCAGCGTGTGCAGCTTGGGGTGGGGGAAGCTTCCCCTGCTGAAACTGGTTCATTCCATTGGGCAATGAGGCCTCTCTGCTAGACTCTATCTGGACAGGTACACAACAACACAGTTCAGGGGAGGGCAGGCAGGTCATTGATAACAGCGGTTCCCAGACTTCCTAGAGTTGGGAGTTTCCAAATCAAAGCATGTGTACATTGTTTTATTTACTAATTCTCTGTACCTCCTTTTATAGTTGCAAAAGAACTCCAGGCACTTGACCAAATATCTATATCGATAGATAGATAGATAGATAGATAGATAGATAGATAGATATAGAAGGGAAAGTCTCTCTATCTCTCCCTGCTCTCCTCCTCATAACTATATTCTTTTATTCATTCTGCATCTCTTTATTCTGAGCCTCCTGTGTGTTAGTCATTGGAAATAGACACGATCCTTCCCCTCATGGAGGATACAGATGTTCAGTGGTTTGTAATTTTTTTTAAGATAGCTTCTGTGTGAATATGTATACATAATATGTATTCACTCATTTCTAAATACACACATGATGATTTACTGTACACACACTTTTGTGTTTTGGTTTATTCCTGTAACAATATGTGGAGGAAGTTTTTTATTTTTTCTGTACAACATTCTTTCTTCCCTTTCAAATAAGACCCTGATTTTATCCTAGGGAATCACTTCTTTCTCACTTTGCGTGTTCCTTGTGGGAATGTAAATCACCTCGTAGCCAAGGGTTGGGTACGAGACCTGGGTCCAGGCTCGTTCTCTCTTCAGAGTGAATCTCAACCCAGATGACTCAGGATTGAGACAACAATATCCAGACAATGTGACGTGGTGAAAGCTGATGCTTAGTGGTTGGGAGCTACTAATTTGCCATCTTCTCTTCAACCTCCTAGCCATTCTGTGACTTATGTTGCTCCAATTAATTTCATTTTTCCTTGAGCTCTCCAGAGTTGATCTCTGCTGCTTGTTACCCAAGATGTTCAGCCCAAGACATACAGTCTACCTGCATACATAGACCTCTCTCATTCTTTGTTAGTATCTGAAAAGCATCCTGTTCCATCAAAGTATTTATTGCCCCCACTATCTGACAGCAGAGCATCCTATGAAACATTTTGTAAGCCAAAGTGGCATAAGGTAAAGAAGCAATTATCATTAATTTATATGGAAAAGTCTTGAGCACTCCTAGACCCTGAAAATAACTTCTTAGGCTTTTCAATACCTTAGGACACATCTTCCTAACAGATGAACAAAATAAGTAGAGATAAAGCAGAGATGCTTGCCACTGTAGTTCAAAGCGATGGCGACTGGATGCTGAGATGCTGAGTGTGTTTCCCAGGGATGGAGCTTGGCTGGTGGGTCTCTCCCTGGGCAGGACGTGCTTCCTCTATAAGGGCTCCCTGCAAATCACACAACACGATTTTCGCTTTTCAACTTTTCCAGCAAAAGTGAAAATCCTCTTCAGATCTCATTTGATTTGCAAAACAAGTAGTGATGTAGGTCATTCATAAAAGCAAAGGGGCATAAAGCAAACTTTCAGAAAGTGAGAATGCCTGGATCTTAGTTTCTTGAGCTGTTGCTTACTACTGGGCATTTAAGATGTTTCCAGTATTCCCTCCACAGCTAGTTCAGAATATACATCTAGATGCACAGTATACTCTTGTTTATCTGTCTTTAAACAGATATATGAATATGTTTTGGGAGATAAACTTCCAGAAGTGAAACTGCTGTGGGTCAAAGGATATTTTTATACATTTTTAATAACATCAAACATTGCTGAAGGCCTTCACATGAGAATGGTTGTGTTACTCTAACTATCAGTTAAGAAGATAAATAATGATAAAGTTTTAATGACACTTTATTTGTAACAACTCTTTTTTTTTTTTAAAGATTTTATTTATTTGACAGAGAGAAACACAGCCAGAGAGGGAACACAAGCAGGGGGAGTGAGAAAGAGAGAAGCAGGCTTCCTATCAAGCAGGGAGCCCGATGTGGGGCTCGATCCTGGGTCTCTGGGATCATGACCTGAGCCAAAGGCAGTCGCTCAACCAACTGAGCCACCCAGGCACCCCTATTTGTAACAACTCTTTATAGTTGCTAAGTGAAAATGGAAGTCTTGCTGAACTGAGAAAACTAGGAAAATAAATATAAACACACAAAAAAGCCAACCACTAAATTGCTTATGATTCACCCAATTGAGAATTGTGTTTGCTCCTTGTTGTTACTTTTTGTCCATCTTTTTTTTTTTTTTTAAAGATTTTATTTATTTGACAGCGAGAAACACAGCAAGAGAGGGAACACAAGCAGGGCGAGTGAGAGAGGGAGAAAGCAGGCTTCCTGCCAAGCAGGGAGCCCGATGTGGGGGACTCGATCCCAGGTCTCTGGGATCATGACCTGAGCCAAAGACAGTTGCTTAACCAACTGAGCCACCCAGGCATCCCACTTTTTGTCCATCTTTTGCAAGTGTTTTTTTAAAAAAATTATTATCAATAAGCAATACCATATCTAGAAGTAGAGGCCATTAAATGTATGTCCTGAATTCTGAATATGTGGGATTTTCTACTTATATTTTTGATTTCCAGTTTAATTGCTATCAGTAAAAGAACGTATTCTGTATGGTTTCAGAGTTTTCAGTTGGCCAGGACTTGCTTCATAGACCACTGTATGTTCAGTTGTCATTGCATTTCTCCGTGTCTTTGAGGAGTATCATCTTCTACTTTTGAGCAGTATTCTTTGTACTTGCTTCAAATTGGGTTTGCTAGTTGCGCTACTCAAATATACAGCCTTATTGATTTTCTTTGTCAGTAACAGAGAAAGGTATGTTAAAATTTCCTACTATGATTTGGATTTATCTATTTCTTCTTATAATTTTGTCAATTTTTGCTTCACATGGTCTGAGGCTCAGTGGTTAGGTACGTATAAACTTAGAAGTGTTTTTTCCTGGTGAATTATATATTGATTATTAAAATTGTTCCTCCTCAACTCTAGTAGTATTTTGACTTAAATGTGTTTTTTTTAATTTCACATCTTCCCTTTTGTTAGTTTACATGGCATAAAATTTTCCTCTCTTTAACATATTTTTGCTTTTAACCTATCCCTTGTAAATAGCTTATAGTGAATTTGTTTCGTACCTAGTCAAATAGTCTTTGTCATTTAAATAGAGCATTTAGTACATTCATCATTAATGTAATTATTGATATATTACAGAATGTTATTTGTTTAGTCTGTTCTTCTTTTTCTTTATATTTTCTAATAGTATTATTTTGGGTTAAACCATTCTTAATTGGTTCACATTTTTCTCTAGGAGTTTGAAAGTTTTACTGACATTCTTCTGTTATTTGTATGGTAATTACATCCATTCTTGACTTACCAAGGTCAACTATTAGTATTTTTAACTTGCTTATGAATAATCTGAGGACTTTAATGCTCTTTAACCCCAACGAATTAATATGGCATTGTGCACTTTAATCTTATACATGAGATAAGCAAACAGAACATTAGAATTGTTTTGTATATTTAATATCCATTTTGACATATCCACCTATTTACCATTCTTGTTGCTTTTCAGTCTTTTCTGCATCTCTGTTCTTTCATCTGGGATAATCTTTCTTTTACTTAAAGGACCTTCTTTAATATATTCTTTAGTGAGCATCTGCTGGTGACAAATTCTTTTAGTCTTTTAGAATGAAAATGTCTTTATTTTGCCTTCATTGGGAATTAATTTTTTTAATTTGCCAGTTTGACAAGTGATAATGGTATCATACTGCTTTAATTTGCATATATTTTATATATTTACTACCTATTCTCTTTCTTCTATTAGGTATTTAATTTCTTTCTAAAGTTAAAAGCAATTTTTTTTTTTGCAGGAGATGAGGAGAGGCTACATTATTCACATAATTGAGGTGAAAGTAGTATGATCTATGTTTTCAATAATATATCTGCTTATTTTGCAGGTGTGTCCCTGCACACACAAAGACACAAGGATCTGTCTACGAGTTGTCTCTGGCTAATAAATTAACTTTTCATATGGACAAATACATTATTAATGACATCAAGACTTTTAAACATTCTTGACAGTCTTATTTTACATGGCCAACTCCTGGACCAACTTTTCCACAACCAAGTGACACCTTGGGCATTTCTCTCTCTTCCCCTGCAATGTTTCAGAAGAGGTATTCTTTCCTCTGAGGTTCTTTGGAGGGAAGAAATAATCTAAGGTCAATAAAAGCTTGCTCATTCAATCAAGCATTTGATTTTGAGCACTTACGTGAAAAGTTGTGTTCATTCTCTCATCCATCCTGCCTCCATTTAAGTTATGTATTTTTGAGTAACAGAGCACCCTCAAACTTAGTGGCTTGAAACAATTATGACTTAATATCCTTCTGAATATTTGCCTCAGGAATTCTAGTAGAACTCATCTGGACAGTTATTCTATTCCTTATGGGTGGTCTGGGTTGGGCTGGAATGGAGAAGAAGATGTTACTGCTTCTCTGGCATTCCAGTTCTGTGCTTTTTCATGTGTCGTTTCTTTCTCCATGTGTGTCTTCTCATTTACTGTTCTGGCCTAAACTTCTTTAGAGCTTGACATCTGGCTTCCTACACTGAAAGCAAGGCTCTCGAGTAGTCCTTTGAAGACCTTGAACAGAGCCGACAGAGTATCACTTCCATCATTTATTACTGGTAGTAGCAGATCACCGTACAGGCCCAGATTCAGGGGATGGGAAATTCAGTCTACCTCTTGGTCATCAGAGTGGGATGTGTGAACAGGGATGGAAGGAATTGATGGAAACCATCTTTGGATACTATTCACTACTCCCTGTTAGCAAGTATTTCATATTTCTTTTCTGAAGACCAGAACACATTGCTTCTTTCAAACTTGTATTTATTTTAAAGCATAAATTAGAACATGAGTCGCGCATATGCTTACCCACTTGGTCCTCTCCTTATTGACTAAAGATAGAACAGACTTGTTCTAAACAGGCTGCAGTTAATGCAAAGTATGTAGGCCACCCCTATAGAAGCTTGCTTTATAATCAAGAATTCATGTAATGTTTTAGTATTTCATTTGCTTCAGTCCTCCTGGTATTAACCAATAAAAGAATTATAGTTTTAATAACTAGTTGACACAGCTGATTTTATCGATTTTAATAAATAATCAAACATGCCTACAAGCAAAAACATCAAACAAATGATTTAAATCCTTAAAACCTTGCCTGTGCTAATCACGAAACTCAGTTAAATGACTAAGATAAAAACAGATTAGTGTCATTAGGCAAAAAAAGAACACTACCAATTACAGAATATAAGTCTTATCAGTTTGCTTAATAAAAACCTGAAATGCTAAACGAGCAGCTGCACTCATACACATTTGTGCAATGCTTCAGCCTCTTGGTTTAAATAGTCATCCAAAGGAAAGCAATAACCACAGCAAATGCAAGAGGAAGAGACTATTGATTGGATACCTGCCCTTTGTTCTTCATGTCCTCTCTTTTGTTACTCTTAGGAACCCTCTGCAGTTGAGGAAGATGGAAACCAAGACCCGCAGAGATGAAGCAAGTAGTTCAAGGACCCACGGCTACTGAGAGATGGAAGTGGGATTCAAACTCAAGACTCACTGCTTCCCAAAGTCCATATGGACTCCCGCTCCCATACTGTCTCTCAAAGAGAATGCAGTTGTACTTGGGACATATGACTGGTGTCATCCTGGGGCCAATCTCTTCTGTTGTCTATTGGTTCTCTCAACAGACAATGGAACATGGAATGGATGGTACTTACATTAACGTAATTTTCTTGTCTTTGGGTTTCTGTTAAACCTCCCCAACTCCCTTTCAATAACCTATTTATAATTACATCCTATATAATCTCAGGAATAATTGGTTTCTGAGAAAAATATATAATATAGAGCACTGGCTTTTATACTTTGGGGTGTTACTCGAGGGTTTTTATTTTTTGTGCTTCAGCTCCTGTGATAGTATGGTACGATTCCTCAGATTAATGCTTCTATACTGCATATAAAATAAACACAAAGGAAGCCTGTTTTATTGAGATATGGTTTAATTTAGTACCAGAACTTAATTTAGCTCAAGCAAAAAGGGAAAACATGCCATAAGTGAAAATGAGCTTATTGGTTTAAAGAACTAGAGGAGGCATTATTAACATACTACGGCCCAAGGGCCAAATCTGGCCCATTACCTATTTTTGCTAAATTTACTGGAACATCTTTATTTTCAATTATTTATGTATTGTCTAGGACTGCCTTCTAAGGAGATAAAAAGGAAAACCAAAAAGTCTCCTATTTTCTTATGCAGAGCAATTGGCTTCTCCCTTGCTGGTCCTCTAAACTCCATTCCAGACCTTCTTTGAATGCCTAAGGGCTTGGCCAAAGCTTTGAAGTACTTTAAGGCCTGGCCATTGGCATTCTTAAATTTAGCCCCAGTGTGTAGTTGGGGAGAGTTTTTTTCATTATTATTCTTAATTAACTATATTATTACTACTAATAATTATTATTTACATTATAAATTATGTATTTAATTTGTCTGTGACCTTAACAAAATTCTACTTTGGCCTGTAACTGTTTTCATTTCATCTGAAATTCAAGGGAGTGAGGATATCTCAGAATTGTATAGGAGGCTGAAATGAACATAGATTTAATTTTTTTATTTATTATAGAAGTGAAGTCCATTGGTAAAGAAGTGGCTGAAAAGAAAACTGTGGGTATTTCAGTTCCATTTCTCTAATAGCCAAGAAAACAAAGATTGGAAAAATCTGCTAACTCCCCTTCAAACATGACCTGGGCAGGAATCCAAGCAAGCTAGCTATAAAACAAATAAATCACTTGCTATTATAAAGCATGGAAAGCACGGTGATCTCAGACCTAAACAAGGAAATCATCATTATTCATATTATGTTTTAAAACACAATCATTAAAGAGAGCTCTCTGGAAACTTAGTCCGGAAGTAGCAGATGAAATTAGAGGCTGCAGGGACCAGCACCCGACACCCCCCACCCTCCGCAGGCTCTGGGTTAAAAGGCAATGTGACCTTTGGCCCAGAAAAGCTGGGATAATTGTGGATTATCTCCACCCATTTGCCTGAGATCCCTCCCAGACAGCAGGAAGGCCCACGGGTTCCAGCCCAAGATCCTGAGCTGGAGGAGAGGCTTGCCACTTCACTGAGAGCATGAAATTATTTTCTAGAAGCAGTGTCTGTTGGCCTCGGGGGAAGCCGAAACCTCCTTTGCTTCCTGTGGTGGCTAAAATAACGTCTCCTCGAAGATGTGCGTTTTCTAATCTTTGGACCCCAGGGGTATGTTATCTTACATGGTGAAAGGGAGTTTGGAGATTTGATTAAGTTAAGGGACTTAAAGATGGTACATTGGATGTCCAAGTGGGCCCAGTGTCATCTCAGGTGTCCTTGTAAGTGAAGAAGAGAGGCCAGAGAATCAGAGTCCAAGAGAGATTTAAAAATCTACACCCCTGGCTTTGAAGATGGAGGAAGGGGCCTTGAACCAGGGAAGACAGCAGCCTGTAGCCGGTGGAAAAGGCAAGGAAAGAGATTCTCCCCTAGAGCTTCCAGAAGGAACGGAGCCCTCTGGACCCATTTTAGATGTGTGACCTCCACACTAATTCATTTGTGCCACTTTAAGCCTCTCGGTTTTTGGTAATTTGTTAGAGCAAGAATAGGAAACTAATACACTCACTTGCCCCTCCCCTCTCTAACTGAGGGAGTCTCCTATGCCTCAGGCAAATGAGAAGACAAGCCTCAGATTACAGTTTAGAAGGTTCAGTTTTGTGTGTGGTATACAGGAAAGTGGGGTTTTGTGTGGCAAATTTTCTGCTTCTTTAGTTTTCAATGAAAAATTAGGATTTATTCGTGTGTTTTTTTTTTAGTAGCTGTGGTTTCTGATGTGGGCAGGATGGCACAAAGGTCCTGGGGTCTATTCTATCTTGGAAGGAAGTTCTGTTGTTCCTTTTTATCTACCTTAAAAGGCCAAGGAAAGAAGAGAGTAGATCGGCCAAGTTTGCACACTCTGGAGCGGGACCATCTGGTTGTGAAATATACTAACTGAGATTTTAGGCAAATAAGTTAACATTGGTCTCTCTGATTTTTCAGTAAAAGGTAATAGCATCCATCTGATGAATTATTTGTAAAGCCTTTGAAAAATGGTGCCTGAAGCATGATACATGTGATGAGAAAGATGACAATGATGATGAGCTCTCTAAGTTTTGATGCCGGCTCTCTTATTAGGTTTGTAATCTCGCATAACGTTTTGTTTTTTTTTCCCCTGAGTGAATCTCAAATGTTTTCATCTCCAAGCTAAAGATAAGAATAGTAACCACCTCAAATGTTGTTATGAGGATTAAGATCACACATATAAAAAATGTGGCACGTAGTAGCTGCTCAGTAAACTTGAGACACACTGTAGTCAGAGGGACCCAAGCAAAGGAGGCCAAGAGTCAGTGTTTAAGCCTCTCTATGATGCAATGCTTCATCTTCCTTTATTTGGCTTTTCCTTCCCTAACTTTCAGGATAGGAAGATTAAAAGGATTAAGAAAGGCACTATTATACTCTTGTTCCACAACCATGCACTTCAAAACTGGGGTCCTCAGCAATGAGTCAGGTGGGTGAGAAGACACTATATAAACATAGCACATCTTCCTGGAAAGTCAACTTTACTCAAAAGTAAATAATTTAACATATTTTTCCTTTAAAATAAACATGGATGTATTATGAAGGAGAATGCAAATTTTGCATGAATTTTTAAGAACAGGAGTGGATTATTCAGCCATTTTCTTATTGAAGTTTTAGAAACCCAATTCAAACTAGCTTAGCCAGAAAAGACATTCCTGCCGCTGTAATTTGAAACTTTGGAGGGCTCAGTTTCAGGGATATGATGGGTCCCAGACCTCCAACACTGTCATCAGGAATCTTTACCTGTCCATCTTCCAAGTATGTTTTTCTCCAAATTTTATCCACAGGACAGAGGAAATCTAACTGGCTAATGTAACCTGCTTTCCAGGGAGTGTAGAGTACCTGGGCCCTTATCTTGACATCCCCCCCTCAAGGTGTGGACATGTCTAAAAAGAAAATAAAAGACATTCTGGTTACTAAAGAAGGTGGAAAGAATTGAAAGCTCGACCAACCCTCATCTCCCATGAGGAGACTTCAGAGAGATTGCTTGCTTCTGAAGACCATGATCCCTAATTCCTCAGGATATAAATGTATCCGATACTTTGACACATTTGCCTGATGTCTATAGGCAAAAGGACTATCTTTCTCTGAGCCTATGTTCCAGCCAAATCTAAATGCACTGGTTCTGTTCTGTGGGGTAGAGGTGCGAGTGGACACACTGACTTTGACTACCTTATCCATCGAGCCTGAAAAGGGGCCACTCATGGAGAATATGTTCCGGAATCACATCAATCACCCTCCTCCACCTCCCAGTGTAACTTCTGGTCTTGATCCTCAAGAGTCTACACTGGAGTTTGAAAAAAAGACTTTTTTGTAGAAGTCAAATGTGTGATTTTGTGTGAGTTGTCCATTTCTCTGCGTCTGCCAAAGACTTATGGCTTCGGTTGAAGATCCAGAATTCTGTGTCCTTAAACATCATACCTACATTACTAAGAATGATTACAAGGTTTCTCAATTCTTCCCTTAAGTAGATAATACAGACTTGGAATCTACACAAGTTAAGACAAAAGAAGCAAATCAAGGTGAAAACCACCTTGGGACTTGCTGGACCATTTTCCCAAGTGTTCAGGAGACCAGTAATCCCGTGAAATGCTCTGTGGAAAAAGTGTTGTATGATCAAGGAAGTGCCTCCCTGCAGAGCTTACATTCTATACTAGCACATTAAAGGCTCTGAGAAGTCTTGCAATAAGGGAGCCTGGTTGGCTTTGCCTGACTAGCCTTTATCATACCGCCTAGCACCTCGAATAATAATTATTCAAATTTATAACACCTGGTGAGAAAATGCCGCCTCAAGTCCAGAAACTGGAGGCTCTGGAAGTTCTTGCTTCACTCCTGAGTTACAGGCAAGGAATATCCAAAACCTTGGCATCCTGTGCACATCACAGCCACACCAAAGCTGGCATTCCAACCATGTCAAGACCCTGAGCTGAGCACCAATAGTGAGTATGATTATGTGATTAGACAAATCCCTGGGTGAATCATAGAGAAATGAACACTGGTCATAATACATTTGGGTCTAAGAGATATCTTTTTAGCCTTTCTTTTAATGCTATGATGTTTATGTTCCTCCCAAATTCATATTTAAATCAAACTTTCAAAGTGATGGTATTATGGGTGTGGAGGGGGGTCTTTTGGGAAACACTTAGGTTTATGAGGGTAAATCCCTCATTAAGGAGCTTAGTACCTTTACAAAAGAGACCACACAGAGCTCGGTTGGGTTGTCCCTTTTCCCATTTGAAGACACAGCTGGAGGGCAATGAACCAGGAAGTAAGCTTGCACCAGACACCACATCTTCCAGCGCCTTGATCTTGGACTTCTCAGCCTCCAGGGCTGTGGGAGACGGATTTCGGTTAGAAGCCAGCCTGTTTGGTTATCTCAGCCCCAAACCATGGCCTCTGTGGCAGCAGCGAACAAGGCCACGCGCAAACTTGTCAAGGAGTGGTATTTATCTCCGCACCCCGGCCGCGTGGGTCCCCACACATCTGGCTGTCTCTGCTATGCGCTTCTCTGTCCCTTCTCCACTGGCTAATCAGAATAGTGATGATAATAAATCATCCCCATCACCCCCTCAGCAGCTACTGTTGAGAGGGCTCCTTCTACAATTCACAGAGCATGGTGCAAAGGAAGCCCTCCCCAACTTCATGAAGCGTGTTGTTCTAGAAACATACAGTGTTACTTACCAGTGTAAGGATTCCGGCTCTAAGGTGGAATCAAGTTTGTGTGTTCCACAGAGTGAGATAATGACAGAACCAAGTTTCGAAAGTGTTGGTGGGAGCCAGTGAAATGTCTTTCCCTCCTAGCTGTGAGATTCACCTGTCAGAATTTGCATTCCGGAGATTGTGGTGCCCTTGCTTCAAGGAGGGCGCTCAAAGTGGGAGTTCTGTGTTTTGTGGGAGAGGACTTCAGAGATCTTTCTCTTTTCACCACATTGTGCAAGGAAAGAATTGCTTGTGTGTGCGCATGTGTGTGTGCATGTGCGCGCGCGCGCGCGCGTGTGTGTGTGTGTGTGTGTGTGTATGTGTGTAGGTACAGGAAGGGAAGAGAGGACCTGAGGAGGCTTGACACATATAGAGGCTACAAAAAACACCTGCTATTCTAATTAGTATAATGAGTTTTCATTTTCAGTTAAAAATGTACATAATTTTTTGTATTGGATATTCTTTTATTTTTGGTCGCTATGTTTACTTTTCATGAAAGAAGTTGGCATCTGGCCTTTCAGCCTTGTTAACCTTTGGCTGTTTTTATAATTGTTCAAACCATTTTCCCAAATTTTAGTCTATAAAGATGAAGAGGTTTACCAACTTATAAAATAAAACGTCTGTGGTAAAAATAAAGAAATGGCAAAATGCTAAAAGAGCAGTCAAGAAAAGCATAGCTTGTTTAAATGATGCCAAATGGATGTCTACTGTACCTGATTATAATTTTTTACTTTCAAAACCTCCCTTTGATTTTCTGTAATTAATTGTCATTAAGGATCCAAATCATTTTTTAGTGCAGTGCGTCAACGGACTTCTCAGACTGTGGTGATATTAACCGGGGAAAAAGTCAGCATTATTATATATTTTATTATTTTGGGATTGTTTTCAAGCCACTGGAGTAATTGGCCTGTAGCCTGTTCTAATTAATAAGGTTTTTAAATGCATTTCTACAAATCTGTTCTTTGGAAGCAGAAATCTTGAGTTAAAAAACTTGCTTGTAGCAGAGGCTTATTGCTATGCATGGATAAAGCCTGGGAGCCATTCCGTTTTTAATAATTATTTTCAAAGAAACCTGTGAAATCTTTGTCAATACTTTTAAAGAAGTAGTCCCTATGAAGGAGAAGAAAGGCTTTGAGATCTAAACCTGTGCTAACCACTTTGGTAGGTGACAGTTTTGTGTCTCCTGCTGAGAGGTAGTTTTGCGGAAGGCAACGTATTAACAAGAAGGGCCTTTTATTTTTGCCAACCTAAATATTTTCTTTCTCTAGTAATCTGTTGTCCTTGAGTTGAGGCTGGAATATACGGAGATTTTCTACACATTAATTCTCTGCAGAGACTCAGAGGATTCAAATGACATTATGGCCCACAAATGTACATTATTTGATCTCATTAAGGAACTGCGTGGTATGACAACCAGTACAGAAGGAAAACAATGGATTATTTCTAATAGTCTCTCGTAGTGGGTTTCTTTGTTGTTGTTGTTTGTTGTTTGTTACTGTTGTTGTTCTTTTGGTCTTTCCGTTGAGAACATTTATGGGACAATTTTCATTTCTCATTGCAAAATTTATGTAGTACTCCGGCGTGCATCATAAATTACAAAGCAATTCTAATGGACCAGACGAGATCCCTTTGGACTTAAGCATATCACCATTTCACTTTGTCTTCCCAGGAGGTTTCTCCAGAATATCATTAAAGAATTCGATGATTCTAACTAAATTGGGTGCATGACAAAATGGTAGCCATCATCATTTTCAAATGCAAGAGCTTCTGTTATTGTAAATATTTTTTTTTACTTATTTTTATTCTACAGATGGAGGAATGATTGCATGGATGCATTTCTTATGAAGAAAAAGCCGGGTGGGGCACCTGGGTGGCTCAGTTAATTAAGTGTCCGAGACTTGATTTTGGCTCAGGTCATGATCTCAGAGTCCTGGGGTCAAGCCCTGCTCAGTGGGGAGAATTCTGCTGGATTCTCTCTCTCCTGCTACCTCCTACCCCTACCCCCAATTCGGGCATGTGCACAAGTGCATACACCCTCTCTCTCTCTAAAATAAATAAATAAATCTTAAAAAAAAAAAAAAAAAAAAAACTGAATGGGATGGCTATCTTCATGTCATTGCCCCAAGTTGAGAAAATGGTTAGAGGAAAAACAAAGCAAAGCAAGACAAAACAAAACAAAAAAAGAAAGTGGTTAGAAGAATTGAATCTAACTCCCTCTGAATGTGATGTTGCCCTAGATTCTAAAACATCTTGTTATGACATCAAAATTGCAAAACCTTAACTAATTTCATAATCTCTCTCCTGAAGTTGCCTCCTTAAGTATTATTCATTACAGTGGAAACTACCAAAATAATTTCCAATGTCCAAGGTTAGGAACCGTCTAACAATTTTTTCTGTCTTTTTCTTTATTCTTCGTACTCACAGCTCTCTTCTTGGGTGGCTGTTTGTCATCACAGCCACCGTTGACAATTGACATCTGGGAGGCAGTGCTCATAGTGCGTAAAATATGAATCCCAACTCTGCTATACCCTCTCCTTGTGCTTCTTCTGGATTCAGTAACTGTCAGTGGCTCATAGTTGTCCACCATCATGAACCAAGCTGCACTGCTTGTCTTTTGCAGCGAGGTTGTTCTCCAACTTCAGCTCTCTCCATGCACTTTTCTTTCTCTGTGTCTCCACTCACATTGAGGCCTCCTCCCAGAATGCCCACACTTTTCTCTTCTGCCTGTCTCAACCTAAATTTCCCATCCAGCCTTCATTCAAACTCCTCCTTCTTAGCCTCTTCTCAACCATTGTCACCCACACCAGTCCATCCCTTGTTCCAGACCTGCCTCAATCATTAAGAGGTCCAACTCCCATTCTTCAATGGCCATCTTGTTTTGTCCACTAGATTGGCAGCTCTTTGATTCAAAGAACTATGTCCCATATCTCTTCTGTATTTCTGCAGGGCCTGGCACAGGTATAGACATGTAGTAGGTACTTAATATTAAATGATTATCTGATCAATGGAATCATTGCATGCTCACCTGGTCATTGAAATACCATGGTATAAAACAATAGTTTATCGTGATTTTTCAGGTCTTAGTCTCTCTTTTTTTTTTCAAAGTTCACTCATCTATTTGCCCCCAATTTTTTAAAAAAATATTTTATTTATTTGACAGAGAGAAACACAGCGAGAGAGGGAACACAAGCAGGGGGAGTGAGAGAGGGAGAAGCAGGCTTCCTGCCCAGCAGGGAGCCCAATGTGGAGCTCAGTCCCGGGTCTCCATGATCATGACCTGAGCCGAAGGCAGTCACTTAACCAACTGAGCCACCTAGGTGCCCCTATTTGCCCCAAATTAAAAAAATTGATTGGACCTATCCTTTCTCATTGAATAAAAGCTAGGAGATAACATTAGACAAGCATCCCAAGATCAATAGTAAAATTAGTGCTATTTATTAACATATAATAATATGCCATCAAATGAAATGGAAGCTAGAGAAAATAAGATGCTTGTGCAAAGGCACAGAGCTGGAAAGCAGCCCAGCCTCTCATGCCCGAAGACCACTCATCTGTCAGGCTCTGCTGCCTCCCAGCTGAATTTTGCTTTATCCTGATTTTTGTCTTCCACAAGGTCCACTGAGGAAGAGGCAAAGGAAATCATCAGAATGCTCTTTTGTTAGTTGCAACTTTTACTCCAAACCTCAGTGTAGAGCGCTGCCATTTAGGTCGATCCCAGTAGAAGGCTGGATCATTTTCCAGAAATGAGAGCCTCCATCTGACTCTCTGTTCCCTCATACCCCATGCAAATCTGGGGTCTTTATCTATCTATCTATCTATCTATCTATCTATCTATCTATCTATCTATCATCTATCCATCTATCTATCATCTAGCTAGCTAGCTAGCTATGTAAATCTGGGGTCTTAACATTAATGGCAAAGAAAGAGAGATATTGAGGAAAAGGAAAGAGAGAAACAGGTAATTCAAGAACATTTGACTTCTGGAGTCTGCGGACGAGTTGGTGGGAGGAGGTAAGAGAAAGATGGCCTGTGTCTGTTGTGGTCGTATGCTTGTCTCATTCCTAGTGAAAGAGGAGAAGGGGCTGGAAGAGGCCATGAGATTCCCACAGAGACCACAAGTTAAGTGTGGAGGACATGTATTTTAAAATGAAATCTGCTAAACCCCATAACTTTGAGGATCACTGTGTTGGATAATGTTTTGAGGCACACTTGCTTAAAAATGTCTGGAGGAAAAGGTACCTTGGAATAAATACAGTGGTTGTAGTTAATACTAGGCATCCCATTACTTTTTAATTTAATTTGCTCACAACTCCTTAAATCAGAAATCCTGTTCTTAGAAAGAACTTGGAAAACAGAAAACAAGAAGAAGAAGCCAGGATGATGGAAGTGGTGAGGAGTGAAGGTTTCATAACTCCTAACAGTGAAAAAAGGAGGAAATAATTTTGGAAAATTATTCAATGACACAATGATATGTTCCTTAATTAAATATTTTATTTTGCCAGGGTTCTGTATTTCTCAAAAGGAAATAATGTCACTGGAAGATGATATTGAGCACTGCTCTTCAGGCATTGAATATATTCTCTCTCAACTTCTGAAGATAAGATTTCTGATTTAAGATAGTTGTTAGCTCATTAAATATAAAACAATTTGAAGCTCAGCATTTCTCTTATCCTTGCCTTTTTCATTCCCTCCTCCCTTGTGCCCCTCTCTCTGTCTCTCTGACTTGTCTACATTTCTTTCCATCTCTGTGTTTCTTTCCTACCCAAATCAAGATTTCCTGGTAGTTCAGTAAATCTGCATCACGTAACAGGGGGGAAATGCCCTGGCAGAGATGAAAAGATGACAGAGCGCGGAGGCATCCCTGATCACCGCAGACAAGTGGTCTAGACAGTCTAGGGTTTTGTTTTTGTTTTTGTTTCTCCCTCCACAACATCCTGTGGGAGGAAAGTTATTAGCTTGTTAAGGTCAGATAGTATGATCGTTTTCTAGCAGGCTGAGCGACTAGACAGCCCCAAGTCTGTTTTGAGAATCATGTTGGTGGGCATGGAGTAAAAGGAGATGGGGGGCCCTTCTGAGTTCAGCACACTCAGCTTCCGAGCTGACTGATGTGTCAATACCGTTAGAGGAAATACACTAATTGAACACAATTGTGAGATGGTACATGCCTGGCATTTTATCTTCTCAATCTTTTCTTCTTGAGGAATGAGGAACAAGGAATGTTAAGAAACTCCAGTTAAGGAGACATCATGGGCTGATGGGATAAGGTAACAAGTTGGACCGTGACATCCTTGGGCACTCACGCTCAGAGGCACAGTGCTTAAAATGGGAAAATAGGGCCAATGTACAAACAGTGCTGAGAAGTAAAACAGGCACTCTACACCCATTTTGGGGAAAGATTGATTGATTGATTGATTGATTTGAGAGAGAGAGAGACAGAGAGACAGACAGACAGAGAGCATGAGCAGCAGGAGGGGCAGAGAGAGGGAGAAGCAGACTCCCCACAGAGAAGGACCCTGAGATCATGACCTGAGCCTACCGCAGCCGCTTAGCCAACTGAGTCACCCAGGGGCCCCACTCTGTAACTATTTTAAGAAAGACGTCTGTGACCCTGAAGATTCTTCTAACATGCATGAATCGGGCCATTGAAGCATTTTTATTTGCCATATATTCTTGGAGGTTGAACGTTCATATGATTTATTTCAGTAGTTAGTTAAAATATTTGCGTCCTCTTTAGGCAAAAAATAGAGAAGACGGTATCTTGAAATTTGATGAATGAAAATGGAGGAATTGAGCTTTGGAAAATAAGTATCATCAGCCATGTAGCAAGCTAGAATTTGGTATAGATTAATTAATTGTGACTCAGTTTTGGTTCTAATACCCTTGAAGACACCAGATGTTAATATCTTCTCTCTCTTTTGGAGAATCTAGTGAAAAATTTAAGTGAGCAAGAGGTGGACTAAATTAGAGTTTTCTTGAAAGCCATGATTCAAATTTATCATCAAGCTCGTGTGAGGTTTTCCCTCAATGTACCAACCCACTAATTTTAGAAACCTTCTTCCTTTACCGTGAAAAATCAGTTTAAGGTCATGAAAATTTTTTTTAAAATCAGGGAAGTTGTAAAGATTATTATAAGTGTTCCAGGGGTTGATCGAAAATAGCAAATACTGGTTTATTTCAGAGTAACACTACCAGGGTGGAGCTATACATTTATCCTCTTAGACCAGATCTATTCTTAGACCCATTTGTTCCCAGATGTTGCCATCTTTGGAGCCATACATCATCAGAGCGAGGTGCTCTTATAATGTATTGCGCTAATACATTGTGCGAAGGACAGCAGTGATGATAAATTTCTTAAATGATGGTGCTGTCTAAGGCTAATGACTCTAAGAGCAAATGCAAGGTAATGCAGTGATTTCTTTTCAGGCCCCAGCAAAGAATACAGAAGACATCTCAAAACCATTTTCACTTGGGGGTAATACTGAAATAGACAGTATTTCAATGCCTTTGTAACAGGCACTTAGGCAGTATTAAGGAAAATGTAAATGGCCTTGCATTTTTTCAATGAAAAGTGATTTAATGCTTTCCCTCCTGGGAGTTAAGGTGGATTTTTGGGGTTGGTTTGTTTTTTTGTTTTGGGGGGGTTTCTTTTCGTTTTACACATCTCTCACTTGAAGTTTTTTTTCCGTGTGGATATCACACGCCTTGTGCTCCCTTGAAGTTGCAGAGTTTACTCTGAGCTCTTTACTTTGAGCAAGACTGTTCTCACAGTTGCTGCCAGAAGGAGGGACCTACTGGCAGGATTTGTGGCTGGAGACTCTACTTCTGGCAAAAGCGTGTGGGTGGGTGGCAGATTCCTGTATGTGCCACAGAGCTGGGTCCCATCCATGCCCAGAAATTGTGTGCTCATTCATTAGTTCTCAAACACAAAATGGAGAAATTGAGAGGCAAAATGAAACATTTAACGGAATGTTTTGGTGGAATTCATTCCTTTGGTGTTTAAAGGCTAAGAATAATGGTGTTTAAAGGCTAAGTAAGTGTAGTGTTTTCTCTTTGCTCTAATGAAAATAAAAACTGGGATTGAATCATTTCTTAATGCTTGGGGATGAAGCCTCTACACAGAACATCATTCCCATTCACTGTGCTTAGCCAAAATAAGATGTGTCTAAAGTTTTTCCAAGGAAAGAAACATTAAGTCCAAATATTCACACAACAGAGTTTCTCCCTTGAAGTAACGATAGAAATCATCCCTGAAACGTCTGGGGTATGGCCGGCCACTGCTCTGGGGACTTCTGTGCTCTGTCCCACTGAATTGGGGCAGGCACAAGCCTTAGGCCCATTTTATAGATGAGCAATTTAGGTTTGGAGAAGATAAGTCAGTTGCTGAGGGTGATATAGTAGATCTGGTGTTTGGATCATTTGACTCCTGATGACATGATTTAAACTATTAAACTATATCACAGGCTCATGTGTTTTACAATGCATCCTATTCTCCCACCATATCACGATATGAGAGTGTAGGCATCAAGTCATAGACTGGTTTTGAAAATAAGAATTCCTTTGTACAATTTATTGACTTTTACCCGATGATAGTACATTCAGTTCATCCATTTTTCCCAGCCAAACATACACACGAGAAGAATCAGCTCTACCTTTCTGTCTAGGTATCATATCATTAAAGGTTTTTTAAAATGTCATTATTCTTAGCCTTTAAACACTGGATAAGACCAATGTGAAATCTTTTCTTTGTCTAATGTACCTTCAAAGTTCTCTCCTCTCAGTTAAGAGCCAGACTAGTGGCTCTAAACTTGCCATTCTTCCAGAAGGCAGCATTATATTTTCACTAATTATAACTTAATTTATTGATGAAATGGTTATGTGTTGAATTGGTCCTTTGAAGGAGCGATTTTAATTTCTCCTAATAGTATTTGTTTGAAATCCTGGGTCTTTACTGTTTTCTTGTGGATTAATTAGAATTTTTTTTTTAAGATTTTATTTATTTATTTGACAGAGAGAAACAGAAGCAGGGGGAGTGAGAGAGGGAGAAGCAGGCCTCCCGCTGAGCAGGCAGCTCGACGCGGGGCTCGTGTCTCTGGGACCATGACCTGAGCCGAAGGCAGTCGCCTAACCAACTGAACCACCCAGGTGCCCCAGAAATCTTTTTTAATGTACCCATTACCTGATAGTTTTCACTTCTAGAATTGTTTTCTCAAATTCATATTTATTCCAGCTTCCTCAGTTGTGAGGAAAGAATCCGATTGTAATGATCTTTTTGAATGAGCTTAATTTTGGTTCACACTCTATGGAATATTTATCTTGTGTGAGTGCCAATAAGAGGGAAATGGGATGACAATATAGTTTTACTTGATATCTTTGCCGATAAATTTGAACTGATGTGACAGGAAAAGTTAATGATACAATATAGTTATCACTTGTAAGTGCTTAGTTTTATATACCAAGTCAAGTGATTATAAAACTTTGATAAAATTTAACAAATTGTTTATTTTCTTAGTCATATTTTCCTTTCTGGAGCCGGAGTGAGAGACGGGAACCAGCCTATAACTTTAGCTTTATCCTTTATCAATTTACTTTAAGATGGAAAGATAACACAGGCTACCTTCCTAGACTATATCAAGCAACAAGCAATGAGTGATTATCTTGCTTCACTTTCTACAAAGATAACCAGGGAAGATATAAATGTACCTCACAATTTCCCTAAGAAAAGACAACTAACATATTCAGAATAGAACTATGTTTGTTGAGTCCTGACCATCTGCTACCCATTGTTCTAAGTGATTCTTCATTATTACCTCTTTTGTTTCTTATGGCCATGTCTCAAAGTGGTTATTAATAACCTCATTTTACAAACAAGGGAACTAAGGATTAAATATTTTAAGTAGGCTCATCAGCTTGTAAATATATGTTTGACTAACACCAAAACTCGTGATGACACCATTTGATATCACCAACTTTTTGGCTAGGTTTCAGGAACCTCAGCTACTATAATGGCACAAACTTGTCACCTTTTGCTTTGTTTTGCAATGCACATTTATTATTGTATTTTATTGTATTTTAATTTTTTAATTTTATTTATTTGAGAAGTGAGAGTGAACATGAACAGTGGGGAGGGGCAGAGGAGAATGGAGCAGAGCAAGGAGCCGGACTCGGGGCTGGATCCCAGGACCCCGAGATCACGACAGGAGCTAAAGGCAGATGCTTAACTGACTGAGCCGCCCAGGCACCCCTCATTTATCATATTTTCAACATTATATTAATAAAAACATTTTAGATGTTTTAACAAAAATGTTCTCAGTCATTAATACATTAAAGTCACAAAATTTTAAATGTTTTGATGTTTGTCTTATAAGGGTAATGCAAAGAATTGTAGAAAGCAGCAATTAAGTCTTTTTCTTCATGCTTTCTACCCCTACCACCTACACCTGGCCTCCTGGTGTCTCTTCCCCAAGCAAATCAGAAAGCGTTATTAAGAAATGCTTTCTTCCCCCACCCTCTTCTCTCTTACCTCCTCTCAGCATGATTGAGATAAAATTGACATAGTATCTTGTGTAAGTTTAAGGTACAGTATGATGATTTGGTGCAGTCATATATTGCAAAATGATGAGCACAATGTGGTTAGCTCACCTCTCCATCTCTTGGCATAATTACTATTTTTGTGTGTACAATGAAAACATTTAAATCTACTAGGAACTTTCAAGTATGTAATGGAACATTTTTAACTATAGTCATCAGGTTGTATGTTATTAAATCATCAGAACTTAACCATATCATAACTGGAAGTTTATGTGCTTTGACCAGCATCTTCCCATTTTCTCCACTGCACCCCCGAGCCCCTGGCTAACACCATTCTATTCCCTGTTTCTATGAGTTCAGCTTTTTCAGATATCACATATAAGTGAGATCATATGGTATTTGTCTTTCTCCGTTTGACTTATTTTACTTAGCCCTATGCTCTCATTGTCCATCTACGTTGTTGCACACAGCAGAATTTCCTTCTTTTTATGGCTGAATAATATTCCATCATTTACATATACATTGTGTTTTCTTTATCCATTCATCTACTAATGGACACTTACGTTGTTTCCATGATTTGACTGTTGTGAATAATGCTGAAATTAATATGGGGGAGCAGATATCTCTTTGAGATAGTAATTTCATTTCCTTCAGATGTAAAGTCAGAAGTGAGATTGCTGGATCATGTGGTAGTGGTAGAATTAATTTTTGAGAAACCTTTGTATTGTTTTCCAGAGTGTCTGTACCAATTTACATTCCCACCAACTGTACACAAGCCCTTTTCTCCACATCTTTGCCAATATTTGTTATCTCTTGACTTTTGGATACTAACCCTTCTAACAGGTTGGAAGTGATATCTGATTATGGTTTTGATTTGCATTTCCCTGATGAGGAATGATGTTGAGCATCTTTTCATGTACCTGTTTGAGCCACAGGCTTTATAATCTCTTTATTTATGGAAGGTTTGACCATGAATTACCTCAACTATTTTTTAATTTTTATAACAACTTTGACTTTTATGCTTTTTCTGTTTTGTTTGGTTCTGTTTTTCCTGGTAACGTTTTCAAAGGGAAATGCCATACTCAGGATGAAGTTTGAGATAGCTGAGGTATCTCCATTACTTTTTCTAGGTCCAGGGAATATATGTCTTAATCTTAACCTAATTACGATAAAAAAATAATTCTGTCTGCAAAGTCGCTTAGCTAATGATTGATAATAGATCGAATTCACTTGGGCTGTAGAGTCAGCTAAATGTGGGAGTTGGGACATATTATTTTGAAAGGTACCACCATTTGTAACTTGTAGCCCCAGAATTCTAGAACATGTTTTGTTCATTAGTGAAATTATCCAGTATAGTTAGATGTCACTGCTGTTGGAATCATTCCTGAGCCCTCCTGAGCTCCAGAGCACTATAGTAGGTGAATCCAATGAAACTGACTTTACCTTGAAGTGACAAGGTGAGGTAATACTCTTCCTCTAGTTCACGTGTAACATGATATGTTTAGATGTGGAGCTAAATAATAATGGGATTTTCAGGGGCCCCTGGATGGCTCAGTCATTTAAACATCCAACTCTTGATTTTTGGCTCAGATAATGGTTTCAGAGTCTTGAGATCAAGTCCTGCATCAGGCTCTGAGCTGGGTATGGAGCCTGCTTGAGATCCTCTCTCTCCCTCTTCTTTTGTCCTTCCACCCCACCCCCACTCACACATGCATTCTCTCTCTCTAAAAAAAAGTCAAAGAGATAGTATTGTTAATATTTGATTTTTTCAAAATCAGAGATCTAAACAACATTGGCAAACACCATGCTAAAAATCCCATGTTTTGTGCCATGTCAAAGATCATTGCTCTTTGTGCAGTGTGTGAGATTTACTAAATTGCTGTTTTCTAGTGCTTAATTTTTACAACTGACCCATGGGACTAAATTCAAATATGTAATAGAAATCCTTAAATATATATGATTTTCAACAAAAATGCAAGACTATTCAATGGGGAAAGGACAGTCTTTTCAACATACGTTGCTGGGATATGGTACATGCAGGGTATGTACATGCAGAAGAGTGAAGTTGGACTTACTTTAAATCAAGTACAAGAATTAGCTCAAAATAGAATTGAAAGCAGGACTTCAGATACCTGCACACCAGTGTTCACAGCAGTCTTTGTCCACGTAACCAAAGGATGAAAGCAGCCCATGTCCATCGACAGGTAAATGGATAAAGAAACTATAACATTTACCTGCAATGAAATATTATTCAGCCACAAAAGGGAATGCAATTCTGACCATGCTACAAGATGGAGCAATCTTGAAAACATCACACTAAGTGAAAGAAACCAGACACCAAAGCACAAGTATTGCATGAGTCCTTACATATATGGTACCTAGAAGAGGCAAATTCACAGAGACAGAAAGTAGACTCCAGGTTATCAGGGGGAGGGACAATGGAGAGTTGTTTTTTCATGGGTAAGGAATTTCTGTTTGAGATTCTGCGAATGGTGGTGATGGCTGCCACACATTGTGAAGATACTTAATGTCACTGACTTGTACACTTAACATTGTTAGTTATAAATTTTATTTTATGTATATTTTATTTTTAGTGTTTATTTTGTGTATTTTATGCACACATACATGTATTATGTGTACTTTATATATAAGATGTCTTTTATATGTGTATTTACATATGCCATATATTTATATATGCATAATATATATTACATATTTTATATATTTTACATATAATATATATTTTATGCATAATACATATACAGAAGGGGGTAAAATACTGCTGGGTGGAAAAAAGAGTAGGTAACAATTGAAATGTAAATCTAAATACAGACATTAGCTATGTCTGTATAGCGACAAACACCTTTAACAAGTGAACATTTTCAAAGGGGGAAAATTTTTATTTTAGGTGTATGCATAATTAGTGAGATAGCCTTAGCTTCACTAAATGGAACCAACTTGACTTTCCACAAGAGTCTGATGTTAACATTCCGACACTGTGGGCTTTTGGAGTCTGAGATGGCAGAACAGCTCTGTGCTTAAGAAGAAATATACCTGGGGCACCTGGGTGGCTCAGTCGTTAAGCATCTGCCTTCAGCTCAGGTCATGATCCCGGAGACCTGGGATCGAGTCCCACATTGGGCTCCCTGCTCAATGGGAAGCCTGTTTCTCCCTCTCTCACTCCCCTTGCTCCTCCTCTCTAGCTGTGTTTCTCTCTGTCAAATAAATTAAAATCTTTTCTTAAAAGAAAAAGAAGAAGGGGCACCTGGGTGGCTCAGTTGGTTAAGCAACTGCCTTCGGCTCAGGTCATGATCCTGGAGACCCGGGATCGAGCCCCATATCAGGCTTTCTCCTCGGTGGGAAGCCTGCTTCTCCCTCTCTCAGTCCCTCTGCTTGTGTTCCCTCTCTAGCTGTGTTTCTCTCTGTCAAATAAATAAAATCTTTAAAAAAAAAAAAGAGGAAGACGAAGACGAAGACGAAGATGAAGACGAAGACGAAGAAGAAGAAGAAGAAGAAGAAGAAGAAGAAGAAGAGAAGAAGAAGAAATATGCCTGCCAGCGCAATGCCAGCACATGGCATGCGCTCAACAAATATGTGTTGAGTGGCATACCTCACTTTACCAAAAGTCAACAACTACACAATAATTGTGCTCTAACTTTCAAGATTATTTATGAGTTGTGTACCTTTTTGTGTGCAATGCACATTTTCCCCCCAGCCATATGTTTTATAAAATGGAAAAATAATGCAATCTGCATATTCAGTCTAAGGCACTGGAATTCTAGTTTAAATTTATAGAAATTTGGGAACATGATTCTTTCAGGGAGGTGTGCTGCTGCCTAGAATTAGGATGAGACCATTGTTGTGATCAGCCAATTAACATTTCCAGGCTGTCCTTCTGAACAACCACCTGTCTTTGTATTGAATTTATGTCAAGGCACATCAAGCAAAAAGAAAAGAAGGATAGAGGAAAAAAAGTCTTCAAATTAATTTGAATAAGGTTGGAATAGAAAAAAATATATAGCCACTTAAATTATTTTAAAGCTCCCTTTTTTTTTCAATTGAGTTTACAGTAACGAAAGATTTTTTAAAAATATAATAAAGGGGTGCCTGGGTGACTCAGTGGGTTAAAGCCTCTGCCTTCGGCTCAGGTCATGATCTCATGGTCCTGGGATTGAGGCCCGCATCAGGCTCTCTGCTCAGCAGGGAGCCTGCTTCCCCCTTTCTCTTTGCCTGCCTCTCTGCCTACTTGTGATCTCTCTGTCTGTCAAATAAGTAAATAAAATCTTAAAAAATTATATAATAAGAATATATTGAATATTGACCTCAACAATACATATGTGTACATTTTATGTTCTTTCAGCCTGGAAGATTTTGTTCCCTCTCGCTGTTACTTACTACTTTTCAAATTACAAAGGACAAAAAGAAAGAACTTTACTATGGCATTTTGGAACTGAGTCTAAAGTATGTGGCTGTATATTTGACAGGGAGGGATGCAGATCTTAAACTTCATGTTAACAAATTGGTGGTTTTATCTTTATGTCTGTGTTCAAACTATGTGAAATCGGACTTTCAGTAAGATGGAGTGGCTTCAGAATGCCCTCTCAGACCTCAGGGTTGAGAGAGACAGAGAGAGATAGAACAATAAAGAGACAATCACAGTACACTCTACTACGTGCTGTCAGAATGACTAAGCCCTGAAGGCTCTGAGAGAACATTCTTTGGAGGGGTAGGGGAAAGCTTTGCAAAGCACGAGTAGCAGATGCTTCTAGGGGCCATTCGTCACCCCCTCCTTGCCCATCTCTGATTTGGTTGCCAGGCAGGGGCTAGCTCTTGACCCCACTGATGGTGTGAGTGGTGCCTCCCAGCTTTTCTGCAGGAGACTTTCTCCTATGCCAAGGAGCAAAGTACTTTCACACAGATGGAGCAGCTGCCTACAAATCACCAAGGACCAGGAGTGGTCTGGGAGGCCTGTAAAGTGATAGGATATGTGGGGATCAGTGGGGAGGCCGGAATATCCTGCACTAAGGGTTCTGGAAAGGCAGAGAGGCCATAGAGGTCTATTGGGCTCAATCAAAAAAAAGCCTTATTAGCATGAGAAGGATTTGGGACTGTCTCGTCAGTGAGGGCAGGTGACGTGTTCAGTGGGAGATGCCATGCTCAGAGGTGAGAGACAGGAAGCAGGGAATTAGGAGGACTGTAACAGTCCAGGGGAGCAAGGATGGATGAAGTGGCTTCAGGTGTGAGTGGGGAAGAGGTCACAGGGCAACATGGAGAGATTTGGAAGAAGCAGACCCTTGGTGATGACATGGAGGGCTAAAGGAGACTGAAGCCAAATTTGTTATCTGGTTTTTGAGCTTGGCAGGTCATGCTGCTGATGGTGCCTGCATATGGACAGACCTAGTCCCAGTGTGATGGTGTCAGGAAGTGTGGTCTTTGGGAGGTGATTAGTTCATGAGGGTAGAGCCCTCATGAATGGGCTAGTGACCTTACAGAAGAGCTTCCAGATGGCTCTCCTGCCCCGTTCACCTATGGGAACACAGCCAGAATATGGCTACGGATGACTCAGAAACTGGGCTTTCACCCAACACTTAATCTTGCTGGTGTCTTGATCTTGATCTTCTCCAACTCCCAAACTGTGAGATATCACTGCTGTTCAATCCACACAATCTATATTATTTTTGTTATAACAGCCCAAATGGACTAAGATACCTCCCTGGTGTGGAGAGAACGGGTTGTCAAGTAAATTTAACAAAGTTGTTGAGTTCAAAAATGTGGAAGGATTTGAATGCCATATTAAGGCATTTGGTTAAATGAACTTGACGTTCCATGTTGGGATTCTTGAAAATTAGAAAAGAAAAAAAGTCAGAGAATAGGACTTAGAAAGTTTAATACACTAATCTATTTGCTAAGGGGTGGAGGGAGAGAGATGGAAGCTGAATAGGGAAGGAGAAAGTCCAAGCAAGGAGATGATCTCATGTGAAATCTAGTTTCATTCTGTTCCCTAAATTCATTCTGCCTGAGCTCTTTGAATCTGTATAAGTCAGTGGCCATCTGGATGGGGAGGGCGGGGGGTAACTTCTTATGATGTTTTATTTTTATGTATCCACTTGGAGAATGTTTTTGGGTGAGATTAATATCTGAATCTATCAATTTTGAGCAAAGTAAATTGCTCTTCATAATGTGGATGGGCTGTGCGCAATCAGTTGAAGGACTGAATAAAACAACAAAAAAATCCAGTCTGCCACGCAAGAGAGAATTCTCCAGAAGATTTCCTCTAGACTTCATCTGCTCCATTGTCTCCCTTGGGTCTCTGCCTGCCGGCCATCAGGCTGAGACTGCACCTTCAGTGATCCTAGGCTCACACTGCAGATTTAGACTTGCTAGCCTCCATAACTGTGTGACCCATTTCCTTGTAATACATTTCTTCTCTATATACATTCCATTTGTTCTATTTCCCTGGAGAACGTTGCCCAACACCCCTCCTGGAGACCTCTATCTCAGAGGATGTGGCTCCATCTGCCAAGGGCAAGGTCTCTGCAAAGGTCACAGGTCTAAGCAGTGGCTGGTGGCTGGATACATCCCCGGGGAAAAGGGGTCTTGATGGAGCACCAATTTGGATGGCCCTTTTATGGAGTGCTTGGAGGATGATGTGGGAATAAATAGCAAATTAAATTTACTTAGCTGCAAGTTAAGTTTCTGGCCCTTCAAAAATCCCTCCTCAATACTCTGTGAATTCTTGTTGAGCTCCTTTTAGCGAAATTTATTCGTGTGGCAGCATGGTACAGTGGTGTCAACTTTTGAGATTTGAAGTCAAAGAGAAATATATGTTCCGAATGCCAACTCTTTGCTTATCTGCTGAGCAATATTTACTCATGTCACTTAATTTCTGGGTTTGGATTCTACAGCTATATGACAAATGTTGCAAATAATCTCTGTGTTGTGAAGATTAAAATTAAAGCTGATGTCATATGGGAAAAAGCCAATAAATGTCACTTGTAAATACTGAGCTCCTCTGTGCCAGGCAGTAGGTTAAGCAACTTAAAAATGTTACCAGATAAAAGGCTCAGGTCACGTTCTCAAAGTCCTGAGATCAAGCTTGGCGTTGGGCTCTGTGTGCTGGGCATAATATCTGCTTAAGATTCTCTCTCTCTCCCTCTCCTTCTGTCCCTCCCTACTCTCCCTGCCCCCACCGCCCCCAACAAAAAAATAGATAAATAATGATACCAGGTTATACTCTCACAATTATCTCCTAAAGTAGGTATTATTCATCTTGTTTCCTAACATGAAAACTGAGTTGTAGAAAGACATATGCCCAAGGTCACTGGGCTAGGAAGCCAAGGAACTGACACTGTTCCAGGTGTCTATCAGGAAGTAGAGCCCTGACATAGAGTTTAGCTTCTGACCCAGAATTCTAGAAGCTTTGTGACTGTCACTCCAGAAGCATGAGATCTTACTCCAGGGACCTGAAATTATAGGCCCTTTCTGTGGGGCTCCTGGCCCCCGGGAATGTTGCAGCAATGGAAGGGAGGGGTGGGAATGTCAAGGGCTCCGGCCACTGCCGTGGCATTTTGAGTCCAACGTGGCCAACGCGCCTTGTGTATTCCCACTGCCTGCCAGTCACCTCAATTCACGCGGCGGGGGGCTGGAGGAGTGGGGGGAGTAAGGGGTAGGGGCGGGTCAGTGGACATGAGAGCAAAATGACACCTCTAGACTCCAGTTTGGTAGGTTATTTTGTTAAGTCATCATTAGGATGGGAATCTCTAGGTTGAAAAGCTCATAAACGGAAATCCTGCTTCAAACCTCTGAGTTTCCACAGTTTTCAACGATTTGGTCCAACTCCAGTCTCAGGACAGTAAAAGAGCTGCTGAGTGTTAACTGAGAAGGATGGCTGAACTCTCAGCGAGCTACTTTGACGGTACCAGAGGCATTTAATTTTCATGGTCTTGCAGTAAATTTAAAAGCAAATTATAAAAGTGAGGCTCTGTTTTGGTAAGGCTCCAATTTATGTGTTTCGGGCTTCTTCTAACTAGACTGTGGGGGCAGCCGGTAAAGAAAGTTTAGATTTTAAAGACTTACACCAAGGTGTCCTGTGTGGAAATTTCCAGCATTTTGTCATATTTCCAAAAGGCATCTCACTGCATCCTCCTGGGCCTCATATTATTCACGGGTTTGGAAAGTGGGCTGGGACTTCTGGAAGGTAATATTTTAATGAGCAAGTGTTAAAGTGAGGAACCAATTCACTTCGTATAGGGGATTTAGGGAAATCGCTTCAATCTGTTTCGGTGTTGAAATTTAATTCTTGCTATAGTTTCATGGTTTGTCTTTTGAGGGAGAGCAAGGCCAGCAAGGGTATGCATACCGATGAAGATCTCCGCATCTCAGCTTCAGATGTTAGTAACTATCTCAGGGTGCTGTTGGACAGGATCAATTCCATAACGACCGTCAAGCATTAATGAAGTTGCTGGCATATATTAAGTATTCATAGAGTAATCATTAACAGGAAAAATCCCTCTGTGACGGATGAGCAGAATCATTCGTAATACAGGGGACTGAGAAAGAGAACCCTCTGTAGGTTTTTACCTGGACCGTGGCTGGGCTCAGGTATGGGATAGAAGGGCTGAGTATGGCCTTTAAAGGAGAGAAAACAGATTTCCTGTCTACTCTGAGCTTTGGCAGACTCTGAAAAGGCAGAGGAACAGTTTCCTGGGGTATCCGGTTTCCGTTTTTAAAACTCATTGCACACATCCCTCATTTGAGGGTTCAAATGGGTAGTTTAGGAGAGAAAATGAAAGTCTACGATCTTGAAGGCCAATTTGGGAGTGCAAATCTGGGATTTGGGATCTCATTGGAAAGTCTGCCTTTTTTCTAAAATGAGCCCTTCTAATATGACCTCAAGCTAATGTGTGAGTGTTTGCATAACAGCTTCCAGTAATTTCTTCCAACCACATCTCCTAAGCAACCCAAGATAAAAGTATTGTTTTCCCTGAGGATGGTGGAATTGTTGGGAAGGTAACAAATTGCCCTAGACTTTTGTTGGTGAGAAGAATTCAAGCTTATTTCAATTGTTTTGGACTTAAAAAAAGACAGAGAGAGAGAAACAACCTTTCAGAGATTACTGATGTGAAAATACCTTGTGCTTGCCAGGGATTCTTCCATAGGTGAACGTGCTGGGCTCCAGTCTCGCCTTATTTTTCTCTTCCCTCCGCCCCCACCCACCGTCTCTCGCCAGACAGAATAGGTGCAGAGGTTGAGCTGTAGATCTCATTTCCCCTGTTTGGCTGCTTGTGAAGTCTGCCAACGGAATCCACCTTGACAAAGTCAAGGACTGTGCGTTTAATGTTGAACTGAGGGAATAAATTATGCATGAAATTGTGCCGGAGTCTCTAGTGTGCACAATTGCTCCTTTTGATATGAAAGGTTAATTCAGAAAGGAGTCCAAAATAGCTGGAAATTGTGGGGATAAGTGGATAGTATTCACTGTTGTGAGCTGTTATTACTAGAAATTGCATTCCCTCTCTGGCTTCCCCGGAGATTTCGCTTTGCCAGTGAATATAAACTGTACTCAATAGAATAGCATTTAGGAGTAACAAGAGTGTATGTCCACACACAATAAAATATTCTAATGGCGTTTTAAAAAAGAAGTTGTACTTTTTCATGTATATCATGCACCCCAAGGAAGAATTTCTATTGCATTTAGGTCAAGAACAAGGCATATCCAACGTAATGAGTTTTGAGTATATATGCATTGCAAGGGGCTGCCTGGGACTCCCCCTTTCAGAGCCCAGGCGGGCCATGCCTCTGATTAGTTATGCAAACCTGCTTTCCGATAAAGCCCAAACCATCCTTGCTTAAAAGAGGGAACGGCCCCCAATTGTTTTATCACTACATCTTACACACATCCAGCTTTAATTTAATCTTTGGTAAATTTATGAAGCTCTTCAACCTGTTTCTCTTAAATGTCCTTTTTACACACATCCTTATATCATTTTTATGTTAGTTCATTATTTCCAGCAGAAAAACGTAGTTGTCTGGAAAGCTAAATTTGACTTAAAATACACATACACATATTTTTGGAGCTTGTTAGAGACTCCTTTTTGTGTTTCCATCACAAGGGAACAGAATTGTGCCACCAGACTGTGGAAGTTGTTTATTTTTGTCCCTCTTATGTACGTTTTCAGAAACCATCCCCTTCTTAATCTCCACTGGGGACTGGTGGTTTTTTCTCTAATTATAAAGTGGTCTCATTTCTGACCTGGGGTAGTTTTTAATTTTAGTTCCTCGCTTGTGTTTATAAACTGTTACACTATATTAACCTGTTGGGAATGAGAGAAAGGTTTCAGTCCTTTGTGTTGGTTTTAACAATTAGGTATTCATTCAGTGTCTTACAATACATTTTGGGGAAAACCAAAAATGATTTTTGATGTCGATTTTTTACCTTCTGTGTTTCTCTTATCTGTATATTTCACATTAGCGATAAAGATTTTATACCTCTGGATGGGTGGCAGTGAATAGAGGTAGTATTAAAAATCTATCAGAAGCTAACCAAATTGATAGTTACTTTTTTTTTACATACTCTTTTTTGTTTCAAATGTTTATGTAGAAAAAGATATAGAAATCTTGGCGTAGGGAAGATATTCCTACAAATTTTGGCAGAGGCTGGGTTAGAATAAAGTAGTTGCTCAAACATGAAGGTGCCTGTGGAGTTGTTTTTTTTTTTTTAAGTGTTATTTTGTTACTTTATGGTATTACTAAGGAGCATTAAAATGACCAATTCTTACCTTACTCATTAATGCCAAGAGTGTTAAGTTTCTTCCTTCTGCTGTCTGTGACTCAGGAATCTGAATTCTGGACAGCAAATTGGCAAAATGGCCTCTTGACACTGGAAATTGGTCCTTCCACATAGTGAGAATACTCTGTTTCTGAGAGGTTGCAATTTTTTTTTTTTCACGTGAACCTGAATGCCCCAGGCTGCTAACACTCAACAATTAAGTCACAAGGCGGTATGGAATTGTGTGCAATATTCCGATGACTTGATTATGGGGATGTCTACCCCTGAGATACTAGATTTGACACATTTAAAATGTTCCGGGCCAACCAAAGATGGCTTTTTTGATGCAGATTGAAATGCCTCCAGCAGATCAGACTGAAAAGTCATTGAATAAACAACTCTGTAGCACTAAAGACGGAGATTGAAGGTGGAGAAGGTGCTGATTAGTGTCTAAGTATCTTTTACACAATTCTGCAAGATAACTAAATAGACTTTTTCATAGAATTATGTAACGTACACAAATAAAACTGAAGGTCTTTTAGGAGATGTTCAATCTAGCATTTATGTACAGTTATATATGGCTATAAACGTATTTAAAGACACATATATGTATACAAATGGCTTTGCATATATTTATATATGTATATCACATATAAATACATGTAATGATATTAAACATGAATAAACTATTACATAAAAACAAATAATTTAAAATATCTTAAATCATTTTAAACATGTCTTAATTATTCTAATGACATTGAAATACAGCTTATAGAATTTTAAACATCACATTTAAATATGTTATCTAAAATTACGGTGACAGAATGTTCAGTTTTACCCCAGACATTTTTCAGGCAAAGAATCACCCAAAGAAACAATTTAGAAGCAAATGGAGAATCTTTTCCACAAGTAATTAATACCTTTAAAAGCATGTTTGAAATAATTAGTTAAGAGAATCAATCTCTTTTAAAAGCCTCCAATTCATCAGAGGCCCATTCAGCAGCACACACCTGCTCACCAACAGTCCAATACCCCAACACTATCAACATTTTCTTTATCCACCCTCCTATTTCTTGAGGGAGGAGAGAGGAAATACACATTTTCTCAAAAATTTATACATCCCCTCCACCCCCAAGGCCCAAAAGCGTGATGCATTCAATTTTCATTATGAAATGACTAGTGAATATTTAAAAGCTTGGGTTTGAAATTGCATGTATTAAATGCGCATAAAACGAATATATTGTTTGTGAAATATTAAACATGAGTACTTTCTTCCCAGTTGTTAAGCACAAATATGGTCCTGCCAGGCACCCATGCTATCTTGGGAAAATTGGGGGCTTTATTAGCTCTTCTTTAAATCATACAAATGATTCCTTTTAACTGTAAATGAACATTTCTTTTGGTAAGTTTCCTCCACTCAAGATAACTTCACAAAAGCATCTGTAAGTTAACCAGAAATGCAAGGAAAAAGTAACTCTTGTTCAGAAGCGATTTATCTTGTTAAGCATCACTTGGGGGCAATATAAAAGGCAATTCTTAAAATGCAAGTAATCTTTAGGAAAAATATTATGAAAGGACTTTATTAGTATTCTGTTGTGTTGTGTTAGCATCCATTTCATGGGAAAGATGTTTCATTTTAAAAAGATCCTCCGCCGCAAGAAAATTAATTTTTTTTTCCTTTGGCACAGCTCCAATCTTTGGTTTTTTTCCTTTCCCCTCCCAGTGGATGAAATGATCAGAGTGGAAAACACATTTTTATGAAAGAACAAATTTACAGGTGACTGTGACCAGTGAAAATATTTGAAGTTAAACAATGAAAATCAAGTGATTGATGCAGTTCTTCTTGGTGAACAGTGTAGAATTGGGCTGATGGGTTGTATGGAATGGCCACCTACCTCAATTCGTGAAGGAGCTCATCTTAATCTGCTGAAGTTGCATATTGATTCTGGAATATTTGCAATGTGACACGTGCAATAGTTATTTTTGCAGGTGGTACTAACTGTATCCAACACTAATATTTACTTAATTATTCATTACACTCTTGTACTTTTCAATTTTTAGGCGTAAAATTTGATATTTACCCTTGAAATACTTGAAAAAAAAATCAGGTTTCCTACTATTTTGAAATCTCAAAGAACTGTTTCTTTTGGCTTCAGTGTCTATTGGTTTCCTATGGCTGTTATAACACATGACCACAAATAAATAGTGTAAATTAATTATCTTACCTCTCCAGTTCTCACTGAGCCAAAATCAAGGTGTTGGCAGGACTTTGTCTTTTCTGGAGGCTCTAGGAGGTTGTTTGTTTTCTTATCTTTTCCAGCTTCTAGATGTTGTCTAGATACTGTCACATTCTGTGGCTCGTGGCCCTGCTCTTGGTCATCAAAGCCTGCCGTGTTACATCCCTGGGACCTTTCTACAATCCATGGTCACATCCCTCTCTGCCTCTCCCCAAAGCAGGAGAAGGCTCTGGTTAAGGACTCATGTGTCGAGGTTGGGCCCATACAGATAACCCAGGCTCGTCTTCCATCTCAACATCCTTCCCATCCTACCCATTTTGCAAGGTAGAATGACAGGCTCCCAGGGTAGGAAGCAGGCATCTTTGGGGAATGATTCTTCTGCCTCCAGGATCAGAAAGAGGAGGAAAGTCAACAGCAGCAGCAGTGGCTGCCATCTATTTTATTTGGTGCCTCTTTTGTGCCCTTTACGAAAATGACCCTGGATGACACACAGTGGGCACTCAACGAGTATTTGTTGAGTAAGTGAATGAAAGTTGGTTGGCTCTCATCTTTTTTCATCAGGTGGCATTATTTGGAGCACTTAGCAGAGTGGGAGGGCCCTTTAGGATTGGTCACTAGCAGAGAAATGGAGAGGCCTTACAGGAGCTGACTGAGAGGGGTAAGCAAATCCAGACCTTGGCATCCAGTTTTGCCAGAGGCGTGGGGGTGTACTAACTCAAAACTGAATGTCACATATTGCAGTAGTAGTCACTGTTCACACTCAAAGATCCGAGGGCAAACCTGGATGCCTGTTTCCTGAAGGAAATAGTCAGCAGAAGGTACCCAACTCTGAGGATTCCTTCAACCCTGTAGAAAATACAGGGAGGGCACAAGACACAGCTCTGTGTGCACAGGGCACAAAACATGATCTGGTCTCTTGGATGATTCTTCTTGACCAAAGTCAACAGAGTTGTGAAGCCTCTTGTAACTCCTAAGGATTGATTGGCATGACCCTCATGTTTCTCTGAGAGTAAGCAGAGCACACAGCTGCCTTTGAGATGGAAATATGAGATAGAAAAGTGTTGGGTTTGGGACCATAAGACCTGCATTCAAATCTTGCATCATTGGATGATGTAAAATTATGATAATATGATAATACTATCTACCTTGTGGATCGGAGAAAGGATTAAATATATCTTTACAAGGCCTTTTAAGGACAGGAACAACAGAGCAGGCACTCAATAAATAGCTGGGTTTTTTGTTAATGTTATCGTAAAATTGCTCAGTCAGCTTCTAATTTTGCCTCTGATGTGTTATTCAAAAATATCATTCATCTCAGATGATTAAGAGTCTTAATTGGTTAAGAGTTTAGGCTCTGGATTTATTCATCCACTTACTCATTCATTTTTCCACACATTTCAAAGTTTTCTATTACTGATGACTCACCATGTGATGGGCTGGGAAAACAATACTGAAGAGAACAGATGTTGTTTCTTGCCTCATAGTACTTTCAGTCTAGTGGTGGGGGAGAGGCCATTAAGTAAACAAATAGATTAAAGTTGATGTCTTGGGGCTGTAACTTATCTGCTGTGTGGTCCTGGGCAGATACTGAACCTCTCTGAATCTCCTATTTCCTCATCTGTCTTGAGGTTAATAGAACTTCACCTGAAAGATTACATTACATAATGCCCGTAAATGTCTAGCATAGTCCTTGGCACATGAGAACAATTTTTTGTCATTTTTAAAAATTTTTATTTTTTAATTTTCATTTATCACTTTTTATTTTTAGAGAGAGAGAGAGAGAGAGAGAGAGGCTGCAAGCAGGTGGCAAGGAGCGGAGGGAGAGAGAGAGAGAGAATCTTAAGCAGGCTCCATGACGTACATGGAGCCCAATGCAGGGCTCCATCCCATGACTCTGAGATCATGACCTGAGTTGAAGTCAAGAGTTGGATGCTTAATCAACTACACCACCCAGGTGCCCCTCTTTTTTAGTTCCTAAGATGATTATTTAGTACATAAAGGACACGTGGGGCTATTTTTGATGAGGAAGTTATATCCTTTACAGGGAAAGTATCAAATAGCTCATAAATGTTAAAAAAAAGTGAGTCTGTGTCCTAATCGTCCCTCCCTAAACTTCCCTCCCTGATTCCTCATGCTCAGCCTTTCAGGGAATACTACTACTTCTAGTACTCTTGCTCCTGTACCTACATCTCTTCATACAATTGCTATTCCCACTAATACTTACCTTTCACTGACGTTTTGCCTAATCACCTTATGATATTTAATCCACATCACAGCCTATAGTGTGGATTAGATGCTGTTACAGAACCCCTTTCCCTGCTGAGGGAATGGAGGCAAGAGGGTGAAGCCCTCGACCTCCTTAAGGGGGTGACAGGCCAGAAGTCTGACCCAGGTGGTATGACCCTGGATCTGTCACACCTCAGAAGCAGACAGGATTTGGGGCAACTTTTTAGTGAGGTAGACTTCATGGAGGGGATGATGTGAAAATGGAAGAGGAATACAGCCCTGAGATTTTACATTCTTGCTCTAAGAGGAAACATTCATTTGCTCATATATGTTCATTATTTGATGAAATGCCTACCAACTCCTGGGTGCTCAGCGAGTGCTCCACTCGCAGTGGGGGCAGGCGGTGACTGGGACCCCAAAAGCAGAGTGTGCTTCCTGGTTGAACAGAAGTCTGAGTGTGAGGTACTCAGGAAAGTCCAGGACATCTCATCTAGCCTGGGGTGGCCAGGAGAGCTCTCCCAGAGGGAAGAAGTCCTGAGGAAAATTCAAGTCTTGCTTACTAGAGCCTCAGAAAATTATTTACTAAGATATGCAGGTGAACGTATATCATAATAGTCAAAAGTATAGGATCTGGAGTTAAAACTGCCTACTTTCAGGGCCCCTGGGGGGCTCAGTCAGTAAAGCGTCTGACCCTTGATTTCAACTCAAGTCACGATCTCAGGGTTGTGGGGTCAATCCCCTATCGGGCTCCATGCTCAACATGAGGTCTGCTTGTCCCTCTTCTTCTGTTCCATCCCCATTTGCATACTCCCTCAGATAAATGCATAAATAAATAAGATCCTAAAAAAAAATCCTGCCTACTTTTAAAACCTGTCTTTGCCATTTTCTCACGTTTGGACCTTTTCCTCATGAAGCCATTGGAGACTTCATCTGAAAAATGGGAACAATAAATGTGCCTCTTTATTTTTGGATTGCGGGGAAGACTCCATACAAAGCTGTTGGTACAGTGCCTAGTATATGGTAAATGCCAACACAAGTGAACATTTATTGTCACGGCTCTTGTCATTGTCATCCTTATTAGCATCATTATTATCATTGGTTTTTAGGAAATATAAAATAACATGCCAGGTAACAAAGGATTATTTTGGTGGTTGCAGCCAAATTATTAAGAAATGTAGTGCATTGGTCTTAATTTTGAAGGCTGGAAAAATTTCAGACAGTTTATAAGTCCCCGTGATCTTATACAAATATATGTTACTGGAATTGATGTGTGCAAAGAGCACAGTTTGTTTTTACCCCTGTTGAAAATGTGCAATGACATAATGTGACCCTTTAAGATAACAGAAGCCAGCTGCCCTATTCATATTTAAATATGAGTCACCTTCCAGGGAGACTTGCGAGATTCTATGTGCCAAGCTGGAAAAGTAAAAATTGCTAGCAAGGCAGGAAAGAATAAATTCACACTTGGAAGTTGGTATTGTAGGCTAGAGGCCCCATCCTGGCAATTCCTTTATGGAGCAGAAAACAGCACCCTAGTGGCCAGAGGGAAGAACTGCAGCAGCATGGAGTCACAGTCCATATTTTCGAAGCATGGAACCCTCTCCATGTTTGGGGAATCATTTCCACCTGATTACAAATATTTTATGTAGATGGAACACATGCCCCAGTACAAATGTAGTCTGCTGTAATGACTTTTAAAAAGTACACTGTAGTTATTTTTTAATTTCCCCAAGACCCTGGGATTGAATTGGCCAACAGCTTCCAATGTCTTCCAGTTCAGAAGAGCAGGTCTCCGAAGAAAAGTGAAGCCCAAATTCTTGAGAGTAAAAACAACAAAAGGAAGGCCTGAACTTGCAAATAATGTGTGTCTTTTTGAGTGTTTGCCAAGAGCCTATCAGATAGAGGAAGACTATACGTGGTCCTTGGGGACAACATTTAAAAATTAATTGCATATGTAAATCGAATTGACACATTGACAGTTGGATGAGGTTAGAAGGTTGGTTTGAAGGAACAATAAACTGTTAATTAGGGATCTCCTCATGGCTGAATCAGATTTGCTATGGGTCTGTGTCTGTGAACTTTTACCTGAATAATTCAGTGATCAGTAACCAAATTTGGTTGAACCAAAACCTGGAAGTCAGGTTAATTTAGGTAGCTTTGGCTACATAAACTGTGGCTTATCTCTTGTCCCGTAAAGCAGAGCACATCACTGAAAACACTCATGCGCATCTGGAAAGGCAGTGGAAGCTACTTTCAAGAATAGAGTAAAATTGTTAGAGTAGGGAAAACAGCAAGTATAAAGGTGAACTTAAATTTGCCTTTCAATAAAATCTTTCAGAGGGCAATTTGGCTATCTGGATCCTATACTTTGACTTCTATTCAACTTCTACGTAGATAACGACATAATTCAAGATGTACATAAGCATTTAACACTGAAGATGTTCAGAGTAGCATTGTTTAATTAAAACTGAAAATAATATAAATATTTACAGCAAACAATTAAGTAGATTATAAACACCCTTATAATCATACATTCTTGTGCTGTTAAAGGAGTTGTTCAGAGTTATAAATGTGGACATATATAGATCTGTATATTACTAAATGAAAAATAAGGCAGTAGAGCTGATCTTGATTATAGTGATGATTCCATTTAATTGGTGTCTTTTCCTACAATATTCTTTAGATTAAAAAATTGTGAAATGTCTCTCCTATTTGACTTCTTTCCGTTTCTATTAATTTATTATTAAATTAGGTTTGGAGTTTTAATGTTTGATTTCTTAGCTCTGTAAAAAGTAATATTTACTTTTATTAAAAAGAGTTAAAATATATAACCTATTTATTTTCTTAACTCTATAACTAGTTATTTATAAGAAAAACAAAAAAATCCTTACCCATAAGAATATTCCTACTTTCACAATGTCCCTGTAATAAACTGTCTCTTATGTGTTCTTTTTTTTTATTTTAAAAAAAGATTTTATTTATTTATTTGACAGAAACACAGCTAGAGAGGGAATACAAGCAGAGGGACTGAGAGAGGGAGAAGCAGGCTTTCTGCCGAGCAGAAAGCCCGATGTGGGGCTCGATCCCTGGTCTCTAGGATCATGACCTGAGCTGAAGGCACTCGCTTAGCCAACTGAGCCACCCAGGCACCCCTATTATGTGTTCTTGATGGCCAATCTAATATCCGAGTGACTCCATCACAGGGTCAAGGAATAATATTTTGTAGGAGTAAATGACGAAGAGGTACCTAAATCCGCTTGAGTCAGACCCATCTCATCCCTCTCTCCCCTGTTACCCCACCAGCTTCCTGCAGTTACAAAAGTTGTGAGAGTAAATGATAAATGGTGTCATATTATCATAAATCCCACCTCCATTAATTGTGTATGAAGAGTAAACATTTTATAATTTCTTTCTTTTTACGGTTTTATTTATATGTGAGAGAGAGCACAGTGGGGTGGGGAGGGACCGAGGGAGGAATAGACTCCCCGACACAGGGCTCAATCCTAAGACCCTGAGATCATGACCTGAGCCAAAGGCAGACACTAAACCAACTGAGCCACCCAGGTACCCCTCATTTTATAATTTCAGTAACAAATTTAATTACATTATTTTGCTGTTGTTATAATAGTATCAACATCAGGTAAATTCTGGGAATCTGGGAATGCCATTCCACTTTGCACAATTTGGTGAAAGACATTTCTGGCATTAACGTTAACTGTGAGGCTACATATGCATGTATTGTGGGTCAGGATTTCTCAGTCTCGGCTCTACTAACATTTTGGGTTGAATCATTCTTTATTGTAGAGGACTGTCTTGTTCCCTGTAGGATATTCAGCAGTATCTCTGACTTCTACGCACTAGATGCCTCATCTCTCCTCTCTTGAATTTCTGACACTCAAAAACTTCTCCAGAAATTGCCAAATGCCACTTGGGAGGAGGGGGAAAAATTGGGCTCCCCCCATTGGAGAAGCACTGGCTTAGACTGCTATACATGCACAGTATTAGTGGGTGTTAATTTGGGGTGAGAATTCTGTTGATCTTATTTAATTTTTATATGTTGATATATATTACTGTTATTTTAGAAGAAAGGTCAAAGACCAAAAAAAAAAAAAAAAAGAAAGAAAGAAAGAAAAGAAAAAGTAGTCACAGTTCTGTAGAGCAGAATATATAGTGTTATGTTCTTTTGGTCCTTGGTCTTGTAGAGAGCTTTGCAGTTTTTTCCTACTTTCACACACAGGCCATGCTTTTGGAGTCCTTTGATTTTATGAAGGAGGTGAAAAGGGATTATTACCTTCCTTCTTTACAGACACAAATGCTGAGGTCTAGGTTAAAGCTATCCAAGTGGTTAAATAACAGAAGTTGGATCACAGCTCTGGATTCCTTGATTACATTGATCACTGGCTGGGGGCCCATAGCCTTTTCCGTGTGTGACGTGTAGGTGTGGCTCTGAGTTGTGTTTGCCCCTGGGGCTGGTGTGTAATGCCCTGTGGTTGTGTGGAGGGTTTAATGGGAGATTGGGATTGGCAAATAGAACAACAGAAGGAGCAGGCATCTCCCCATTAAAGATGCGAACACTGAGGGTTTCCGCACATGGATGCTGGATTTCTGGACTGAACTCCCCCAGAGTCCCAGCCACCTTGCGGTTTTTAGCACACAAGGAGACTGATAGGTGTCAGTTCAGTGAGTTCTTTTCTGTGAAATCCTTTATGGACTCTGCTTCTCTGTCCTGGATGCATATTTACTTTGAGAAATTTTAATGGAATGAATTCACCTACTTCCAAGGAAAACAAAACCTTCCAGAATTCCCTTTATATTCAGTTTCTGGGATTCTCCCTGTCTTTCTTTTTTTCACTGGTGCATTTCCTCTGGTTCTATTAACATAATGGGAATTAAGCCTGAGCACTGACCGGTGCCCATTCCCATATGCTGGGAATTTAATTTCTCAGTTTAGGTGTGTCTTGGATAAAGCACAGTAATTATTATTACCCATTAATATCAAAGTGCACAAAATACCCTGAGAAGTAAATATTTAATATCTCACACTCATTGCCTTTTTTTAGTTTTTAATTTACTGTGTGCATCGCAAGCAAATCGCATGTCTCCTCTTTCTGCCCGTCTCAAAATTAAGCTCTTTTAATTTTGAATAGCATCTGGTTGTCAAATGCACACCATTTTATTTTCTTACACTGAGTATTAAGCATTCCAGCATATCTGAAAGGGAGTCAGCATACAGATAGAGGTAAGTGTAAGGAATCTCATTTCGGATTTTAATTTTGGTTTCAATTTTAAGAGAATTAATACCTCACCCCAGTGACTATACTTTTAATTTAACCCACTGTGGCTGCATTCTCACATTTCAAAACTGACAAATGAATGGGGAGGAGAGGAAGGCTTTATGTAGTGTTGGACTTGGCGTAACTCCTTTAAAAGCAACATTACCCATCTCTGGATCTTGGAATGCATTGCAAAGAAGAGAGCCCAGCACATAATTTGGTTCTCCAAATAATTCCTGAACTAATCAAATCAATCTGTGCTTCATAACTCCTCCATTCCCCTCTTGGCTTCCTTGTCTGTTGACTTTACATCTTCTCTTGTTCTGCCCTTAGATTGACCTTCAAATCTGACCATTTGTCTTCAGGGTCGTGACATTTTGTTCTATCTGTGCCTTACTGTAAGGCTTGGCTGTGGTCATCACTTATGTCATCGGTAACCCCCAAAACTAAAGGATTGGTTCCAATCACCCATAATTCTGTCAACTTAGATTTAGGGTTGCAGACTCGGTTATGTCCAACAGCCAGGTAGATAGTGTAGACATGTGGAGTCAGCGGTGGGCAGGATAATAGGACTGTATCTGGAGCGTGAGAGACCTGTGTAAGAGGGGCAGGGACTTCCCTATTCCTGCTCGGTGTTGCTATTCCGGAATGTGCACCCAGAGAGAAAAGTCAGAAATCTAGACTTTGGGTTGAAATATCTCTATTTCCAAATGTGACAATAAGTTCCTAATTTTAAAAAATCCTATTGTATGGCTGTCAAGGAATTGTTAAATTTGACTGGCTATTTCATGGTATTAAGGAATTGTTATTTACATATTTGCTTAATTTGATATTGGTATTACAGCATGTTTTTTATAAAAAATGTCCTTCTAGATGAATGATGCCTTGTATAAGTTCTGCTTCAAAACGGTCCAGGAAGGGAACCCTGGGTACTTTAGCTGGTTAAGCATCTGCCTTCAGCTCGGATTGGCTCAGGTCATGGTCCTAGGGTGTTGGGATGGAGTCCTGCACTGGGTTCCCCACCCAGCGCGAAGTCTACCTCTTCCTCTGCCCCTCACCCAGCTCATGTTCTCTTTCTCGCTCTCTTTGGCGTGTCTTCTTAAATAAATAAATAAATAAATAAATAAATAAATAAATAAATAAAATCGTTTTAAAAAGAAAATGGTCCAGGGATTAAAAAGGGAAAGTAGATATAAATGAAACAAAAAGTGTAAACAAAGCAACCATAACCATGGGTTGATAATTATCAGGGCTGGATGATAGGTATATATGTATATTTAAATTTGTGTATGTTTGAAGTTTCCACAATAAGGAGTTAAAAAAATTTTAAAAACGCAGCCATCGGCCAGATTTGACCTCAGGAGTTGACCTGCTAGAGTTGTCTCTGATGCAGGAATGTTTCTGTACACGTCCCAATCTATTTATGTTTTTGCTCTGTACTATATTTGGTTATAGCATTTTTTGAAACTTTGTCACAAACACACTAATGATATGTGAGCTGTCCCTCACTGCAGAGTTCTTAAACTTCTTTGAACAAGTGTGTGTTCATCCCACTTATTTGTAAATTTTTAAAAAGACTTTATTTTTTTATTTGAGTGTGCGCAAGTGGTGGGGAAGGGCAAGAGAGAGGGAGAAGAAGAAGCAGACTCCCCATGAGCAGGGAGCCCAGTACAGGGCTCCATCCTAGGACCTTGGGATTATGACCTGAACCGACAACAGACCCTTAAGCGACTGAGCCACCCAGGTGCTCTCTTTGTACATTTTTAAGCCTCCAGTTATATTCCCTTGAGCTTTCATCCTTCCCAAAGATTTTTAGTTCTTCATTTTTCTCTCCTCATATAAGAGTTCTCAAATTTATCAACATACTTTTCAGAGACCTCTCTTCTGATCCATTGTGCTTTTTTTAAGGCATGTGGGATTTTGCACAAATTTCAAATGTGTCACATGTTGGAAAAGAGAGATTTATTTCTCTTTTAATTTGTTACCCCTTACCTATTTTTTCCTTTCTTTTCTTTCAGGACATGAAAGTGGATAGTCTCCCATTTAGTCTTCCCTGTCTGGATTGTGAACTCTTTGAGGACATTTGTGGTTTGTAGTCCCAGGGCCAGGCCGAGGCCTGGTGCATAGACAGCTTTCCATTTATTCAGAGATATTTACTAAGCTCCTTACTCTGCAGCAAATTTTTTTCATCTTACTTTTCACTGCTTCAACTCCACTTCTTTCTTGCTAGAGGTGAGGTCTTACTCTTGTGAAAAAGGAGAGTAATAATCCAATTACCCTTTGGGCATTTTCTGTGTTGTTACTCTCAGGTTCTATATGGGCTGACTAGAGACCCCGTTTATTGACTAGTTTTGTTCCCTCTTTTTTTTCCTCTTCTCCTTCTTAAGCAAACCTCAAGGTGACAGATGAAGGGCTCCTTGGAATTTCTTTTGCCTTCTACCAGTCTTTACTTCTATAACCTGCTTTGCCAAGCTCTCTTCCTTTGTTTTCTTATTCAACAAAGGTTTACTGAGCACCTGTTGTGTGTCAGGCACTATTCTAGACTGTGAGGATCCGCTAGGAAACAAAACAGACAAAAATCTCTGCCTTAAATTAAGAGGAAGATAGAGAAAAACTGGATTTCAACCATGAAAAGCTTCTTAAAAATCGCTGTCTGTTCATCAACAATGATGGTACCCTTCATATTTTCTATGCTTGTTTTCTTTTTGAATAGTTTGTTTAGAGAGAGCTTTTCCCTCTTTCCTCTTTTCAAGCCCCCTTTGATGTTTTACATACGTTTCTCTCTTTCTCTTCATCAAACAGGCTAATGGAAATATGCTATCTAGGTAGGAAGAGATGGAATAAAATAGAGTTAGGAATATTAAAATTAATAATGTATCTATAAAAGTATGTCTGTTTCACATCCAACACTTTTATTAGGTTTTAATATACAGTGTTATTTGAATAAACAAAAGATGCTTATTCATGTTAGGAGATAAACAGCCCTTATCCATGTATGTTTCCCACTGTGAGTATTAGGTGGGATTCAATCCTCATCAGTTGCATATACTTTTTCAATGACAGGAGGCCATATTTTGAGGCCAAAGTTAACTGGTGCTAAACTGAATAAAAATCTTATTTATTATTTTTATTTAACGAAACAAGCTCGTTAAAAACTATTATGGTATTTAGTCAACTGATCAGCTACAAAAGTAGTCGCATCCAGAGAAAACATCAATCTGTAAAAAAAAAATACCTTATCTGTTTGTGTCCCAGAAAAAAAAAGGCAGGCAGTAATTTATGTATATGATAGCCAGAGATCTGGCAAAGAGAAAAAAAAATACAGTGTCTTAATACTCTTACTAAACTATACCAGAACACTTCCTTTCTTTTATTTTGTTATAAAATGACTCTGCCCGATTTGAGTCAAACAAGAACGCAGAATAAATTTTATGGATATGATTTTTAACTTTTTATTGAGGAGGAGGCTGATGACAGTGAGTTCCTTAAATACACCCTTCTTTTCTTTTCTATCTTTCCTCCTTCCTTCCCTCTCTCACTGAATGTTTATTTACGTTTTTAAGGTTATCTGATCCTAAAAGGGTGGAGTATTTTTAATTCATTTTGAAAGAATGTTTCCATATACATTCTTAAAAATTTTGGATTATTCCTGTAGGACTTTAACACAACACTGAAAATTTGGCATCTGTAAGCATAATTCAACGAAGAATTGTCTTTGCCTTGTTTGAGGACATTTAGTTTTGAAATAACAGCATTAGAGTCTTTTGAAAATAACAGAACATGAACAGAAAATTATTTCCCTTGGAAAAAACTGTAGCTAATTTTTCCTTTGGCTGATTTGCTGCTGAAATCACACATTCGTATAAATGCCAAGCTATACATATGCATATACATATGTATATGGATGAGCACGTGTCTGGGTGCGCGCACGTGTGTGTGTGTGTGTGTGTGTGTGTGTGTGTGTGTGTATAAAATTCCACTCTACAATCATGGAATAAATTGGAGAATTTGTCTTTTTTAAATTAACACTCATTCATATACAGGTCAGGAAGTAATGCAGAATGTTGGTGTTGCTAGCACATTTCATCTAAGATTTCAATTAATTAAGTTTTACAATTCCCCCACGCAGTGGGCAAATACTGTCATTATCTCTGCTTTATTGATGGGAAATCTGAGAGTAAAATCTCACTCAAGGTCACCCAAGATCCAGGCCCTCAGAGCCAAAGTGAAAGGGAAATTTGAGACATTTATTTGATATTTCAGTTGAAGGTAAGTATTTGTTGAATGAATAAAATATACATATTAAATAAAGATCTTGGATCTGAATTGGTCAAACAGCTCCTCATTTTTTTTTCCTTTTAAAAAAAATGCCATCAAAACTGAATTTAGTTGTATTTTGTCCCCAAGGGAGTTGATGAGCGCAGAGAAGTCCAGTTCAATTCTCTCAAAGCAGAGTGGGGGCCGCAAAAGGGTCTTGCCATTATGGGGTAGGACGGTCACTGAGTTCCATAGCCAGAGCTGCGTTTCTGCTTGACTTTATTTTGAACCTACAGTTCTAGCTTGCTTCCGTTTGGGTACAGTAAAAGTTCCAGCTAACTCAGAACAGATTTGGATATTCCAGACAGAATCACCAGATTGAATGAAAAAGTCTCCTAAAGATTCAGAGAGCTATGGGGACAGTTACAGGATTACACACTTTGAAGTATAATTCCTGTCCTGGCTCACTTGTACTCTCAATCCACAAAAACCCAGTGCTGACGTTGTGGCTGCAAGATAGAGAAGGAAGGATTTTGTTTAAATGGGTGATGCGAGGTCATTGATACCTTTATCATTTAACCTTTCACTAATCACAAAATGGGTCATCCCTAGGAAATATTCTGTCCAGAGTTCTTTTCTAATGACATTCTCATTTGTTTCTTTGTGATGAGAGGACCTGCTTTCATTAAGCACTTGCTACTTACCAGCAACTGTCTACAACATCAAAGCGGTCTTACACTATGTAGGTTTCTAGCTTTAAACCCACTTTACATTTAAAGAAACCAAGGCGGAGAGAGAACACGATTACCTAAGAACATGGAGCTTTATGAGATCGAGTACAGATTCGCTCCCTGGTTTATAGCACTCTACTCTAAGCCTGCAGGAACTTCCACTGCCCTTGCCAGCAGGCAGATAATAACGTACCCATTTTATGGATTGAGGAAACCTGGGAGGTTAATCGATCTGTTTAAACTCCTGGGTCTCTATTTTTTTCCTAACAAAGAACTGACTACCAGCTCATGAGCTTTGTGGGATGATAAAAATGTGTGCTGACTAGAAGGGTTTTGTATGTATTATTTGTAAAGTGACATGTTTATTGTACGAATAAATAATAATTGAGCTTGAATCAATAGAAATTTAATTTTAAAATACCAGAAGAGAACATTAGGTAAGCATTTTAGACAGAGATCATAAATTCAAAATTTAGTTTCTAAGGTCCAGTTTGATTGTGGAGGGCTTTTCAGCTGTTTTAGTGACTAATACCATCATTTATCTATTTCACCCCCAATTATTTAGAATTGTCAACTGTGTATTCATCGTGAAGGGTCTTAATAAAAAAATTTTGAAGATACAGACACTCTTGAAGATCTTGAATGTCTTTGGTGGTAAAGATCTGCTATCTGGAAAAGTGAGTCAGAAGATGTAGCGATGTGCTGTATAGATTTATCAAGAAAAGAGAGACCACTGTCAGTTGGCATTAGTTGGAGATGTCTTCATGGAGATCATTGATCTTGAGCTGTGTCTGGAAGGAATAAGGGAATTGGGAATTGCTGAGAACTAGATGAGGGGCACATCACTCTACTATTGCATGGTTTATCATTCATTAACTCACTTAATGCCCTCTCTATGCTGGGCACCATGCTAGGAGCTGGGGATACAGCTGGGACAATGATGCATAGGTTTGTGTCCTCACGGACTGTACAACCTAGAGGAGAAACCAACATTAAACAAGCAGTTACTATGAAGTCTGTGCTGGGAGAGCCCAAAGCAAGAGAATTTGCCCTAGCATGGGAATTGGGGCAGGGGGGGGAGGGGTGTAAAACCTCCCCAGGGCACGGGTGGGGGGAGTGGGAGGGAGTGCTCTCGGCTTTGATAAGAGGTAAAAAAAAAAAAAAAAAGTCAGGAGATGGGCTAACTCTGCTTATTGGCAGTGTAATTCCTTGGCCACCCTGGTTATTTCTGAGCCAACTTTTTTGCTCCTTATAGGTCCATATGTAGAGAGTTCAAGGGCAGTTGAAGGGCATCCTGAGAAAAATATTCTGAGGGCTCATTTGTTCTCATCACATCTTATTCAGTAGGGCACAGCTCAGGGGGAGGTGCTCTGGCACATGGTGGGATGGGGCCAGAGAGGCTGCTAAAAATCCTGCAATGCACGAGATGGTTCCTACTCCCTATCGTCCCTCTCCCCCCAAAAGAGAGAATGATCTGGCCCCAAATGTCAACAAGGCAGATGTTAAGAAACTCTGACCAAGATATACAAAAACTTGAGCTGAATTTGGGAAATCGGGTAGTTCCCACTGGCCAAAGCTTAGGATCTAGTCAGATTTGGAAAGGCAATTCAGTTAGGAGGGTTGAATTAAACACATCCTATCATGAAGAGTGATGGCAAGTGGCAAGTTAGCTCAAGTTGATTACACTGATTTTAATAAACAGTGAGGGGCATCATTTCCAGTTTCTTGGCTGAGCCTGAAGTGTGTGGCAAAGAAGAAGCATGGTTTTAGAAAGACGTGTCCAGGGGCCTGCGGAGGTAGGAGAGGATTTCAGTAGTCTCGACTGGAAGTAGGGAGAGCTTACACTAGAAAAGAGGACAGCGGAGATAGGAAAAGGATAAGGACACATGCCAAGATGCTCTAAAGGTGGTTACTCGAGGATGTGGCTTATGGAAGGTTAGGGGAGGAAAAGAGGCAAGGCTGTGACAAAGACTAGAACTTACAAGCTGAGCCTGGCCTTCATGAGAAAGAGGCCCAGCAGGAAGAAGGACTTGGGGGGGAGAAGATGAATTTTAGCTGGCCCAGGTCGTGGTGGAGACGCTGGCAGGCCCCCGAGTTGTATCCCTGGGGACCGGTGCACGCAACTGTGCATTCGGGAGCTCGGAGCCGTGACCGGGTCTGGGGACCATGCTAACGTCTTTCTTCCAAGCCAGAGGTCCTAAACTGGCAACCTGCAGGCCCCATCTGGACTACAGATGTGTTTTGTTTGGCCCGCCTCATGTTTTAAAATTCTTTAAAATCTCCAACAACATACACATCGAGAGACTGCATATAGAAACCCATCTTTTTAGCTTGTCTTGAAATATCAGAGCATCTGGCCATTCTGGGTTCTCATTTTTGCATGGCAGGAGTCTGAGCTGAGGCTCAGCTGCCCCTTGAGATGGCATGATGTCTCCCAGCTGCCTCCTGCCAGTGCTCCCTGACCTCACCTGGACGACCCCCTTGAGCATTGACTTTCCTCATCTCAAATCTGAGTTTGTGATCCTTGGTTTACATGCCGATTGCATGATTTACTTGCCATCCTCAGAAAACTTTCTGGAGACCAGCTCCCTCTACCTTTGTCCATCACCACGTCCTTCCCACCGGTAGCCTTCATTGTACTTCTGTCTGTAGCCTGTCCCATCCGTCTCTCCAGACTGCCTTTCCTCGGCAGGGGATAAGCACGAGTCTTCCCGAGCTTGTAAAATGTTCATGAGATTCTACCACCTCTCAGGATCCTCAGCTCAATCATTTTGTTGGATGAATGAATGCTGATATGAGTCGATGTGTCTACTGCTTATTTTTCATTTCTCCAGAAGCCCCATATTCTTGTGAACTGTGGAACGTGTCTGTCTCTTTCCAACCTGCTTTTCCAACCCCGACTCCGAGGACTGCCCTCTGAACTACTTAGCTATTTACCTCCGCATGGACTCCCTCAACCTTCCCTCGAGAACGGAACTCTTCTCCTCAGTGGCAGCAGCTGTGGTTGCCCTGGGAGGTCTGCTTTTCCCAGAATCCCCACCAGCAACCCTCACTTTATCGAACGGGGATCTGTGTGGCTCCTCCGCAGACACAGTTTCAAACAGCTAAGTCCCTGGACTATCCCCTCACTACTCCCACCAAAACCACATTTCCAACCTAAATCCCTCCCACAGGGACATGTTAGAGTTGCCACTGCACCTCCCTGCCTCCACTCTTTTGCTAAATGTACGGCATATTCCCCCAGAAACCCCTCTGCCCTTTCTGGGAAATCTCATCCTTCTCAGGAGACAGTGTGGCAGGCTGGTTCAGAGCGTGAGCCATGGCGTCGGGCTAACCTCAGCCTGAGTCTTCATCTCTTCCACGTCATTGTGGGGGTCCTCAGCAGTACGATGAGGTTGTCCTGAGGACTATTTAAGGGAATATTCGTGAGGGGCTTAGCACAGTGCCTGGCATATTTTAAGGGTCATTCGTGGTAACATGGTCGTTCTTCATGATTCAAGACCCACTCATCTGCCATAAATCTTTTCCAGCAAGGTCAGTCGTCAGATCTTTCCTCTAAGTCCTATTTCACCTCTTGTCTGGGCGATTTAAATCCACCCATTTTACAGTTCCTATAGTCATAGGATTTTCTACCTCTTTGGCCCCCCGCTGCCCAGCAGCATATTCAAAATGTCAAATATATACATGGCTTTCCATGAATATTTGTAGGCTAAAACATTATTTGAGGCCGTGAAGCACAACACTGTTTTAAAACAGAGTTCTGCTGCTTTCCCATTTAATTAGAAGGAAACTGTTTTGTGTTTCTTATCTATCCACTGTGCTGTCTTAAAAGAGGAATAATAAAATAGACCAAGTACTAATGCAGCAGTCATTCTCAGAAAATTGGGACTTGACACTTTAATTAAGATCATGTAGTAAAGCATTTGGCCAGAAGATGGTGCAGTGTTCAAGGGATCGTTCCTCTGAAAGTCAAAACTGATTTTAAAGGGCTGAAACTGCAATCCAAGCAAGCCTATAAAGAAAGAGAAGAAAGTGATGCCAGTTCTGCTTTGACACCATCCTAGGGCTGAGCAAGTGTCATGCTTTCATGTCGTCTTCCTTCTTCCTGTCTAGCATAATGAGCTGGAGATTTCTTCTAATTAGCTAAATATTATTGTACATCAGAGTAGGGCTGTACTTCCTGTACATTCTTATTTGTGTTTTGCCAGCCAAGGGAAGAAAGCTGTCAGAGGCAGGAACAGATGTAAGAAAGGCACAAAACACGCCAAGAAGTCATGGCACCTCTTTACTCTTGGATGAGTCATTTAACTTTGCATGTTCTTTATTCTGATATTAGTATGCCGGTGTGTGTGACTGGGAAAAGGTTTCGTGTGGGGGTGTGTGCGGCCAGCGTGTGTCAAAGTTTTCTCTACTCTCGACAAGGTCGTGTGAGCCGGCTTTATTGCTGACATATCCACTGTTAAACACCCACTGACCAAGTCATCTCCTTATTATTTTCCATCCTGCACGGAGCCAGGTAAAGAACATTACAGTCTGATCCGGTTTCTTGGCGGGGAGGGGGGGGGGAAGAAGATTCAAAGTTGGTTTCAAAGTTGGTTCTGATCAACCATCTTCTATCGAGTTTGTGTATCATGTACTTGTTCCTTTTTTTTTTTTTTACCATGTAAAGTCTTCTGAAAATTGAAAACTAATTTATGATCATGTAGTTATTAGCACAATCACAAAAGAGGTCACTGGTCTTTCCTTTAATTTCTGTCACAGGCTGCAGGCCGTATTATGCTAAATCAAGGATACGGGGAGATAATTAACATAGCAACTCTGGCAAGTTTAATAGGTGAGTGATGAACATCGAGAGTTAGGTTTCAGAATTCATGTCTTAATTACCACCACCAGAGTGTGGCGATGGAGCCGCTCTCCTGCGCATGCGCCACCCTTACCCTCTATCAGGCCAAAGTTTCTGGGAGGTGTCCGTCAACCTGTCACTGGATTGAGAGATTTCAAGGACAGGGCGGGAGGGGGGAAAGGTGTCTTGTGTTTGTTTTAAAAGAACTAGGTGAGGTATCTTACGCTGTTCCAGCGGGCGGCTCTTCCAGAAAACCCACTGTAGTGGAACAGTTCTCACCTGGGACGGTGATGTCCCCCGGGGGATGTTTGAATCTGCCGAGAGACATTTTGGGTTGTCACAGGCAGGGTCTGCGGAGAGGGTGCTGCTGGCTCCTGGCCGGGGGTGGCCTGGGATGCCTCTCTAATTCCGGACAGCACGCACAGCCCAGGCTTGGCCCCGAATGTCAGTGTCAGTAGCTCTGAGGCTGAGAAGCCCTGCCCCCTCCCCATCCGCGGTATCCGGGGTGGTTTTGCACCGCTGATTGCCACAGCCTCTGTTCTATCAGCGTTGTCAACGAGAGTCCATAAACCCTCCTAACATATGGAATGAAATCCCAACTGCAACGCTTTTGTGGAAGGCAGTTACATGCTGGTGAGCTGAGGCCTATGCAACCAAAATTGATCAATTACACAAATTAAGCATAGCCCTTAAGGAATTTATTTTATTGGTCTGGACATCTGTTGCAGTATTGTCCAAATCCAAAACTCAAATGGTGCCTCGGGTTGCCAAGTTAGGCAAGAAAATCTAGTAGCTATAAAAGTACAACTGAAAACCCTATATTAATATCACGTCCATCTGCTGAATGTTACATAAATATGCAGACTTTTTATTTTCCTTGGGAATAACATTTATTTTTACTGTGCCCAGTTTGACATTCTTATGACATTCTGTTCAGTTTATTACATTGTAACTTTAAATGTTTCTTCAAAAATGCATTTATAATGTTGTTGTTAATCTTTTTTCAAGGGTCTGTACCACCTGTTTAACTTACAGTTAAATAGAGAAGTCCTTTTTCTTATAGGAAGAATGGGAAATCTTTGGACAAAGAGGCTCAGAAAAGATTTTGAGTAACACTTGTGTAGTGTAAAGGGAAATTATATAACAGCCATGAATGCTAATATTCCATCCTGCTCTTTTACAAGTTGAAATGTAATCTCCATTTTAAACTAAATTAGCATCATTTCCAAACAGAGTATCATATTTATATCAGATTTATACAACCACATCAGATTACTATTAACATGTAAAATAGTCTCTTTTATGCTGCGGGTAAAAAATAGATTGAAGAAAATGATTTGATTTCCACTGTAATGTCAGGGATTTAAATTAATTTGAGTGGACATGTTTAGATTGAGAGTTACTCCAACATTGAAGAAACAGCAGGTAGGGGCGGCTTTACCTTAAGAACCTGTTGTGATCCTGGCATGAAGAAAACCTTGCAGTTATGAAAGTACATCTGAAAATCATGATGTTCCTATCATGTCCATCTGCCGAATGTTAAATAAATATGTTGGTTGGTTATTTAAATATGTTGAGTGGTTAAGCCAACTGGAAAATTATAGGATATGTGTAGGAAAACTTAGAGGACATTTTTGTTCATGTTTTTTCTTCCTTCATTCTCATTTTACGTATTCGGTAAAACACTTTTCAGTAGTCAATTATTGAATGGCTTGTAGTCTAATAAGAAGATTAGCTGGGATGATCTGGGAAACTTCAAAAGCAAAAAATTAAAAAAAAATAAGTACACGATAAAGCAAACAACGCTTGGCACAGACCTCTGGGAGACTTCCTTGTGGTATTTTCTATCTTAAAAGAAAAATGTATATACACGGCATCTTATCAGATTCATTTTAAAGAGCATTTGAATTATAAAAGAGGTTCGTGCTTGCCACGGGACGTTTAAATAATATAAACAAAAAAGATTGTTAAAAAGAAATACAATTGTCTTCATTTTAAAAGAATATATATTGACCCTAAGTTACAAGGTTGTGAGAGTCAAGAAAAGAGTAAGAATGGGTGTTGTGTTTTCTTTACTAGAAAGTCACATTGAATTGATCATCATTTCTAAAAGAATTCTTGGATCCTCCCATCTTGGAAACTAAAGAAGGAAGGGTTATTTGGATAAGTCTCAAATAAACTCACTTCAGGGAAACATATCTCTGATGTTAAAGAAGATAAACATTCAGAAACACGAAGGAGGTGTCTGAGGGTCCAAATTGGCCATGAGGGCAAGAGGGGCAGTTATTTGCCATTTATATATTGGCGAACTAAGCCTATTTGAAATGAGATGAGATATTTTTTTACAGTTGTGCTTGTCCTAGAAAGGGAGGAACAGAACTGAGGAATATGGGGTCACTTATAAAGAATTTTCCTGGAGAGATTGCTTTAGAAAAATGTGGGATGTGTAACCCGTTGAGGTAGAATGACATAAAGGGCCTCCTCTGGATACATGTGAGACCTGAGTTCTGCCCCCTGCCTCAGCTGCTGTCAGCCCTATTGTCTTGGGCAAATCAGTTACTTCATTGGCAAAGTAACCAATGTGGAGACCATCACCAAACAGTTTGTGGGAGGGGGGCGAAAGTCTATGGAAATGTATCCATAGCTCAGCCGTCAGCACTCTATCTCTATCTAGGGGTCCTTGTGATTTATATTCATGCACCCACTTAAGTAGATGGATGGTTAAGGAGAGGTATAACTTGCTTTTGGAGAGATTGACTCTAACTGGCCCAACTAAGAATCCCTCTTTGATTCCCAGTAGTCTTAAAACCAACAGGCATTTTCTTTTCCTGTTCTAGAACTGCTGCATTTATTGAAGTCATAAGCCCATAGTCTATCTTTAGACTCTTGATGTAATTTCTGAATCACCAACCATTTCTGAGACCACAAGATATTTAAAAATAAGATAAGAAATATTGACTGAGACTCCCTGATGCCTGTAAGGGAAACGAAGATACCGTGGCAGAGGTTTACAGTGGAATTTCTCTCCTGCAGCTTGTGCACATTGAAAATGACATGATCTATCCCAAGGAATAACTTAAGGCCCAATCCACTTAAACAGCTCCAAGTGATTTATCAGAAATGTGCTTATTTGGAAGGTTTTGTCGTAACTGCTATGGGAGGTGGTGGGGTTAACTACCAAAATTGTGCATAACTTGGGTCCTGTGTACAGCAATTAATCAAGAAATTATATTCTTTGACTTTCTAACAACCCATACGGAGTGCTACATCTGTGGTGTGTTTCAAGAGAGCGAGAGTGAGAGCGAGAGAGAGAGACGGATGAAATATTTCTTCTAATAAAATGCTAATGGTTTTGTTTTGGAGAAAAAAATATTGAATTATTGTGGAGTTAGATTTATCTGTATGAGGGTTTCTCAAGTCACAGTCAATAAGTACTTGTGACAGAAAAGCAACTATTCTGAGTACCCTCCTCCTGTCCTCTAAAGGACTTCAGGATTATAGTGAGGCCCCTTTATCGTGGGGAAGTAAGAACACAGGGAGGGACATTGTTATGGAAAACGGGGGCACCCACAGCTGTTGCTGTGGGCATTTATTACGTGCTCGAGGGTATTATTCACCCAAAGCATGTGAGAATATGTTCATAAAGAGAGGGAAGGCCGTGCCGTTTATTTGTGGTATCTTTCAGAGGTGTGATTTGTATCTGCTCGGCCCCTCTACGGCTCGAGTGTTCACAGCCTGCTGTCTTCAGGAACCCAGAAGGTGCAACTCTCCTAGAGGGTTACTTGTACAAATTCAGTGGCTGAAAACTTAAAGGAGGTTAGCATCACCAAAAAAGGGACATTTCCCGCAACCCCAGTAGTTCCGGAATGTTTTTTTGGGTCCTGTGGTCCTTTGTGATGTGAGTCATATTGTGAGTCTTACTGTTTTATTTTATTTTTCAGTCATTAGCTATTTAAAAATCACAATTTAACACACATGTAAGGAACATCTACTTTGTTGCAACGCTGGGAGGAAGACAGAGAGTTGAAGTAAGACCGGCACTCTGCCTTTTACCATTTTACAGAGCAGGGAAACAGGCAGAGTTATAAGCAATATTTAGAATGTGATAAATGCAGTCTTAGTGAAATAGTCTGGCTCTGGACACTTATTCTGTGCCCGGCTCTGCAGCATTATTCACCTTCACGGACAAGGGAGCTTTAAGCTCGGACAGAGTTTAGATCATGTAGTTAATAAGAGGAGGGACTGCCATTTAAAGGAAGCTCTGTGTGGTTTGGGCTCCCGTCCACTTTACACTTCCCTGACCTGCTATGTAGGAAGCACACAAGCCAGGCCCTGTGTTAAGGGCTCTGTACCCCTTGCTTCACTTAATCATCACAACATCCCTATGCAGTAGATAATCTTAGCTCCATTTTTTTTTTTTAAAGATTTTATTTACTTGACAGAGAAACACAGCGAGAGGGGGAGTGAGAGAGGGAGAAGCAGGCTTCCCACTGAGCAGGAAGCCCAGTGTGGGGCTTGATCCTGGGACTCCAGGATCATGACCTGAGCCGAAGGCAGATGCTTAACGACTGAACCACCCAGACGCCTCCTCTTAGCTCCATTTTACAGTTGAGCAAACTGAGGCTCTCAGAGGATAGACAACTTAACTGAGCTTGTACAGGTAGTGTCTGAGCAGCAGATTGAACGTCGGTTCCCAGCCACTGAGTTTTACTATCATGCACTATGAGGGAGACGTTATTTCTGCCCGGGACAGTGGGTAGGTATAGAGATTGGAGTAAAAAAAAAAAAAGTATGAGACAATCAGAGAAAGTTAGAGATAGTCTTGATTAGGACTTTGAGGATGATAATACTTGCACCACACTTCTACCTGCTCTAATTAGATTGAGGATCTATTTCTGAACCTTCCAGAAATTCCTCTTAAAATTTGTAGATCTGAATTTTAGTAAGAATCTATTCAATTTCTTACATTGTGAAAATGTAGCACAGTGTCTGGGAATTCAGACTTATAAAACCCATATAGAGGTACTTTTTTCTACTTTTTATTTTGAAATAACTGTAGATGTATAAGAAGTTGTAAAAACTGAAGAGAGGTACTCTGTACCCTTAACCCAGCTTCCCTCAATGGTAACATTTTATATAATCATTATCCGTGTCATAAGCAGGAAATCGACTTTCCCAAAATACTATTAACCGGACTACAGACCTTATGTGGATTTCATCAGCTTTTAGATGCATACTATTGTTTTGTACAGCTTAATGAAATTTTACCACATGTGTAGATTTGTGTAAGTACCATGAAGTATTTCTTTTTAATGCTGGCATGAAGCAAAAGGAACATAAAATGTTTTGGACAATTGTTTTGTTGAATGGCATTGTTATGTTAGGGATTTACTCTGCCAGATATCCTACTCTTTTAAAATAATTCACGTTTTCATGGAATATTTCGATGGTGCAAAATTATTATTTGTAGTACAAAAAGGTTACACTTCATAGAAAACAGCTCCCCTCAGAAGATATAAAATGATTCCATCAAAAAAATCATGTTCCCATACTTGTTATGTCTTAAAGCTTACCAGTTAGATTTAAATTCTAAACATTTGCAGATCGAATCGACGAGCTCTTGGTTTTTCTGTGTATTTCGAATGAGTGAGCAGTCGATACTGAACTGAGGTGAATTCTGAAGGACATACATTATATTAACATAAGCTACTGTTCCTTGTAATTCTGTGCTTTTTATTTTGTAGCTCTGTTTTCTCAGAAAGATATAGAGGTAAAAACCCAAGCTTACAGTCTGTTCCCCAGAGCCCTAGGTACCTGAGCTTGAAGAAGGGTTAAATTTTAACAAAAACATACCTTCTAGTCAATGTGCTTTAAATTATAATTTTAAAAGCCAATCATTTTCTTTTTTGACTGACATATGGCATTTTGGAGAAATTTTTAAATCTTCAAAGTCTGTAAGAGATGAATTTGGGGGGCTTGTTGTTACCGTATTTAGAACAGAGGGAAAAAAAAAAGGATAGTTCATCCTGAAGGGGTTGAATTAAAATCATTTGTAATTGTGCATCACAAAGAGACACAATCACAGAACATCCATTTATCCGTACATCTGTGCTTCTGACCCCAGCTTTCTAGCTTCTGTCCCTTTCTTTACGAAATCTTCAGTTCTGCATAGATGCACACATTAGCAAATTGGGGCTAATGGTTTAGGAATGTGCTAATTAATTCTCATTATGTCCTGTGAACCGAGAGAAAGAAGTGAAAGGTTGTGTGCATATGCGTATATACTATGTATATTTTTCCACACTGTTTTTCTTCTGTAGGAAAGTTATGCTGTTTTTTTTCCTCCTTAGGTTCTCACACACGGTGACAGCTAGCAGTGTCCAAAGTGTTGACATTATGACTTAGAGATGTGATAAAGCGAAACATGACTGTGTTTTCTGTAAGTAAATGTGGTTTGAGGATCGAGAGAACATATGTAATCAGATACCTGTTCTCCTTGAGTTTCTTAATTTTAAGCATCGTGATTCGTAATTAGAAGTTAGATTGCATTTATTATTACTTTGTCTTTGGTCATCGATGATGATCAACCTTTGCTAAGCAAAGATATGTAATCGTGCTAGGGACTCTCATGGATTTTTTTTTTAAAGGTTTTAACATTTGATAATAGGTTTTCCAATAGCTTGAAGGGTAGCTTTTAACCTTTCTTTTCCAGCTAAAGTATTTCCTGAGTTCTGTCCAAGCTCTCTATGGTTAAAAAAAAGTCTTTTTGACGCTTAATAGACAATGTTGTGGGTTTTATTCCTTCTTCAGACAAATGTATAGGCATTTAAACTGCTACATTGTACTGCTGTAATTGAGACACCTTGCAGAAATGGCAATTAGAGGGCCACTTGTGTCAAAAATAGTCAGGACAAATTACATTTTATCCAATTTTTTGAAATTTTCAAAGATATCTCTACTTTCTTCCTCTCTTTCTCTCTCCCCCCCTCCTGTTGTTTCTTTTAAATATTAAGCAGACTGTGCATTTTCCCATTTTATTCAAGTTGTCCCAGATTTGGGGGGGGGAGGGTTAGCAAAACTCCAGATGTACTGCCCAGATCAAAACAATCAGCAAAGACCAAGGTGTTCTTACTTCCTGAAATGAAAACAAAATAGATGTTCAGAAGGTTCTGTTTCACTCTGGCTACTAGCTTGGCTGCTTGCTCTGAGAATATTCCTGCTCCCAAGTTAGTTCCAGTCCTGTTTATTCCACCCTGAGCTCAGTGAACTTTCCAAAGCCAACCTCTTCAAACAACACTTTTTTTTTTTTTTTTTCCCCCTGAGCTGGAGTTTATTTTGTGCCCAGGCTTCCTTGCGTGGGTTCCATGAATAATTCTAACACAAAGAAAAACTCTCCTTCTGACCAGTGAGAGAAGGGGGAGGGATCCAAGAATAGAGATAAAAATTGCAAGTTTAATCCAAAAAGCAAAGGGCTTGGGAAAAGAGAGAAAAGGAAAGCAAATAGATCAGCAAAGTAAAAAATAAGACCTTTTAGTGAAGATTTCAGTACAAAACAGGTGTCTGATGAAGCATGGACAAAATAAACCAGAACATGCTCAGCATATACGGGCCACATACTTGACATAGATTTTTAACTGCTGGGGAGGTTTCATTTATGAAATATAGACGTGGTTGTACAAATGAGAATTTAGAGCAAATGTTTGCACAGTAAAACCTATGAGTTCTTGATTGATTCTATGAAATGGAGAGATGGCTCGTTGAAAATATGCTTAGGTGGGTTATATAAAAAAAATATATATATATATATATATATATATATATATATATATATATATATATATATTTTTTTTTTTTGGTTTCCAGAATTGGTTAAAATGATCTTTCACCTCTGTGCAATGTTGGAAGTGGTAGAATTTCTGCTTTGGGCATTGTCCTCAAACTGCCTCATTGGGAATTTTCTTTTCTTTTTTATTTTTCTTTTCTTTTTCTTTTTTTTAAAGATTTTATTTATTTATTTGACAGAGAGAGAGAGAGATCACAAGTAGGCAGAGAGGCAGGCAGAGAGAGAGGAGGAAGCAGGCTACCTGCCGAGCAGAGAGCCCGATGCGGGCCTCGATCCCAGGGCCCTGAGATCAGGACCTGAGCCGAAGGCCAGGCTTTAACCCACTGGCACCCAGGGAATTTTATTTTCAAAAGTTGAAAGAAGACAGAGGAACTCTACCCTTTGTTTTAAATGTGCCTAGAGCCTACTTGGAGATGGAAAAAAAAAATGAGAAGAGCACCAGAGCCTGGAACTCTAGTGGCCAGATTTAGGAGGCCCCCACACTGAGGGCAACAGCGTTTTGTCATTATTGAGACCGAAACCGTTTGAGACTGCAAATGTGCAGGTACAGCGTGATGAACCGTTCTGCCCTTGTGGCCTTCGGGAAGGCACATTTCTTTTTGAGGTCATGTAGAACCAGGGAAGAGCCAGTTGAAAAGTGAAATGTTGGGCACCTGGGTGGCTCAGTCGGTTAAGCATCTGCCTTGGCTCAGGTCATGATCCAAGGGTCCTGGGATCGAGTCCCACATCTGGCTCCCTGCTCAACAGTAAGTCTGCTCCTCCCTCTCCCTCTGCTCCCACTGTTCTCTCTTTCTAATGTTCACTCTCCCTGTTTCTCTCTCAAATAAATCAAAATATTAAAAGAAAATTTTAAAAAAAGGAAGTGAAACGTTCAAGTCATGAGGAGAAAGGAGATAGATTGTTGTATTTCATTTGTTTACAGAGTGCGCATTATTGGCCAGTTCTGTCTAGCCGGAGGGATACAGTGGTGCTCAAGACAAATAGAGTTCCTGCCCTCATGGAACCTGTCATCTGTTAGAGAAATAAACCAGGGAACCCATAATAAGAGAGCGTGAAGAACGGGGAGCTCCCAAAAGTTTGGGGTTCTGGCTTTTGCTGACTTTTCTCTCCTTGCCTCCCTGCTCCCCTTCCTTTCCTCTCTTCCTTTTCTTCCTGCTTTGTTCTTTGCTTTCCCTCTCGAGATTTCTTTTCCCAAAAGAATTCAGCCAAGCTCATTTTTAAAAAGAAAGAAAGAGGTGGCAGATTGCAGTGGTTACAGCCATGGGCTGGGAGGGTGACCCAGATTGGAATCCTGGCTGTGCTGTTAACCACTGAACAATCTTGGCTGAGAGAAATTAACCTCCATTTCTTACTGTATGTCAAAAAAGTTTAAAAATATTTCGCAGGAATGTTCTAATGGTTAAATGGCATACTATAAGTGAAGTCCCTGGCTCAGTTCCTGACCCAGAGTGAGTGTGCTTAAATTATTAACTGCTGACGTATTATGATGATTAATTATTATTATTATTATTATTATTATTATCTTGCTATTTACATTCTAGGAGCAATGTCTGTATTATAAAATAGCTAAGAAAGAGCAAAAGATATATTAATCATTTGAAAATTTTTCTCTGAAAAACCACCGGCCAGCCTTGATATTATAAAGCTCCTTATCTCTTGTAATTCTTTTTTTCTCCACTCACAAAAGCAGGGTTTTGGAATGTTGAAATTAAAAACCATTTTCAGTAAGCTGGGTTTTTAGATAAACCTTCAAAATCTCTGCCACGTTAGATACAACTGCTGTCTTTTCCTCCAAACATTTTGAAGAGCAAAATTGAAGCACCTTTTGATTAGCCCCTTTGACAGAGACATTTGTTAGTATTTACTGGGATTCAAGAGTGATTGAGACACAGCACACTCCTGTGTCCACACAGGAAGGTGATCAGATGGCCTTGCTCTTGTGAAATCAGCCTCTCCGCCCTGTAGGCAACCCCCACACAGTTGCCCGGTGACCCTGTGCTTATGGACTTTGAGAGCAATACAAACTTGAAACATTAAAATTGTTACAAATTTTTCCTTAATCCGGGTATCTTCTGGCCAGTCTTTCTGAGCACTTTTCTGTTTCAGAAAGGTTCAGACAGCCTTCCCTACGTTTTGTCTTCCACAGATCAAGGGTGTATACATATATAGAATTTAGATCTCTTTCTTTCTGTTTATATATTGTAGGGATGCTCTTGTGGCTTCCCCCCACGCCCCAGGCTAAACTTTAAGCATCTCCCAAAATCTCTTTTCCATGAATGGTCCATTTAACCTCCTGTTTTCTATTCTGCTTGCATCGGTCAATGTGCCTGAAATAACCTTTCCCTGCCGGATTGAGACGTCACTTATCATGTAGAATCTGATGCCAATGTCATCGCTGGTGTGATTTCTTTCCCAGAACCCCTGGGCAAAATAAATTGGTCTCGTCTTTGGAGCCCATAACTCTTTGTTCTTCTCCCTGGTCCAGGGGAGCCGCAGAAGTGAGGGTCTTTCCCCGTCCCCCTAAACATCACCAACTTCTAGATGGTGGGGTCTGTGTCTTACTCACCTTTCCAGAAAACCCGATTCCTGTCTTCAAGGAGTTCCCAGTCCGGGCAGGGAGACAGACATATAAACACACAATTATATTGCAATTTGGAAAGTGATGTAAGACAATTGCCCAAATGATTGCGCACAGATGAGCTCTAATTTACCAAAGAACCCTGCTCTTCTCATGTAAGAAAAGAGCAGTCAGCATGTAGGTGTAGTGTGTTTCTTAAAACAGCAGTGTTTTCCCAGTGTTCGTATCAATATTTATATCGTTGCTTGTGCTCTGTAAAAAAACAAAAACTCTCAAATGACTTTGAATATCCAATGTTAGTGAGAAGAATTGAGGAGTCTGTTGAGATTGTGTGATATACACTCCTCCAAACCAAATAAAGTCTCACTGAACCTTTGCTGTAAGCTAAGACTTTAAGTGCCATTTATTTGTTGAGCTTTGCCCCTCGACATTGCTCCGTTTGGCACAAGAACTTTAAAAGTATTTGTAGTTTAATTGGTATGTGGTTTATTTTTAATTATATTAAAATGACCTGCTTATATTAAAATGACATGCTTCCCAAAACCTCATATTGCCTTAAAAACATTGTTGTTACAGGGAAAGATTTCAAAATGTTATTCTAAGGAGCAAGGGAAAGGATTTCAGACTAACACACAGTCCATATCTCAGTATTTTTGTTTGTGCTATGCTCTCAGGACATAGTTATAAAATCATTTTCTATTTTATATATGGCCAGTATTTGGAGCTTTGGGGAAATTTTTTTTTTTAATTATTGTTATTTTTTTAGTTTCTTTCTTCTTTCTTTTCTTCCTTCCTTCCTTCCTTCCTTCCTTCCTTCCTTCCTTCCTTCCTTCCTTCCTTCCTTCCTTCCTTTCTGAATACTCACTCTGAGTTAAATTACAGCAGACTTATAGCACCATAACCTTTATCCATATATAGCCAGGCAAAGCTTTCTGCTGTTAAGTAGAACTTAGAAATACTTTAGAGAGGGAAGACATTGCTATTTTTGAGCAAACTCAGAGAGTTTAGAAGCATTATTTTGAAATGTGCTTCCTTCAAGTCAGAAAGAACTTAATTAAGTTCCCAGGGTTAATTGTTTCTGAAGTGTTAACATGTCATTTGTCTATTCAGACTCCAAAGCAAATCTAATACGGGATTTAATAACCTGTTTATGTGAAGAGAAATTTGGGTTGGGGGTGGCGTGGGAGAAGAAGGAAAGCTAATAGGGCTTTTACCTAGTTAGTGGGTTTAAGGAAGAATTCTTTCTGTCTTCATTTGAAACAAAAGGCAAATCCTATGTTCAAAACTCCTTCTATTTGGGAGTATAAATTGGGATGACAAGGAAGTTGTGGAACAAAACAGTATTTTTATACTTTGTTCATTTCATATTTATCACTAGCTTGTTTGCTAATTTTCATTTGCAAGAGGCAATTCTTCCAGCTAACTGGGTGCCTCAATGGGCCACTGATTTCTTTGAAGTGACAGTCTGTAAATATGCATAAAAAAGGGATGCAATTAGCGTGTGTGTGGTTCAGTGCAGCCTGATTCCATTGGCAAGTTTACCCACAGTGTTGATAAGCTACATTATCTAGAAAATTGGCCGCTGAAAAACAGCACCTTTGATTGCCAGCAAAGGTTCCAGATAACAGGGTGCTGAAGAGAAATATAATTGAGGTTGAATATATTAACCAAGGTGTCACATGGTCCTTAGAAGCTCTAATTTATCAGCATGTTGGAATTTTTATTAACATTTGGAATGCATTTCTACCACACTAATGAAGTGGAATTGGCAGTTCAGGTTTGGTTATTGTCATTTCTGAGAAGTTAAATGTAATTTCTCGTTAGACACAGTTATGTAAATATATTTGTTCAGGGGCTAAAAAAATTATACATTTTGCAAAATATAAATATGTTGTTAAGAGGCGGTGTGACAAATCAGCGACGGCTGAAGTCTGAAAAACAGCCACATATTTATGCTGCGTTTGTACTTTACAGCTCTTGGTGGGGGGAGAGAAATGAAGGGAGCTTAATTTCATTAACTCTGCGACCAGCTCACTGCTATGAAAAACAGTTAAAATTAGCCACTGTTTTAGTAAGCTAGCTATCCAAAAGGATTTTATGATTAAAATATATATATATTTTTGTAATGAAAACCTACTTAAATGATAAGGTTGAAGCATTTCTGGAGGATATCTGCTTTGCTTTTCTCCATCCTGTTTAGAAGACCCGAAACTTCTATTCATTTTCTAATTTTGATAAATAGGTTTTGACAAACGTATGTGAGCAATAACCTTAATTTCTATCCATTAGAAATAAACCGAAGTGTGCAAACCTGGAATTATTTCAGGTTACATAAGTGTGTGATGAAACCAGATATTTTTTAGAGCAAGGGTATGAAAATGACAAACTTTGGGGTAATAAAAGAAGAAGAGTCAGAAATACCAGGGGAAATGCACAGGCAGCTTCATTAATGTATTTCTTAAGCTACGTGGTGGGCTCAAGGGGATTTCATTATTGTCTTACAGATGTGTAAAGTACACTTGTATGTATCATATATCAAGGCAAAAAACATTTTTTGGAAAGAAAATAGCTCCATTTCTATTGACTTGTAAATTTTGTTCTTCAGAGGAAAGGATTATGGGTTGCACCCCAATGGTGTACTTTGTATTTGTAACAGGCTGTAGTATTACATAATTGTACACATCTCCCACTGCAGGGAATGATGCCAGCAGTTTTCCTCCATTAGTAATAGATGAGGTGGTCACAAAGCAATGCTTCCCTGAGGATGAATGACCCATATGAAACATTTTTCCAGCTTTCCCTTTGCATTCACCTCTCTGCAACTGCCAGGCTTGTACGGTCCTGCAGGGTTCCTAACTTTACTCCTTCTTCCCCTACTCGCTGCCACCCAACCTGGTATCTCTGGACCCAGGGTTTTATCCCTGCTGCAATTCTTCCTATGCATCTTACACCATCATCCTATCATCAATCCCATTATAGGGGGTTGCGGTGGGGGAGGGTCAGGGTTGGTATTTCCTTTAACACCAAGAGCAGGCACTTCTGCTTGGAATCAAATTTTTCATGGGGAAGTCTCGGGCCTATTGGATAGGTACTCCTAAGCTCTCATTGAATTAGATGTTTCTTAGGTTGCCTATATGGTGGATTTGGTTGACTCTCACTTACAGTGTGTGTTATTCTTCTTCTAGTGTCATAGGTTGGGCAGCTAAAATCCACAATTCCCAGACTCCCTTGCAACTAGTATTCTGGAGGAAAATTTGGTTCACACATGTGCACGCAGGCACTGTTTGGAAGGTCGAAGCAAGACAGGGGTATTTTCCTGCAGCTGGAGGTATTGGGTCTGTTTGTAGCAGTGTTTTCGCCCCATTCACTGACTTCTGGAATGCTGAGAGGCAGTGCTAGCCGCCGGATTCCTGGATCATGCCTGTGTCTCTGCATCCTTGAACTTAGCAGTTCTGTGGGCTGCCTTGAGAGTGGCTCTTTAGATTCTCCAGTGGGACAGATACGGAAACTCCCTTGACAGGCTGGTTGTCTTGCCAGGTTCTTTAGCCCTTCCAACATTTTTGCAAGCTCTTAATTCCATGTGTTAGGCTTCTTGAGGCTCAAGGGTTCAGTTTTGACCAGTTGAATCCAGATCAGTACATCTGTAAGTCTGGTTTAGGTGCCTCAATAACAGGCCAGGCTTAGGGGAGGCAGTCAAGGTACCTGGGGCACCAAATTGCTCTCAGGGTCACTGAAGTGTCTCCTTAAATGTTGTGTCCTCAGCATCTCTACTGCCTCACCCTAGTGCTGGCCATGATCCATAATTAAATAGCAGATGTTACTTATTATAAAAATAACTAAATAACATCTATAGCAGGTGTTAGAAAAAAATATAACCCATGGGTTCAATATGACCCACCGCCTGTTTTTTTCTTTTCTTTTCTTTTCTTTTTTGTCAATAAAGTTTTATCGGAACAGAGCCAGCTCCTTCCTTTATACAATATCTGTGGCAACTTTCACACAACAGGAGCAGCACTGTGTCATGGCAACAGGCTGCAAAACAGATCATGTTGGGGGCACCTGGGTGGCTCAGTTGGTTGAGCGACTGCCTTCGGCTCAGGTCATGATCCCGGAGACCTGGGATCAAGTCCCACATTGGGCTCCCTGCTCAGCAGGAGGCCTACTTCTCCCTCTCTCACTCCCCCTGCTTGTGTTCCCTCTCTGGCTATGTTTCTCTCTGTCAAAATAAATAAAACCTTTAAAAAAAAACCCAAACAAACAAACAAACAAAAAAAACAGATCATGTTTACTCTCTAGCCTTTTGCAGGAAAGTTTTGCACATTTGTGCTCTGTGGCCCTGCGGCTATGCCTTGACTTATGGAGTCAGACTGCTTGAGATCAACTTCTGCTTGCCTGCTGAGTCTTGGGAAGTCACTCAAGCTTCACGCAATGGTGTGTTGGGGTCCGCTGGCGCTGCTTGGGTGCATCTCTGGCCAACTCCATATTCACGGATCATGTTGGTAGCTCGAAATCAGCCTTGGTTAGGAATATTTACAGGAAAATGGGCAAATGTTGCATATCAGAGCTTTCTCAGAGACTCAGCAATTAAAGATGTGCTGCCTCTGGAAGTGTTAGATTCTTCTTCAAAATGATGTGATAGATGCACTTGGTTGCCAGCCCTGCACCCAGCCCGTCGGTGCTAAAGGGAACAGCTCATACTTGGGTCCTCCTCCAGGGCAGTCAGTGTCTTGTTGCTACAGGGGGTAGACAAGCCCAGCTCCTGGGCTCCAGAACATGACTCAGATCACTGTTAGAGTCCACCCGGGGTCACATTCTCCCCCAGATCTTTTAGCTTCACTGGCCTGCTCCGCTCCTTCCACTGAAGGGTGGTTTTAAAGAGCTTGACCCAGGTTCTAGACAAGCAGAGTGAAGCATCTAGAGCACGCAATCTAAGGACACATTCCCCATCAAGGTTAAGCAAATTGCACAACCCTAAGGATGAGTGCCCCCTAAAATTGTGTGGTTTATCAGATGCCTCACTCTCCTTCCCCTCTCTGGGCTCTACTGGCCCCGGTATGCCTCACATGCCTGGATTCCTGCTTTAAGCTCTACCTGTCAGAAACCCAACCTAAAACAAATGGGGGTAATAAGGAGTCCTTTGTTACCTATTGATTATTGTAATAACTGAGTGAGGTAAGGCATGGACAGCATTTAGAATGGGGACAGAAACAATAATGGGCAGGTGGACAGACACATGGATGGAAAGAGAGATTGGACATATCGCTTCTGTGCATTCTCTCCACCTGAAATGCTTCTATGTGCTTATCCAAAGGGCATTTGCCCTCAAGACCAACCTTGACTATAAAATGCTTACTGGTGGCAGCATTCTGAATCACACACTTTTACTCTAAATTCCATAGCTCTGTGCTTCCAACTGCACCACGGTGTTTTGCCAGGTGAATAGTTTTCCCCCTTCTGTGGTGCCCATGCCCTGTAACCTGTTATCTATACGGTAACTTACTCGAATCTCTTGACACACATGGTAAAACCAGTTCAATGATAGTGCAGCAATGATCCTGAGCAGCAGTTCTTAGAAAACCGAGCTGATGGCTCTGGAATCTGGTTCTTGTGTCTCCTACCTAGTAGAAGGATCACCCGGAGCCCATAGCTCATGAGGGGGACATTTGAATACAGTTGGCTGGCACTGCCTTCACTCTTTGTTTCTTAGACTTCAACAGGTTTTAATGGCTACATGGGTAGGTCCCCTCCCCCGATATTTTAGCTCGTTTGTAAGAGCTGTTGTCCTCTATCCCAGCATCATGTTGGCTTTATTCATGGTTCTCATAACTACTTAGGCTTTTCTAATTGATTTGTTTAGCAAAGCCATCTTTGTCCCTGACAAGGCTGTAAGTTCCATGAAGGCAGGCTCTCGGCTCCTCCTGCCTGTTGTCTCTCGTCAGCCTGTCACCGGGCATGCACACAGAGGGTATGTCTACCATGACTGACACAACCAATAGAATGCACTGACTCTGAAGCTATAGTGCTCTAGTGTAGGCTTAAGGAAGATTTTGAAGTGAATGGATGAAGGAAGTCATTTAAAGAAATTCATGAGCATTTGTCCCAGGAGGCCAGGGGCTTCTCTCATTTGAGCTGGATAAATCCTGTACTTTTCTATAAAATGCAAATGTACGCTCATACGTCTTTTTCCTGAAAGTAGAATGTATGTGAAAAAATAGAGAAACGATGCAACATCTAAAATTGCAAATGTGCACCACAAATTATTTACTTCGGGTAGATTCAGATTGTGAGAAGAATGAATTTAAGGTAATTCATAGCTGAAATGATGAGGGGGACCCTCGCATGGCCATATAGGTTGACTCAAAGAGAGCCGAGTCTGCCTCACTGTTTTGTTGTGAGGGTATAATTCTGTGAGTGTCTGGTTTTCCTGTAATCTCAGCACAGGTGCAAGTAGCTGGTGTTTGAATTTGAAGGTGTCATCTGTGTTAGTGTCGGCTATATTTTCAAACTGGGTTCCTTAGAACCCTATCTGGGTCCTAAGAGCCTCCCTGAGAAGCTGCATCGTGGTGTGGTGTGAGGGCCAGAGTGGGCAAGGCAGCTGAGTATTAGTAGACCCAACCTGCTTTAAATAAGAACAATGCTGCCTCTCTCTGTTCATAATGGAATGGGCACTTGTTTAAAATTTTAGTTAAAATTGCTTAAAACACATAAAGAATGCTTAAAATTTAATTTCAAAATGTACTGAGAATTAAATTAGAATTCTAAACTCTGAAATCAGAATATGTTGACACTTGTATTCTTTCCAGAGGATTGAGGTAATTTAACTTTCTGGGCAGACCACCTCAGTCTATTAGGTTATTGGCTTGGTAGTCACAAAACGGTATCAAAATAAATATCCTTCACTAAAACACGCACAAACATTTAAGTTCCTTTATAGAGAAGTGGTGTTTAGTAAATACTTTGTGTGAACTTATTTTGATAGAAGAAAAAAATATGTGACTTACTTTCGACTTCATCGTCTTTTTGCTTCCATCGCCAACAAGATCATGTTATGACCACTGTGTTGTGCCCCGGTTCCACCCACCTTTGTGTTCATGGCCCCTAAAGACATTATTCTGGACCCAAAAGTCCATTCATCCATCAAGTACTTAAAAAAAAAATTATTTGACAGAGAGAGACACAGTGGGAGAGGGAACACAAGCAGGGGGAGTGCGAGAAGGAGAAGCAGGCTTCCTGTTGAGCAAGGAGCCCGATGTGGGGCTCAATCCCAGGACCCTGGCATCATGAACTGAGCCAAAGGCAGACACTTAACTGACTGAGCTGCCCAGGAGCCCCATCTGTCAAACATTTATTGCACTCCTATTATATGCCAACCATGGGATCTAAGGCTAGACAGATTATTAAAGATGAATGTGCTTCCTGCTCTCATGAAGCTTGCATTCTCCTGGAAGAAATGGAGGCTAAACAAATAATTACATAAAAAACCATTTAAATATAGTTGTGAATCGTAATAGTTAAAAAAAAAAAAAAGGCCCAGTGTCTTTAAGGCCATTTATCGTCAGAGGCTAACAGGCCACGGGCATAGGGTGGCGGATAAGGAGTATCTCTGTAAAAACTTAATTGTATTTAAATAAAAGTGAAGGATACACAGGTCTTGGGCTACAAGTTTCTGATTAAGTTAGTTTGGAGGGGGAGTCATTGCTGCTTACTGCTCTGTCTTCTTAGGAAAACAGGCCCTTGAACCACTTTGGTTTCTGCCTTTTCATGCCTTCACATGCACCAAGTGCTTACAGGAAACCATGTAGTCAGTGGGGAAAATGGGGAGCAAAACAAACCTGTGTTTGAATCCCAGCTCTGCTGCTTACTGAGCTGTGCGTTCTTGGGCAGTTTTCTTATTTTCTCTGAACCTAATTTGTTAAACACAACCCTGCCTGGGGTGTGGGGAAGATCAGCCATCCCCCTCTTAAGGGAAAACTTCACCCTGGCATCTCTTCATACTGACTTTGCTGCCTATCATTTCCAGTTCCTAACATCCCTATGAGGTCAGTGCTATTGCTGTCTCCATTTCTCAGATGTGGAAACTGAGGCAAAGAGGTTAGCTCTCTTGCTCACGATCACATAGGCTATCAAGTGTTGGAGCTAAGATTCAAATCCAGACAGTGATTGGGTCTGTGTATTTGGGTACTAACTCTTGATGTGCAAAGGAGCTAGCCAAGGGAGCTTCCAAAGGGAGCTGAAATAATCATTAAAAAAAGATTTATTTATTCATTTTAGAGATACAGAGAGAGAGTGAGCAGGAAGAGTGGCAGAGAGAGGGGCGGGGAGGATCCTCAAGCTGACTCCCTGCAGCACACAGAGCCTGGCATGGGGCTCAATCCTGGGACCCTGATGTCATGACCTGAGCCAAAATAACAATTGGCTGCGAGCCAAATGAGCCATACAGGTGCATCAAGGAACTGAAATAATCATCTCTCTCTCCTTGATTATTGGCAAGGCTAGGGCTCTGAAGTCCTTTGTTGATCTATGAATCACTCAGAGGCACCTGACTTACAGGAAGAAGAAGCAGTCACTTTTACTAAAGAGCTCAGGATTCCAAGCATTTACCAGAATTGGTTGTCTTGAAAGGCTTTTATTGTTTGCCATTTGGTTTTCATTCCGAAGCCACATGTGACCATGACTTAAATACTTGTGGAGGGATACCATTACCCCAAAGCTTCAAGTCTACATGTCAGCTCCCGTCTTTACTGCAAGTGCTGCGGGTCATTTCTCTTCTTGTTTAAGCTGAGAACTCTAGAAAATCATTCTCGTCCACAGATTTTATGTCGCCTTCAGCCACGACTGCTCTCCGTGGAGGGAAGGGCTGGAGTTCTCTGGCACCACCTCACTTCGCCAAATCTAGCCACTCCCCATCTCCAAAGACAGCAGCAGGACCTTCGATGATGAGCTGTCCTCCCACAGTTGGTGGGTTTCCTTGGCTGCTGTTTGGTGCTGTGGGCATCAAGGAAGAGGTGAGCTTTGATGCGGTGCAGACTAGGATTTTTCTTGCTCTCCTCCCCCCAGCTGTAACCTGGTTAAGTTCTACAAACCACCTCCGATCCTGGTTCTGCATGTCATTTGAAATATAACCTCTCTTCCCTGAATAAATCAGTCCTATTATGAACTGTCGTCTTATCTTTACTTAAACTTCTTGCACTTATCACCCAGTATCTACTACTTACCTATCCATCCATCCACCCATCCATCCTTCCGTATGATGAATTTTGATGTCTTTTCCAGTGTAATTATAAGCTGCATCCCAAGGAGGAACTCTACTGGTTGAATGAATGAGTGAATGAACGAGTAGAGATGAAACACACTTGTATGGGCACCTTTTCTATTGTTCGGCCATTTCAATAATCCAGGCAGAACTGGAATCCCAACCACAGAGCTTCATTATGTCAGGAGATGCGCCAGCACATGCTCTTTAAGTTTTTTTCTGGTTCTCATCACACCCTTCTACCCTGATACTTCTCCATAAGTTTGCTTGTTACATGCCTCTTTCTCACTTTTTGTGGACCTCCTCAGTATGGGATCAATAAACAAGCTTCATTGGGGCCCTCAGGAATTCACCCAAACCATTTTGCCTAGACATTATTCATTAGGGGTTACCTCTTTCCTGCTGCAGCCTTTTCTGGAATCATGTAAGGGTAAAGTGGAGAACAAGAATCAAGAATGGATTTGAAACAGAAGCCATAATTGCAATACACTAATTAACAGAGCTGAGAAAATCTTTCATTAGAAGCGTTTAAGTCATAGCCTGGTTTTACTTAGAATGGAATTAAAAAAAGTGGCCTGTGAACCATTTAATAAGACTTGAAGAGATTATTTTCTTTCCCTCTTTCTCAGAGAATATATTTGAATCAGAGAAGTTATATTTGTTCAGAAGTAGGGTAACAGAAGAGGGGTACGAGGCCCACTACCTGCATGTCTGTCCCCACTTCCCTAGTCCCTGTCCCCTGTACCATGCAGCTCCCCGCATACACGAGGAACTTCCCTTGTTACTTCCGTATTTTTCAGTTCTATGTCCTCCCCATGAGACTTGCAGCTTATCACTATGAACAACAGCAACAACTACAAAATGAGCTAACATCTACATGGCGCTTACTGAGTTCTAAGCGCATTACATGACTTGTTTTATTAAATCTACAAACAATTCTATGATGTAAGAGCAATTATTATCTCTGATTCATAGATGGAAATTGAACTGTAGCAGAGTTAACCAAGTAATTAAATTAATGGATTAATGAATCTGTAGCAATGGGTTACAAATTAATCCCTTCTGGACAAAATGTGTGCATTATCATAGCATGTGCTTGAGAATAGAATGTCTTACCTCAGGAGTGGGTTGGGAGTGAGGGGAGTGATGTCTGGGAAGGAGTCAGTGAGGGAAGAAAGTTAGTTACCATGGGTAGTAAGAGAAACCAAGAGTTCGTATTTGGAGGTGGCATGGCTTCCGGTGTCTCTTAAATCAAACCTTAGAGTAGGTACCCCATCCCAACTACGAGATCAAATGTCGGACGCTTAACTGACTGAGCTACTCAGGCACCCTGCTATTCCGAAATTGTAAAACTAAATTTCACATTGCTTCCTAATTTTGAAAAGTAAAGGGCTCATTTTTAAAATTTCAATAAGCATAACATGATCACTGTTAACAGACCCAATTTAAGCCCAAGGAATGATGTTGTCTCAGCTCCCTTCAAAGTTGTAACAGAGTTAACATTAATTTTGCAATCTAGTTCCCTCAAATAAGGGAAGGACTAATATGACTGGCATAGCAATGGGACAAGTTCTCTTACACTGAACCGAGATAGTCTTTTAAAAAAGTCATAAACTAGGGTGCCTGGGTGGCTCAGTGTGTTAAAAAAGTCATAAACTGGTCACCTCGTGAAACCACAGACATGGTCTGTGGCTCCAGGCCTTCCATTTAAAGGATAAAACAACCTTCTAAGCTCTAGGTTACTGATGAATGTCTAAGAATTAACTTAAGGTTTCTTAAAAGCATCCCTTTTCAAGTAAGCATTTATCATGGCAATTGTATTATTTCCAAAAAGCCTTCCACGAGATTGTTATGGGATGGCGTAAGTCAGTTCAACAAGAGATCAGTCTGTTATCACTAAGAAAAACATTGAGGGAAGCAAACTTTGATACTGACAAAGAAAATCTCCTCATGAAACTATGTCTGGGGCCACAGCTCTCCTTCCTCTTCTCACATCTCCATATGTTGTGGTTATACTTGACGGTTCTATTCTGTGGACTCATGGCTGTCCTCTGTGGGTGCACCAATCCTTTTATCTTATGCTTCCAGTGTGAAAATTCTTTTCCCTTATTTAAACCAAGATTAATGTGAGTGTATTCAGAAGGATCTGCTATTCAGAAACTGAAGTGAAAGAAAATCATACAAGGTCAGGGAACAGAGCTTGTCCTGCCCAGAATCTTATCTTAGCATAGTTGAGGTCTTGCTACCTACTGTTTTGGCTGATCAAGCTTACTGGGTACCCTGGCCTGGTTTCTTTTGCCACATTCAGCCCTGTCTGAGTTAGGTGCTAGAAAAAGAAGCTCAGCCTTCCAGCCTGAAGTTGGTTCTGGTTGGAAGTTTTCTCAGCCTGTTGAGATTTTTCTGTCCTTCTATGAAACAGCTTCTTATAATTCTATAAATTTTAGGCTCCCAAGTCCTGGACTATGTTGTTCTTGACTTCTTTCAAATGTCCCTGTTTGAGAAGCCTTTCCATATAATTAGTTCTTGTGATGATTATAATTAGTTCTGATGGCAGAGTTCACATTGGTTGAGCACCTCCTGGGTGCAAAGCAATGTCCTTGATATTTTACACATTCCGGGGCTCCTTCATTTCATCACCTGACAATCCCACAGGACTCTATTAGTCCCATTTATCTAAGGAGGAAAATTGAGGCTTAGAAAAGGTCAAGTCACTTGCCCAAGGTTACAGAGCTCATGGTTGACCTTGAATTCAGGCCATAGCTGTGTGAGAAGTCCATGTATCATACTTCCATTCTCTCTGAGCCCAAGAGATTCCATTTCTGAGCCTTAGGCCATCCTTAATTGGCCTTAAGTCTTTCTTTTGGGGGACAGAGAGTTTACCACACTGAAATTTTCTTGCCTAGATCGCCGCCATATTCTGTTTCTTAGAAATGTTCCAGTGGCCGCTGGTAGAAGGATAGTCCCTTATTTTGGGCAAGTTGGTCAAGTGCTACTTCTTAGCCTCTAACCTGGGCTTGCTAACCTTGGACCATAAGTGGTTGCCCAGGGTGACCAATTCCCAGCTGAGATTTATATCTGCAGATGAACATTAGTTTATTTAATTTGATGGGAAATGATCTTAGAAAATTTTGCAGTAGATGCAAATGTATGTTACAGGAGAAAGAGCGAGTGCCATGGAATTTGGAAACATACTCCTGCCATCCTGGAGATCTTCACCTAAGACCTTTTCCTCTGAATGTACCCATAGGCACAAAATCGACCCCAAATTTGAGAAGAAGTAGCATGATTGATTTAGTAGTCTTGTGGATCTTTTCCCCCCGGAATCCACTGATGTTCTTATTAGGAGAGATGACCCCTGTGTTATTTCCCCTCTCAGTTAAGCATGGGAGAAAAGAGAAAGGTGGTTTTCCTATTTAAGGAATGGAGTGGGCCGGGCAAGGCATCATCTTTGTTATTTACCATCAGACTGCCTAAGAATTTGGAGAAATGTGCCAGGAGTGATCAAAAAAGAATCATAGGCACTTTGGTTCTCTAGACCCTCCCTGTCTATAGCAGGCACACACTAAGATCATAACTCAGCAGGAGGGCAGCATGTTCACAGATGTAGGCATCTGTTGGTGAGTGTATTACAGAGAAAGCCAAGAAATACAACCCACTTTGATGTAGATTAAAATGTAAATTGGCTTAAACACCTGAAAAATCTAGGAGATAGCATTGCTTCAGGCATGGCTGAATCCAGGCACTTGAATGTTGATAGAAAAATTTGCTTTCTTCTCTACTTTCTATCTGCTTTCCTCTCTGTGACAGCTTAATACACAGGTAGGTTCCCTTTCCTTAACGTCTCCAAATGCTTGAGTCTTGGAGTTTAGAGGAGTCTAGAATGGGAGCAATCCTATGATAAAGACAGTTCCTCCTTTTCAGTGCTTCCGATGGACCTCAAACAGGAGACAGTCTTGACAGTCTTGGGTTGCCTGCCAGTCCCGGAACCTGTCTCTTTGCTCGGGTTAATAAGCGCTCTAATTGATCAAACCTGGTGCTCACCCACCCAGTCCTACTAAGGAAGCCACGTGGACTGAGAACTGATAAAGGAAGGTTTCAAAGGAGCACTGTGATAATATTACAATCAGGGGGAGGAAGGCAGATAGGAAAAATGTTTGCCACGGTGCATTGGAAAGGGAAGTAAAGACCGTAACTAGGGTGGAAGGCAAGGCTTATGGTGCAGATCAAAATGAGAGCAAGTTTCATGTATAGATTGGCTCTTCTCTGTTACCCTCTGGAGGCTCTGTGGAGAAGGTCAGACCACAAATGCGATGTGTACTTGGTTTAGGTGGGTCATTGTGGTTCAACTGATGCGCTTCAGTTTCCTCTTTTTTGAAACTGGGGCGATGATAATCTCTACAGTAGTTTCATTGTGAATATCAAAATGCTATATTCACGGAGTGGAAGCCAAAGAAGCCCAAGGCGCCATAGTAGTTTTGTATTCACAAATCTGCCAACATCTTCATAGCATATGATTCTCGTCGTCCAGTGGAGTAGGGATAGGGAATAAAGCGATCCCTTCAGATTTCAGAGGGGAGTTACTGCTGGTAGAGATGGGGACTTCGGTGCTAGGTGGGGAAAGAAGGAGCCTTTCCTAGCCTCCTAGCTGGATGCTTGTTTTCACTCAGAAACCTCCTGAGGAGATCCAAGTTTGTGCCTCAGCAAGAAAGACAAGCAGACCCTCAAGGCCGCTGAGAAAGAGTCAAAATAGAAGTTGCTAAATTTAAAAATAGGTCTCCTCTGCGCTGAAGAGGGGCAATAAAAGAAGAGGCTTGAAAAAAGAAACTCCTTGCTCTCCAGGCTTCTTTGAGACTGTACGCTCTGTGTATGTGAGTTCTAGTCCAACCTTGTTCCTGGAAGTCTCCTTTACTGGGGAGTCTCTCAAAGAGATGAGAAACAAAGACCTTTATTAAAGAGAACTGATAGGCATGTGGTGAAAAGCAGTAATAAGACACGGATTGGCATTTATTAATGCCCGTACACGCTGTGTCAGGTGCTAAGGCCTTCATATGCAACACCATACTGTCACAGCTTTGTGGTGGGCACAGTTAGGCTCCCCAATGTATGGATAGGGAGACTGAGTCAAACAGAGGGACAGTAATTTTGCTGAGGTTTTTCAGCTGGGGAATGAAGTTAGGATTCAAATGCAGAAAGCCTGTGTTTCCAATGGCATCACTGCCCGAGGTCAGACAGACAGGCTAGAGTGGGGCTCCAGGTACCACCAACCGCCTGGTAACATTGGGACCATGGCTCGCTGCCATGGGAAATATCGGTAAGAACACCTACCCCTTGGGGAGCCGGGGTGGCTCAGTTCGGTGAGTTTCTGATTCTCCATCTCTGCTCAGGCTTATAATCTCGGGGTCTTGATTTCAGGGTTGTGGAGCCTACTTGGGGGATAAAAAAAAGAACACCACCTGTCCCTTTGGGTTATTTTGAGGGATGATAAGGTGATGGTCAGTTGCACCTTTTACTCCCATGGGTCAGTCTTCATGGGCAGAGTGTGAGACTCCATTTTCTTCAGCCCTCTATCTCCCTTGAGGCCCCACTTGAGCTACCTTTGATGGATTAAATGTTCCTATTAAGCAGATGGCTGGGGGGGATGTCCCTGTCTTTGCTGGCCTTACTTTTCTTGAGTGATTTCCTATGGTAGGAAGGGAGTATCCCATAATAATGAAAAATTGATAGGAGCTATTGATTAAATTCTTTTCTAGCCTCTTTTCCTTGACTTCCCCCCATTAGTTAAATATGAACACCCCAGAGATAAATGTAAAAAAGGTGAAGGGAGGTGAGCTGGCGTAGGGCTGGCTTCTGTCTTTTTAAGAACAAAATGTTATTGTTTTGTTCTGTTTTGCTAAAGTCCTATCTTCCTAAGAGATCAAGGGAAGGGAGAAAAGTTTAGATACCCAGTTCCTGGCAATAAATTATTTTCTTTTCTCGGGGACATATGAAAGCTTAGGATGGCAAATACCATCTGAGAAATGTTCTTTTTATTTTGGTAACACAGCAACTCCAGAAAATAGGTTAATTGGTTCAGAGACTTGCTCTTACTGTTAATGGCATTTAGCTTGTGAAATTGAACAACTGCATCTCAAGACAGAATGTTCATAAAATCGATATTCTGGTTGCTAAGTGTGTGTTTTTAAGATATAGTTTGAATTAATTTATTCAAAGCCAGCTGGTGTTGTTCCCAATATAACCTCTAGGAGGAAACCTCAACCCATGTTGTGCCTAAAATAATCGGGTTTTCCGTGTTCTCTCTCTATTCAACTTTCATATTGTATCTAAGTTAGTACTTTTGATATTTCTAAGTTTTTTTTTTTAACATTTATGTAGAACACCACATAATTGTAGGAAAGATAATAGTCACATACCCTAGGGCCTACTGTACACTTATGTTAAAAGTACAGCTTTTATTGGCAACTAAAGTAATAACCTTTCCGTGTCAAATTGCTTTAAATTAAACTTAAAAAAAAAAAAAAACACTGGCTGATACCCACACTTAGTAATTGTAAAGCATTAGCATAATGTGGAATGCTAAAGCTGCCTAAATCTTGGGTTTAAAAATAATTATTTACTTAGATAAATTTTGTATGCCGTGCCATATTATTAGAGATCCTTTTTTACCCTTCTAAAACCTCCAGATCAATGTATATGTTAATATTATGCTTAGGCTTGACATGTAAGTGGGACTGTAACTTACGTTAGCCTCGCAGAAAGGGGTCTCATTTAATCTCTGCTCATCCATCCATCACGGACCACATACAAATGGGGTGAATCGACACTTTGGATGGCTTCACGTATTGTTCCTTGTGTTGGGTGACCTAACACGTGACCTCAGGGGGAAAAATGTACAAGTCTATTTTTGATGAGGCTGCAACATGGCCCAGCCTGCATAATTTCCACCCATTTCTAAGGCACTTGGGAGAAGAGTATCCTAAATGATGGTGTGCGTGAAGCCCTCAGGCTGAGGTCGCAGCCGCCTTTCCCACTAATGCACTTGTATTTCCCGGATCTCTCTGTGCTCAGCGAAGAGCTTTCAATTAAAACCAGCTGCCAGTGATTTTACGGTGGTAGGAGGCACTTGGTTTTGCAAAGTCTGTCCAGAGATTGGGTACGACCTGGGCACACCCGCCAGCTACAACCAGAACAGTTTTTGCCAACTTTTGTGGTACGTTGCTGATTTAAAGCAGAAATTCCTTGATAGGGTTTGACTTCCTGTGGTTTACTGATATCACAAAATCCTGATCCTCATCTTGCATAACTACCTTCCAAATATGTGGACAAAGTGTCTTGAAAGTAAGTGCTTCCAATATTGAAGAATATTGACATGTATGTACAGCCCGATAAGCACATTGCCTTCCATAGGAGTGTCCACAGCACGGAGCGACCTGCAAATACTTGGGAATGTTACCAGGAACGGGGGACTCAGAGGATGAGCCCATGACAGATGCTGGATGGAGCAGCCTTCAACACTCTACCCTTCTTCAAGTCAGAAGATGTGCATTCAAAGCTAACTTATGTCCAGGGACATGTGGGATTATCAGGAGAGTAATATGCTTTCAATAATGTTGGATTAAATCTTCAGTTGAACTGCCACTGCCCGCATCTTGTGATGTCTTCTTTCAGTTCATCAAAGAAGTGAAAGAAACTAGACTTTTTCACTTTTTTCTCATTTAGCCGGAGACCCTAATGTCTAGGAGGAGCGTAAAACTAAGAAACTGAAGATCTGGCTTTGAGACCTGTGTTTCCATTCTGCTGCTTGGCTTTGTCTGCGAGATGAATCTCTTTTGGTCTCAGTTTTCCCAGGTGCCAAGTAATTAATACCTGTTTTGAAATTAAATGGTGAAACAAAAAGACATTAGATGATGATTTCAAAGATGTTCCTTCTTCAAAAGTATGTTCATTTTTCATGTACTTCACTTTCCTCCAAATATGCCCTGTTTATTCCCTCCTCTGGATCATTGCTTGGTTTGTTTTTCTCCTGCAACAACCTTTACTTTCTATTTGATCATCTTTCTGTACTTTATGATGCTTTCCTTTGACAGTTCTCTCGTTGCTCTTCAGTCCTGCAGTACGATCATCTCTACTACATCCTTTCTCATTTTACTGTATTCGGTTTTGCCCTGTTGAACTTTAAAACTTCTAGTCATTGTCCCACCCAAAGAGGAAGGATTTCTTTGGTCCCCACGCTCAGATCTTGCAGGGACTCATTTTGCATTCTGTTCAGCATCAATTGCATTGCTGAGCACAGAGTCGATGCCTCATACACACTGGATCCCTTGCTTTTGCTTTGCAGGAGTCTGTTCCTTTAGCATTTCCTCCAATCCTCTCCCAAGCGCAGGTGTGCCTTTGTGTATAGATAAGACTGTGGTTCCCCTCATTGGTGGAAGGAGACCCGAGACAGACAAGTGTACTGATTTGCTTTATAACATTCTTACTCAAAGGTCTCTGGATGTGTTAGCTGGTGGTTTTTTGTTGTTGTTGTTGTTTTGTTTGTTTTGTTTTCCACCAGAGCTGTGTTCCTCAAATTTATTGTGCAAATTTGTGCCAGCACTGCCCAGGGAGCCTCTTTCCAGGATCAGAACAGCATGAACATTGGGAGGGACATGAGTGGTCAGGGTCATGGCAGGATATCTTTGCTGATGCCCCTATTACAAGCTTTCATTTTTACTGAGTCTCTTCCCCTAGAGTGTGAAGCTGTCTTTTCTGTACCTTCCATGCTCTCACTCCTTTTCTGAATATCACCAGACAGAGGATAACCATAATTATGAACATTTATAAAGAACATACTCTATTCAGTCAGTGCGTGAAACATTTGGGTATCACTTCCTTCAACCCTCACAACAACTTTATGAGCAACTATGACTATACCCATTGTGTAGATAAGGAAATCGAGCCCAGAATAAACCAAATGGGAGCTGGAGAAAAGCTCTGGACTGGCCATAAGCCCTTAGAAGATCATGCTACCTTGGTCTGCCCTTGGCTTGGGTTGTGGATCTTTTTGTCTGGCTTGGAAGATGGCTTAGTTATCTGGGGATAGCCAGACAGCAAGATAGCAGGCTCCGTGCTATATCTGTGCCATCGTTGTCTTCAGAGTGAAAGAAACTGAGGTTCTTATTTATAGGGTGGACTCTGGGCACCTCTGTGAGTGACATTCAGGAACGATTTGTCACCTGGATGCCGGGGTGGGGCTTGGGGTCTGGTGCCCACAGGAGCCCTGGGCAGGCAGCTGGGGAGGGAAGGAGTGAGGTTTGTGGAATCTGTGCAGCTCATGGGGTGGAGCAGACTGGGCAGGTCCCTTTGATGCTCTAGTTTGATGATGCAAACTGAGACTTGGAAATATTTTTGTAGAGAGTGTTTGAAAGGATGCCTGGAGCAAAACTATATTAGCCCATTCATTAAAAAAAAAATCTGTTTTCTAAAACCGAAGCTGTTTGATTTTTAAATGAATGATTGAAGTCCTCAGTCAAAGCCCCTAGGTGCCTTTGAGGGATGTTTTGCAACCCCTAACCTTCTGTAGCACGTTTTCTATGTTTTATGTTGTGATATATGGGGAAACCACAAACCTGACTCCGGGGGCCAACTTTCCTGAGGCGCTGACTTTGACTTTGGACATGATATAACCATCAGCCTGCAATCGGTCCGTGTTATATGAAATTCAAGTTGCGCATGGCTGAAACCAATGAGTCATCCATCTTTGAACTCTCCCTCAGCTCCCCTTGTCCAAGCTCTGTTGATTTTCCTCTCCTAAACATCTCCTGGTTGTGCCCGCTTCTCCTCCCCACTGTCTCCTACTTGGTTGATACCACTGCCATTGTCTCCTGCCTAAACGAATCTAATAGCCTCAGACATCTATCCCTGCACCTTTCAATCTGTTCTCTTTTCCAGTTTGCGGTGATGTCTCCAATACAGATATGCTCAGGTGACCATCCTGCTTCCTCTCATCCCTGTTGAATGCCTCCAGTGGCATTCCATCCATTGCTCTTAAGACGAAGTCACAGCTCCTTACCATGGTGCACAACACTGTATATTGTCTGGTGCATTGGATCCAGGCTCTCTTGGAGCCTCAGCCCTATTCCCAGTGTCTGTCTGCCTTCAGGTGGATGCTGCCTGCCACAGGGCCATGGCCTTTGCTATTCTTGCTCCCTGGACTTCCTGCCTCTCTCTAGTGAACTCTTACTACTCATTGTTCAGATTTCAACTCAGGTGTCTCTTACGGCCTGGGTGGGTTAAATCCTGCATTATCACCTCTTTCAAGACCACAGGACTTTTCGTTGTAGAGCTCATCACAGTACACATTTTGCATTTGTTACTGCTATTATAGCATCACAGTTAAGAAGTAGGTTCATTGCCCAGCCTTACCAATGCTCAGAAATGAGATGCTGGGCAGTCACTCAGTTTCTCCTGGCCTCAGTTTGCTTACCTTATAAATGTGGACAGCAATAGGACCTAGAGGTTCTTGTGAAGCTTAAATGAGAAAATATATAGTAAAGTGCTTAGAATGTTCAGTGTCTCCACATGGTAAGGGCTATGTAAGTGTTAACTGTAATATCAGTATATGATATTATAGATCTCCATGCACGGCACTGATGCAAAAAAGGTCATTAATTAATTTAATTAGCTGGTATTGCTGCATAAGAAATTACCTAGGACTTAGAGGTTTACTATAACACACATTTATTATCTCATGGTTTCTATGGGTAAGGAACCCAGGCATGGCTTAGAGGGACCCTAGTTTCAGGGCTCCCACCAGGCTGAAGCTGAGGTATGGGCGAAGGCTAAGGTCTCATCTGAAGGTTGTACTAGCGAAGGATTGACTTCAGAGCACATGTATGGTTATGGGCAGGATTTCATTTCTTGCAGGCTATAGGAGGGAAGCTGCTCTCAGTTTCTTGTCTTGTGGGCCTCTCCTACAGGACAGCTTGCTTTATCTGAGCCAGCAAGAGTGACAGTCTGCTAAGAAGACAGAGGTCACATCCTGTCGTGTTTTGGTTAGAAGCAAGTCACACGTCCCATTCATAGTCAGCGGGAGGGGTTTGTGCAGGGGCACGAGACCAGGAGATGGTGGAACATTGGAGTCCATCTTAGAAGCTACCTGCCACATTATTTAATGAATTAAGGTATCACTGTCTGTGTGGCTTCTCATGCTGGTAATGAGGTCATGGGATGCATATAGAGCACAGTGTTTACTGAACCCTGTTCCGACTAATTCCAGGGTATCATGGGATGGTGACAGATGTCCACAGTCTGATGAACTTGAGAGACATTGGATTACCACAGTAAATCTAGTTTGTGACTTTTCACGAATTGGAAATACCAGTATGACCTGTGATTTTCCTGGAAGAATACGTGGTGATCGGCAAACGCTTACCTGCTAACATCATAGAACACGATTTGGGAAATGCGGACCCACAGCTTGAATGTGGGATGCTATCCAACCACTGACTTTAGTGCAGCTGGCCAAGGAAAAGTGTGAAAGACATACCTTTGATACATAGCTGGGGAATAAATGGATAAAAGTGGAATTAACACAAAACCGTCAGAATTATTTGTTTAAGTAGGAAAATAACAAGGCGAAAATCAAGAGAGGTGTGAGCCTCATACAGCACTCATGACTTTGTTTCTAGGCCATGAGTGCTACTGTCCTTTGAAAGAGAGCCAGCCTTGTTCAAATAGGTGCTTTTTCCAAAAGGAGGCTACGCAAGGGGGTATGGGTGCATTGATAGAGACCATTACCTGCTTCTAGGAAAACTACTCAAAGAAACTTCTTTAATTATCTTTATAAAGAGAATCATCTCTATTTCCATTGAATTTTATGACTTGATATACTGCGTCCAGCCCAAACCCAAGCTTATTCCTGATAGACCCCCCAATCAGAATGTCTTTGTATTGGCAGACATTGGGTGCTAAGGCCAACGTCTTATTCTAAAGTCTTCAGAATTATTGCAGCAAATTGAAACTACAAATGCAATTTATGTCATTAACCTCTTAGGGATTATATTTTTGACTTTCTCCTATGTGACATATATCTGGTCACATACTCATTGTGAACCAGTGCTTAAAATGCATAATCCCCAAGGGTTACGAGCAATCATTTCAAAGACCCCATATTCATCTCCAAACGCAGAAGTGGAAGATAAGGTTTAAGGAATGGCTGAATGGGACATGGAATAAACAAGCCATTTCATAGTTCTTAAAATACTTATGGAGCACATTTTTATCTACAAAGCTTGAGAAATGAATTTATTAATCCTCACAACATCCCCCATGTTATCATCAACACATAATAAATATGGAGCTAGGGGTTGGAAGGTCAACTTAGCTTTATTTTCCCCCCGCAGGGAAGCTGGTACTACTTTTGAATGAGAATGGAGCTGTGTTGAGCTCTCCAGCTCTAAGTGTATGTCCCACTTGCCAAATTTGCCCATTTGTGGGTATTTGGGGATATAAGAGCCCTGCAGAGTCAGTTCTGAGATTCAAGTTCAGGTGAAGTCAGTGATTGTCCAGTCCTCCTGGGAGAATGAAGTTTGTGTCATTTCTTTGAAGGCCCCTGTCTCTGCAAGTAGAGGCTGGTCTCACTGCTTCTTGCCTCTCCTTCCTGCGGGCCTCAACCCCAATTCATTTTCCCTCCTGGTATCTAAGTGAGCTCTCTCTCTCTCTCTTTATTTTTAAAATTTTCTTTTGAGGTGTTCTGAACATATAAAACTGTACAAAGAACACTTTAATGAATGCTCCTATCCCTACTACCCTGCTTTGAAAGAAAATGTTTTCAATAACTAAGCAGAAAGTTCCAAGGTCCTTGCCACTGCCCACTAAGGTACCCTTCTCTTAAGTGTGACAATTATATTTCCCAATTCCATGGCTTTCTTTATATTTCACTACATATTTATGTGTCTCCAAGCAATATAGATTATTGTGTGCCATGTTTTAAACTGGCATACGACTCACATGATAAGATTTATATATTTCTGCGGCTTGCCTTTTCTTTTCTTTGCTCAATATTGTATGTAGGAGATTCATCTTTGATGTGTGTTGTCCTCATTCATTTTCCATGCAATTAAGTATTTCACTCTGAATATACCATACTTGGAGTTATTTCCTTTTGATAGATCTTTGAAAAAATATAAATATCACTCTTATAATGTTTCTTACACATGTATGTTTACAGATACATGTGAGACTTATTTCTAAGGTGTATTACCAAGAGAGGGATTGTTGAATCGAAGGTTGTTGGTATCCTGAATTTTTATTGATGTTTGCCAAATTTCTCTCTAATTGAACCATTTTACTCTTAACAGTGTATGACTGTTCTGGTTGCACCCTATGTTCATTATACTTGGTATTCTCAGATTTTACTATCTGATAGGTTAAAAAATGCTACCTCATTGGGTTTTAATCTCCACTTCTTTTTTTTTTTTTGAATTTTTAAATTTATTTAACAGAGAGTAACACAGCTAAAGAGGGAACACAAACAGGGGGATTGAGAGAGGGAGAAGCAGGCCTCCCGCCGAGCAGGGAGCCCAATATGGGGCTCTATCCAGAATCTCTGGGATCATGACCTGACCTGAAGACAGACACCTAATGACTGAGCCACCCAGGCATCTTTTATTCTCCACTTTTCTAATTTCTACCACAAATAATAATCTTTATAAATGGTTTTGTGGTCATTTAGGCTCTGTGTTCTGGAAACTACCTGTCCATAATATTTGTCCAGATTTCAACTGGATTGTCTTTTTATTTTTTATTTTTATTTTTTAAAGATTTTTATTTATTATTAGAGAGACAGCACAAGTGTGGTAGGGGCAGAGGGAGAAGCAGACTCCCCATTGAGCAGGGAGTCTGACACAGGATTCGTTCCTAGGACCCCTGGGTTCATGACTTGACCTAAAGGCAGATTTTTAAGCAACTAAGCCACCCTGGATTGTCTTCTTATTGATTTGTAAATATTCTTTATATATTTAGGATACTAATCATTTGTGAATTTGTGTGTGTGGACAGTATTACTCATGTCTCTGTCCAGCTTATTCTTTATTGCCTTCAGGTTAAAAATCTGAAATTCTTAGCATGGCAAATGTGAATAATTTGGCCTTGATTTCTCCTATGCTCTTGTTTCTAAAAATTTTCCACCACGCACTCATGTTTTGGCAAAAATGTCTCATCCTGGGGCACCTGGGTGGCTCAGCTGGTTAAGCGACTGCCTTCAGCTCAGGTCATGATCCTGGAGACCTGGCATCGAGCCCCACATCGGGCTGCCTGCTTGGCGGGAAGCCTGCTTCTCCCTCTCTCACTCCCCCTGCTTGTGTTCCCTCTCAGCTGTATTTCTCTCTGTCAAATAAATACATTAAAAAAAGAAGTCTCATCCCTACAAGTTCTTGCTTGCATTGTTTCCTCTGTTTGGAGTGCACTTATGTGATCTTTGCCTGGCTAACATTTATCGCTCTTTCACAAACCAATTTTTTTGGGAAGATTTTGCTGCCCAGCCTTGTGCCAACTCTCTGTATTTGCATAGCCCCCTGTGCAGACCTGGGAAGATTTTCAGCTCCTCTTTTCCCAGAAATAGTTCCTGGTGGTTTTTGCTACCCACACTTTTGATTCTGGTGAAGTCTTCCTGAAAGACCTACCAGGAATGGGTGGCAAGATGGCTTTATGAAGAAATTTTCAGCCAGGGCTCAGTTAGAGAATTCAGGTTCTATATAAACACTCTGATAAATTTAATATTTGTGGCATTTCCACTGGGTTCCATATCTTCATCATAGTCCTTTGAACCAGCAGCATTTTATCCAGTTTTCAAAGATGGTTACCACTTGGAAAAAAAAAATCCCTAAATGTAATTTTTGAAAGCCCAGAAAAAAATTCCATGGATATTTCCCCGTAATCTTTCCCAAGTATTTGGAGTTCATCAAAGACTTAATGATTTCCTTCCCAGTATGAACCTGAATCTAAGACACATCTCTTTTCACTTGATTCTTTTTCTTGTGTGAATGACCAGACCATGCATTGGGATGTGATAATTTTGAAGCTGGCTTTAACCCAGCTAAGGGGGAAAAAAAAAACCCAACACACCAAACTGTGTATTATTTACACATTTCAATATTTAATTTCCTGTCTCCATTACTCCATTACACACATTTTAGTATGCAGATTATTTGCCCAACATAATTTATCAGTTCCTTGTTAGATAATATTCTCCTCAGGGTACATATTGTTCATATTTAGAAATTCTTATTAATCTCAAGAATCATATTGTTTATCCAACAAAATTATTACAGCTTTGATGAAGCTTTTAAAGTGTAACATGTAAATCACTATTTTCTCACTTTCATAAGCAGCTGAATTTTTGATCTGGTGGATTATTATGGTTTGGGAGATATTTAGTCTTGGGGAAAAATGCACAAGATGGTGCAGTCATGTGTAGATGAGGCTATTTAATTAGAACTGCTGTTAATGACAAATTGCCATCACCAGAGCTACCCCTCCTCCAAATTGCCTTTCTTAAATAGATAAATGAGTAGTGCTATCCAATGTTGTTATAAATAAGATGGAACTAATATTTAAAGCTGTAAATGTTAGAATAACAAATGACAGGATAGAAACTGTAAACGAATATTCCAGTATTTTGATCACTTATTTTCTAGATGGCATATTGATTATTTTACCTGAGAAAATACTATGGGTATTCTTTAATGAAAAATCATAAAAGGTGATTATAAAGTAAGATAAAATAAGCATGTCCTTTTTATCATTAAGAAAAAATGTTACTTCCTTGTTAAGGAGCTCTGTTTTTATGGAGTTCTCTACAACAGTATGTCCCTATGTTTAGTCATATCCTACATCTGAAGAGTATGCTTGTCTAAGCATTTTTATATCCAGTTACATTTTGTCCTTCTGCTATCCCTGGGGCGATAGAATTCCTAATTTGACAGATGAGGAAACAGACCAGAACAGGTTACGTGGCTTGAATAAAGCTAAAAAATCAACTAAAATTAGAGTTCCCTGACGTCATCTATAATGCCTTCTTGTAATCACACCTGAAATGTAAAATGTGGGAAAGTTGAATCAGCCTACGAGTGATGAGGGTTTAAAATACAGGAAGACGTGGCAGTGTTCCAGTACTAGAATATTAGAAAAAAATGATCAATTTCTCAACTGCATCCACTAGTTTCTCTCTTTGATATATTTTCAGCATCTCCTATATATTCTCTAATGAGGTCTTTTCCTTCATGCTTCACATATAGTTTAAGTCCAGTGAGCCTTCAGTTGAGGGGAAATGCTTGCCATTTTAGATTGTTTAGGGATCCCATCTTGGTCTTATTTGAATTAAGTCTATGAGATCTATAGCTTTCATTACTAGGACCAGTGTCGCATCCTTTTGTCCTCTTTTCTGTTCTTGGTAACAATGAGGTAAGAAGCAATACAACTTTCAAATTAGTGGTCTTATGTTACTGTCCAGAGGAATTGTGACAAAGCCTTTGTGGCACAGCTGGAGATGTCTACTCATCAGTTGCTGTAAGAACACTTGAACACTATGCTTTAATTTTAATGTCCACGTCCTGGAGGGTGAGCTCTGTGAAACCTGAAGGCCTCCTGTAGTTGTTTTTTTAGGCACTCCGGACTCACAGAAGGAGCATCTCCATGCGGGGCCTTTCCTCTTTCCCAGATCCTTCTTCCCTCCTTGACCATTATGCTGGGACTTTTATAGTAGTACACAATGAATTGGGAAAAGGAGGGAAAATCCTTCTCTGTTCTGCTATGAATAGTGCCAGGTTCAAGTTCGTAGTCAGTGGGCTTGAAAGGTCAGTTCCTGGTTCAGAAGGCTGCATCTTGTCCCTGGTCTTCTGAATGCATGCTTACTGAGTCTTTGTATTCAACAGGAGAAAATGGGCATATAGAGTGAAAATTAATGAATACATTTCATTGTTTCTTAGACTCTGATTGAAAAGGAGAGAATCCTATGATTCTCTGCTGTATGTTTGATTTGGCCCTAAGCTCAACTTTCCCCCTTCCTTATGTGTAGTGTCCCTCTATTGAGAGGGACTCTCGTTAAACACAAGGATACCAGCCTTTTGGAGAGTCAGTTTGGAAATTTTTTGATGAAAAATCATTCTTCTATTTCAAGGATTGCAAACTCAAATGCATAGTGAAATAGGAAACATCGGTGAGTTAGAACAGGCTGAGGGTTGCAATCATGAGCGGCTGTGGCCACGTGGCATCACCCCGCCCAACAGTGTGCTCTGGGGTTTCCACACAGCTTCTGCAGACTGGTGCCCCGCTGGAACGCAGGCCCACAGTGACCCAAGTCTTTCATGTTTTTCCCATCGTAAGTCATAAATCTGAATTTCTATGTGAGAGCTCTTGATTTCACAAATTGAAAAAAAAAAAAAGCTAAGTAAACTACCACCTAGGCTATGCAAAGTATGCCAGCTTGCAGTGGCTTATTTCCATGTGTATTAGGACATCAGACTGAAGAATGGAGATGAAATAAAGCTCATGGGAAAATGTTCCCCGCTTACATGTTGTTATCCACACCTAGGTGCATAAGATGCATATCAAGCCAAATGATTTCCTGCCATAGACATGGCAGAGCAAACCTTCTTACCCCAGTATATGTAAAATTTTGCACATGTATTCATTTTTATGGAGAAAATGTCCATTGCCTTTATGCCATTCTCAAAAGACTGCCAACCTAAGAGGTTGTGAATCTCTTTTGTTATATCCTTAACAAGTTATCATCTAGTTTCCACTTGAATTCCCCTAGGGACAGGAAACTTACTACTGCACGAGATAACCAACTCCTGTTTTAGACAGTTCTGAAGGTAGAAAACTTCTCAATGACAAAAATTCTTACTCAACTTCTTTGTTATTGGGAGCTGAAAAGGCATCTAATCTTTAGGAAAATGCACTTGAACAAAATAGTCTTAGAAATTAAGAGGTTGCTATAATTTCCTATAACTATTATCCATTCTTGGGAAAAAATGAGCATTATTAAATTGTGATAGTTACTAATGAAATTTCTAATTCTTTTACAATTAAGGTCATTGAATCTTTATGTCTTGACCTTCATTCTGAGACTATTTGCATGAAAATAAAGACTCCAAGTTTCATCGTGTTCTCTTGATTCATTAAAGCTTTTTTTGTATCATAGATTTCTAGAAATGTAGAACTGCAAATGATCTGAATGTCTGAAGTAGAACAGAAAACCCAGCGGTCGGAGGGTCAGATGTTGGATTGTTCCACTCAGTATTAACTGTGTCATCTTAAGCTGGAAGGCTTGCTTTCCTCATTTGAATGTGACATCTGATAAAGTCCTTATGGCTCATGTGACAAATTGACAGGAAGGGGCAGTACGCTGTAGGAATCAGCCCAAATCTGTTTTTCTTGTTTGTGATGAGTAACTTAACTTTTCTAGGCCTCAGTTTCCACATCCGTGCAGTGGGGCCAACCATTCCTGCTTACAGGAGTGTTTAAACTATTAAGTGAAGTGATGCCTGAAGGCTTGAAGAGCATCTCACATACAGTAGATAGTCAATTAGCATTAACTGTTAATATTTTGATGATGCTGATAGAAGTAAAAGCATTGGGTAAAATTGGAAGCTTGAAACTCGTATAATCACCTGGAACCTTCATTTTCAAGCAGAGAAGAGGCTTTGAGCAACCCCAACTTAAGAAGAGCTTGGTCAAGGTGTGCTTGGAAGCATGGAAAAAGTTCAAAAAAAGTGCTGGTTAGTCTGTAGGGCCAGGAGCTTAAAAATACGTTTCAAACCTTTAAAATAAACAGGTTAAAGAACAAAATGCAGAACTGGTATGAGATTTGGCTACAAGAAGAGATCTCTCGGGAGCCTTGCCCTGTGGTAGTGCATTCAAGCCATGTGCTAAGGCTCTGGGCGCGCATCTGTATCTGTGAATAGGTTGGAAAGCCTACTTGAGGCTCATTGCTTCAGGCAATGGTATTTCACATCTGAAATACCAGGCCCTGGTATTTCAGATGTGGGGCCCCAGTGGGACATCATCTGATGACTTCACGATCCTGTTCTCTTTGATGTGAACTGCTGGGTGGCAAAGATCCCTGGTGTAGGTTCTTTGTAGCCTTAAAGCACACTGTGAAATAGTGATGGTGTATGGATGTAAGGGAAAAAGGAGTAGGGGAGAAAAATCGGCATTAGAGAAAGGAATAAAAACATGTCCGCCCAGAGAGTAACTCAAGTCCCTTTGAAAGTTTGTTATTAGGTACAGAATCCTATGCAGGGAGAGATTCTGGACAGAACCAAGGCAAATATAATCCCAATCATAAAGATAAGGTGAAATCACAAGACTGCAGTCTTTTCCTTGAGTAATTCACTTTGTTTTTCCATTGTTAAAGGGAAAACTTGTTGATTTTGTACTTTGTTACAGGCAAAAGGGACGTAAAATTGCAATTATTTTGTGCCATTAGCCTGTCTTTCTTTGTTTGGGGGTGGGCTATGACAGAGTAAAGGTCTGCGCTGCAGAAATAATGAGCAAGGAGAATCTATGGGCATAGTTGATATACCAGTCCTTTTGTAGTGAGTACCCAGAGCCATTTTACTTGGGAATTGAATATTTGAGGGCTGGGGGGGCCTCCCCCAGGAAGTGCAAAGACCCTGAAGCGTGACTGCTCCCTCCATTTCAGGGTTTGAGTGGCATGTCGAGATCCTTCCAGCACGAGGTGCATAATGCATTGTGCAGGCTGACTCCCATGTGGAAGAGAGCACAAAACTTCCTTATGCATGAGGCATTTTTAGCAAATTGGACCCCATTTCAATCTTGATGAAACTTGATGACATTTCCAACTTGCAAGTGCACAAAATGAAAAAGCAAATTTTTAGCTATTTATGTGTCAGAACATCAAAAGCTCAAAAGCCGTAATTAAGGGTGTCAGCATGGCAGGGAGACCATATTCCTCCTCTTCTCAGGGGTCTTGTGGGTCTCTCCTTGGAGGTTAGACGAAGCTCCTCTTCCCCTTGAAGACTTGAATCAAACAATTTGGATTTCATGAGCCCCACCTGGGAAACTGCCTCTTCACTTCCAACCCTGTCATGTTGATATTTAGTGTTTTTCCTCTCTCTCATGAGAAGAGAAATTTGGGAAACAACTATATAGGTGATGCTCCATATTTCTTAGTTTCCCTGTGCTGCTTTTTGGAAATCCGAAGGCAAAAATATAAGAAACAGTGAATTGATGTGATATTTTAATTCTTTTCATTTTGTGTTTCTAGTCTATGCAATTAACTTTGTGACTTTACATTTGAAGAAACACATGAAACAAGCTTTTATGATGTGCTCATTTAATACAAAATAGATATAATCGAGTTGAACATAAACATGTCCAAATGAATGGAAAGAAATGGACATTAAAAAATCTAAAACTTGTCCACTGAAACCAACCCTTCTAAACCTGACATTGTGCTAAATGTATATGTGCTAAAAGGTGGCTCTGATTCAGTACATCTGGAGAGAACCTTGAAATTCTGCATTTCTAACATGCTCCCAGGTTGAACTGTGCTGATGGTCTCTGAGACAGACTTGGAGTGGCAAAACTCTAGATATCTTTCCAGCCCAGGGAAGCGTCTTAAAATTCAGCTGTGGTCACTGTGATTATCAACAGGTACACTCGTCTGGGATATACATGTTTTGGTTAAGATCGCCTTTGAATTTTATAATGGAAATATTATTAAAATTAATCCCTAGTACTGCTGTTGCCTGTTAATGATTCACAAAAATCCTTGCCTAATAAGAGCTATTTTCTGAAGAGCTCACATTGAATTGCAAATATTCCTTCTACTTGGAATGACATCCACAACTCACTCATGCAGCCTTAGCCAGAGACAGAGCTGTTCCTGCATGTGTTGGACACCCATTATGTGCAATGTATTATCTTGAGGGTTGTGTGGAAGGATGTTGGGTAAGGCCTAGATCTGCTACCATGAAACTTAAACTCCACCATGAGTGGGGTGGGATGGGGGGAGATAGAGCATAGACATGAAAACCCCTGTAAAATTGAGGCTCTTTGAAATGATATGAGGTCTAAGAAAGACCTAAAATAAAGATTCATTAGATCAAAGGCAAGAGAGGGAGAGAGAGGGAGAGAGAGAGAGAGAGAGAGAGAGAGAGAGAATGCTCATCCAATGGCAGAGCCCAAGAGAGCCTTCATGGAGCAGGTAGCATCTGATTGAGGCTTGAACCATTGGGATTAGGAGTGTAGGAATGGACCTGTGAGGTGAGGATTGAGGTACAAATGTATTAAAGGGAAGGAAACTCAGACAAAAGACATGATAAGGAAAGGAGCTTATATGTAATAAATTAGAAATAGTTTCCATTTGGCTGATGTGCAGATTTCATGCAGGGATTTGGTTGACAATAACCTTGGAAAGAAAGTTGGAAATGACCTTATGAGCCAGTGGAAGATGTTTGGGTTGAATTTAGTAAGTAGTGGGGAGCTCTCCCTTACCCCACTGGCTTATGCGTAGTACTCCTTCCAAAAGTTCTTCAGTCTTGTTCGTTTGAATTATTTGTGTGTGTGTGTCTGTGTGTGTGTGTGTGTTTTAATTGACATTTTAATTCTTTTCTAATTCCTTTTGATAATCTATAAAAGAGATTATAAAAAGAAGATAAGTTTGTCCTAAGAACTAACAGGAAATAGAGAGTGGGGAGAAGGACGATTCCATGTACCGCCTTCTGAGAGGTGACTCTTTATTATAAACTGCAAAGAAGGTATAATCCAGAGTAGTGGAAATTTTTAACTAGGAAGCATTTGAATTTATGTGTCTTACGTGGAAGGCATCCAGCAATGTGTTAGGTGACACGGGAGGGATAAACTTGATATATCTTCCTAGATCATCAGTTTCATTCAGTCATAGTTTTACTCCACACTATATAATTTAAAGGTTTTAAAAATATATTAGAAACAATTATATTTATCCTTAAATTTAATTTATACAGTAATTAACACTCGTCTAAAATCAGTCAGAGGTACCATTTTAGATTTAAATGTGTTTTCCTCTTGTTTTTTAAACTTTAATGTTTACTAACACTGGTTATGTTAGACTGTTTTAATTAAGAGCTCTCTTTCATTTAAAAAAAGTATAGATATACATGAAGAATTAAAAAAGAAAAAAAAGTATGCTAATGCCTCACTCTGGTAATCATACATACGGGATGCCCTACTGTTCAAGCTACATGGCTTTAATAGGACCAGGGCACCCTAGTGGCAGCCTAGTAAATTGCAGGCATAGGGACAAGAGGGAAGTAACCTTTTGAGTAGTGAATGTGAAAAGTTAAGTTTATAGAGACAACATAAATGGGACAGACAGGCTCAGCCGATATCAAGCCTGGAATAGTTTACCCATGTTTTTCCTGATTGTTTTTCCTCCCCTGATATCATATTTTAATACTCCAGATATATTGTACATCTGCTTATAGTCTTATAAATTGCTTATATGCTTATAAATCATTAAGCTAGCTAAGATTTTTAAACTCATTAGAACTAATTTTTTCCCCTTTGGAACATTATTTCCCATTGATGACACATGATCTGGAGTTTTCCAGCCTCTGCCTCTCTGGGTTAAGATCGTGTCCTCACACTCTTGTGACTACTCTAAACCAGATCCCCTGGAACCACCCTTGTGTCAAATAGAGTCACTTAGTGAGATGCCTGCTATTGAAACCCAGAAGAGGTCCCTCTACTAAACACTCATTATTAACACAAGTCCTCTTGAATCATCAAAGTTAATTAGTCCTGTTGATTGGTTGACCTTTTAGTCATTTACCTAGACTAGATTCATCACTATTATCAGGTCTCCCCTTCTTTTCTTATAGTCATTGCCCTGAGGTCCCAGCTGCATAGAGCCTGCTTTTATCTACTTACAGTGAGTCCTGGAATTCTCCCTGCTAAACTGGGCCAACAACATATCCAGAGGTGCTTAAAGCTCCATTCCCATATCCCCAGTCCATTTATAAATAATCAGCAATGGGATGACATAGAGGAGAAGGGCTTGATCTTCTATGCCGTTGATCTTCCATTCTTCTTCTCTTTCCCTGAAATCCAGACTCTAACTAGCAGAGCTGCATGTGTCCTCTTGGTTTCTTTCCCACACTTAATGTCCACAATAGTTCTGTAAGGCATTTATCAAGAACATCCCCATATTACAGGCAAAGAAAAGGTCACACAGCTAATGAATGTTGGATCCAGCCCTTGAACTTAGGGATCTCTGGCTCTAAAACCAGTGCTCTTATCTTATACTGTCTTTGAGAGGTCTGCCAAGGCCTTTCTAAATGGAAGTAATAACTGAGTCTTTCCTTTCCCCTATTTCTAGACAGATCCCTATGTTTATCTATTCATGTAGCCATTCACTCAGCAGCTATGCATTAAACAACAACTATCTAATAGGAACTTTGCTAGTTATTAGAGATACTATAATGAAAAGCACCATTTCTGTTTTCAAGGGGCTCACAGTATATGAAGGAGATGGACCAGTGAATAGGTAGCTATGACTGTGTCTGACACAGTAATGGTAGTGAGACCTACAGGGTGTTGTGCAGGAGGCACTCAGTCCAGTCTGGCTGGTGGTGTGGAGATGGTGGAGAATCCAGAACACTTTGGGTCAGAGTGTCATCCTGTACTGTCGTTATATGTTTCTGTGTCTTTCTCTCTACTCTTCTACTCTGCAAGATACGCAAAGGCTAGCATTAACTTTTCCATATTTGATTTTCTACCAGCAGCTATCGTTTGGTATTTTACCAGTGCTGGACCAAGGCTTGCTGTCCCAGAGCCCAGTGTTTCCCTTGCCATCTGCCACAAGCTCTTGTGTCCCCAGGAAGAATGTCTTTGGACTCTTCTGGTTTGAAGACACAGCAGCCTATTTTTGATCTAACTTAAGTGAAGATGGGTGATTTGTTATAGGAATACGAGATGTATCCTGGAAATCAAGCGTAGAATACAGCTGATCCTTGAAGATTAGAATCAGAAATAGAAAAAATGTCAGAATTCTGTTTTTCATTCTTCTTTCTCTTACAAAATGATTGCATTTGTTTTTATCTCCATTAAAATATGGCCACCTTATACCTCCCGGGTTTAGTTATTTTACCTTCAGTCACATGAAAAGACTAACTCAGTCTCAATTCTCAATTCTCTGAAGAGAGAATCAGATTGGCCCATCTTGGGTCAGTGAGATATGGCTGTTGAGAACCCATTCTTGTAGAGCTGGGAAAGAGGGGATGAAAAGCAGTTCTCAGAGAAAGAGGAAATTATTGTGACCTCAGCAGGTACCTCAAGAGATGACTCCGATCTGGAGAGTTGAGAGAAAAGCTCTTTGGTGTGGTAGGTTACCTCTCCCTGGACATAAGAAATTAGTAAACTTCTAAGAAGAAACCATTCTTTGAAGAAATGTAAGACCCCTATGAAGCCATTTTGTCACAATGACCTTGGTTTTCCTGAAGGACTCTGCTCCTCATCTGATCAAAGTAATGTCCCTTGGTTTAATCCCTTCGATGAATGATGATTTTCACCAAGGATAGTGTGTTACATGGATCTTGGACATTTATGTAATGATAAGGGCTGTGTGTGTGTGTGTGTGTGTGTGTGTGTGTGTGTGTGTGTCTGTGGCAGGGGGTGGGGGGAGATTTCTACCTTTTCTAATACATGGAATGGAATTAATGAAGCTATTTTCTAACCACACATGAGAGCACATGAATAGGCTAGGTAGCATAAATGATAAAAACAATTTTTAAAAACAATTGATAGCTGAGTTAGAAAGAAAGAAAGGGAAATATGCAGGAGCCAAGGACTTATAAACAGAAGAAATAATGTCCAGAGTGGTATTAAACTTGAGACTGAACTCTTAACACAGGGAGATGAATTCATAGCTTAGACTGCTTTTTAGGCCACATAAGGAATACCATGGAGTTGTTTCCATAATTCTTGGTATATAGAACTTCAACAGAAAAAAATCTCAGCTAAAGATCTATTCACACAAAAAAATTAAAAATCACACAGGGAAATGATCCATTATTAGAGAGAACCAGCTGACTCTACGAACAGAAGGATTGATGCTAAAATGACCTTGACGTTATAAAATGGTATTTTAAAGTAGGTTTAAATTGATTAAAGTCTTCATGCATGAGGAAAAAGAGAATCAATAAAAGATAAGCAATTTTGATTTCAAAATCAAGGGTTACAGAAATAAAAAACACAGTCATAAATTGAACCTCAGTGAATAAGTCAAATAGATATGAGGGGGAAAGGAGTTAGAGACAGAGAGAGAGAGAGAGAGAGAGAGAGAGCATGAGAGAGAAAGAGTGATCTAAAGAAATAATTCCAATCCCTGTCCTGAAGGATATAGAACTAGAAAATAAAAAAGTCACATTTAAAGATACACAAGATAGAATAAGAAGATCCAAGAAATTCATTGGATTTTCTGGAAGGAAAGAATATAATGAATAGGAGAAAACCTATATTATAGTTGCTAATTTAAGTACTGATAAAAGTTATAAATCTTCAGATTGAAGAGTTATATCGAATCCTAAGCAAGGTAAACAAACAAACAAAATTGCCACCTTGAAACATTGTAAATAAATTGTAGACCACCAAAGATAAAGTGAAAACCTTAAACAGAACTAGAGAGAAAAGATAGATTTCCTCCAAAGGAGCAGGAATTCCACTAATAGTAGAAATCTCATAAGTAGTAGCAGGTGTGAGAAGACAATAAAAATCTACAACATGAGGAGAGAAATAACTATCAGCCACAGTTAGACACCAGGCTCATCTACTATTCAGAGGCATCTTCTCTCATAGAAGCTGGCTAAAATCATCACAGGAGGGGGACGCCTGGGTGGCTCAGTTGGTTAGGCGACTGCCTTCGGCTCAGGTCATGATCCCGGAGACCCGGGATCAAGTCCCACATCGGGCTCCCTGCTCGGCGGGAAGCCTGCTTCTCCCTCTCTCACTCCCCTCTGCTTGTGTTCCCTCTCTGGCTGTGTTTCTCTCTGTCAAATAAATAAAATCTTTAAAAAAAAAAAAAATCATCACAGGAGGAAGAGGGAACCAGAAGCCCAGGAGGCAAAGAGAAGGATGGAAGAAACACTAGTGGTCCAAGCTATTGGAAATTATGTGAGTCATCCTGAAAGGATAGCAATAAGGGGGAAGAAACTAATATAATAGAGGGTGAAAAACCAAGCGGAGTTGCAATATTCTACCAGACAATATGACTGACCAGAGTTCAAGTGCTCTTGGGTGTATATTTGAATGTAGAGAATGCTTCTATACGTTGTTAAGAAAGTGCAGTAAAAATTTAAGTTTAGGAAGATTTTTTGGGGTGGATTGGGAAGGAGCATGAAAAAGGCAAAGGGAAAGCATGGGAAATAGGTTACTATTTGTAAAAGAAAATAGCAGAAATAAATCATAATATTTTAATAACTATAGTTCATGGAAATGAATAAATTTGCCACTGGACAGTCTGATGTTCAACTTTGTTTAAAAAAGTTCCAGTTACTAAAATAAATAAATAAATGAATGAATGAATGAATGAATGAATAAATGAATGAATGAATAAATAAATAAATAAATAAATAAATCCAGTTTATATACCTTTCCAAAAGCCAGTTCTTAAATATAAAGGCACCTACCATGATAGTGAACCTGGAAAGGTCCACTTTATAACCCCTTGAAAACTCTAATGAAGTTGCTGAAAGTCCTTTCTTGTGATCGATGTGAAAACTCATGTGTACCTCTTCTGAAATACTGAGTGCCTTCAGTGAACAAGAAGTAACAGCCTTTGATCATAACTGGATGTAGGATTCCAAGTATTTTAATGCTCTATAACATCAAATTGGGGAACTGCTGATCTGTGTTTGCCCCAGGAGTAGTTTTCACAGATGGCTGAGGATGAAGCATGTAAAAGGATATATATGTCTCCTTTTAGAACAAAATGGACACATCTAACAGTATATGATATAGTTATTTTAATTGTGAAGGTTTACCCCACCCCAATTAATGATAAAATAGAAATCCAAAAGGCATGAAAGCATTAATTAGCTCTGGTAATGCTATGACATAAAGCTCTTGTTTTTTTGTTTTCCCGAAATCCATTTTTCCATGTTATTAAGCTGTTGATATTTTGATCATGCACACAGTTCTTAAAAGCCAGGGTAGATAATAGGCCTGGTTATATTCATGTAACTGCACAGAGACCAAATTTATAATTATATATAATCCGTGTATAGACAGAGGCAAAGTTGGGTGGCTTTTGAAAATGTAGATAATCAAATCTCACGACATATTTATCTGAATACATATGTATTTTCATTCCATTCCACCCCTGATTCAAATAATGAAGGGAGAGTTGGCCTTAAAGGGTCTGATCTAACATATTCATAAATAAAATGTGGTGTGTGCAAGTTGATCCCCTGCGAGGATTTTGAAAGTCAGATATGGTACGCTGATACGCCGAAACAGGTATTGTGAGCGGAATGATTGCAGTCCCTCAAATTCATATGTTGATGTTCGAACCCCCCAGTGTGATGGTATTTGCAGGTGAGGCCTTTGGAGGGGAATTATGTTTAGGTGAGGTAGTGAGGGTGGAGTCCCTAGAATGGGATTAGCGTCTTTAGGGTCCAGAGCTTTCTCTTTCTTTGCCTTGTGAGTATGTAGTGGGAAGGCAGTCATTTGCAAGTCAGAATGGAGGATCCTCACCAGGATCTGAATCTACCCGTACCTTGATCTTGGACTTACAGATTCCAGAGCTGTAAGAAATCAATGTGTATTGTTTGAACCACTTGGTGTATGGCATTTTGTTACAGCAGCCTGAGCTTACTCAGACAACGGGGGTCCCTGATGAGGTTGGAATTAACAAGTGAATCAAACTGGAGGTGCCGGGTCCTTCATCTCTGTTGTTATGCCCACCCAAGGGGCATGTGGGAAGGAAGATTGAACCTTTAGTAGCCTGTAGACCATGTGAGCTGGAATCTCTGGTGTGTGCTACTCTACTTGCATGTGTTCATAATAAGAATATTTAAAACCGATCCTTACTTTACATTTTGTTGAACATTACAACGAGTGCATTACCCTATGCTTCTTGCCTTAATGGGCTCTCAGGAGGAACTGATGAGACATCCAGTTGCTGTATTCTTAGCTAATGTTCCTTTTGGCCTCATGGAGAAAATATCAAGCAGTTTCTTTTCTTTCCTCCAACAAAATCTCTTTGTAAATAGAGTAAATTATAAAAAAAAAAATTAAAAGGGAAGAAGACACACATAAGTTGTTTATGCAAATGGGCATCAAGACACATGAGTCAAAGGCATTTTTAGTGACTTTTCTATTTACCATATTTGTGAAGAGACTCATTTGAGCTAAAGTGAGTAGAGGTCATAGAGTTTTACAAACACTGCTTATATTTTTGTACTTTTGTTGACTCTGTTTAGTCTGTTCTCATTCATATCACTGGACCCAACGGTGAGTTCAGGGCAAAGTAGAATTTTTGAGAAATCAGGACATTAGGACAAGAGTTTTTAAGGAAACATCTTTGACACAGACCAAGTGAAAATGAAAGACACTGAATTTCTGTGATAAAACATGTTCCATAGTGATTCAAGGATAATACGGAGTTCAAAGTATCACTATATATAAAGATATTATTTTAGTGGAGGTTTTATTTTATTTTTTTGTTGATAAATATATTTTTTCTAACTTAATATTTTCAATGTTTTAAAATAATGTACACTCAGGGGGCGCCTGGGTGGCTCACTTGGCTGAGCGACTGCCTTTGGCTCAGGTCATGATCCCGGAGACCCGGGATCTAGCCCCACATTGGGCTCCCCGCTCAGCAGGAGGCCTGCTTCTCCCTCTCTCACTCGCCTTGCTTGTGTTCCCTCTCTGGCTGTGTTTCTCTCTGTCAAATAAATAAATAAAATCTTTAAAAAAAATAATGTACACTCAGAAAAGTGCAATTAATTTACACATCTTAACAAATAATTTAAAGTCTAATATCTATGTAAGTAAATGTCAATTTTTTAGTGGAAGTTTTAAATCACAACACAAGTTCTCTATAGCTTTCTTTAGGGTTGGCACTGGCCTGTTTTTTAGGTGGTGTCTTATTTTCATATTTCTGATGAGCATTTTTTATAGTTACTCACAAGCATCTTGTCATGTCAGAGAAATTTGTTTCAGTATTTCCCTGGAGATAGGGAGAGGGAAATCAGTAAAGAACAAGACTTTTGCAAATCATACAGAAAACGAGGGAATCAAGTATATAGCCCCGAGTTTGAAGGACATTGATTACATCAGGTTGTTATTTCAGTTGGCCCAGGTAAACTTTGACAAGATTGGAAAAGATGCCAATTGCTTCTGGTCATTCATTATAATAATTCACTATTTGTTAGCTCATGTTCATTAAGGACTTGCTGTATTGCGGGTACTGGTGAGGATTTCAGATGTTTGTCTCCTTTAATCATCTCCATAACCCCCGAGGTAGCTACTATCAGTATCATCTTTCTACTTCTAAAAGAAAGGAAACCAGTCTAGAGATGGCAAGGTAGAGCTTGCTGATACTTGGTCAAGACAGAATCTGAACCCACATCTTCTGGACCCTACAGACTATGTGTGCAATTGCTGTCTTAGATCTACCCCAATATTGTCAGTGAAGAGCTTTTCAAAAAGTTGTAAAATATAAGTTAATGGTACAAAGATTCTTCATGAATAATATCATGAAAAATCCTTTCTCCAATAGTTGTGTATTAATACATACTTAAATATATATTAAGTATGTAAATTAAATTAAGCTAGTGAACTTGAAGCATCCATATCTTGTCTAGAGAGGTAGGGCTGAGGGATGCTGATTAAGGCAAGATGTGGATTCCATTTCTTTGGTTTTATCATTAAAATATTTGCCATTGTAGTGAACCCAGGGCGCTTTATAAAATGGAATGAGTGAAATTAATAGATGGAGGCAGTTATAAGGGATTTCTCATTCCAGCTGGAACAATGTCTAGAGACACTGAAAATAATTCACTTCATCTCACCCTAATGTAGTTTCCCATTGAAGTGGATCAACAAATGCTTTCCTTAAACAAGATTTGTAATGAACAAAAAAGACCCATCCACTTAAAACAATATTCAGGTGAAACCACTCAATCTGACATGTGCCTTCAAATTTCCCACAGCACTGTCATATCAAACATGTTGGCTTGGGTTTGTGAGATAAAGTGGTGATATTCAATGTATGAAAAGTTCAGATTTATGCGTTATTGAATGCAAGAATGCTATTCCTAAGCCTTTGAAAGCTTGGAACATGTTCTAGAATTCTGAATGCAGAGTCTTCCGGTTACGAGTTCCACTGTAAGAGTTTTGCCCACACCTTGTCATGAAGTTAAATTTGTGACACCCTCTTCGATTTAAAGGCAGAAAGATTAACAAACGTAATCAAATTCATGGCAAGAGAAAGAAGAGTGAGGAGATGGATGATAAGAACTCTAACATTTATCTGAGCACGAATATTAGAAATTACTACATAAGGAGTAGAAAAAAATGGCTTAAGTGAATGACTTGGTTTCAAGTTCTGTGAGCAGGGTGATGCTTCTCTCTTTTAAAGGAAATTGTCTGCATTGTCCTTTTTTCATTTTGTCACATTTTATTTTGATTTAAAATATTTTCTGGGATTCTCTACTTTTGCTGTATTCTCTGTCTGCACTTTTCAATAAACGATCTATTTATTTACATGAAAGGCAAGCTTGGCTAATGCAAATACAACATGTAAGACTTTTTCCAGCCAATTTTCTAACGAAAACCAATGAGTTCTTTTTTTTTTAATTTGGTTATAAATTTCATTTGCTTAAAATGAAAAACGTATTCTTAAAACGAAATAAAAAAATATCATATTATCAGTATTTCTGGCAGCAAGTGAATGAATACTTTTTCTGAATAGATCCCTCTGAATGGCCACTCTATAACCACCGTGTTTTGTTAGAAAAGTATATTAAAAAGTAGAAACAGCATCCTGAATGAAGAAAAGGGATAGAAACAAAGTATAAAATATGTAATCTTATAAAAGAAACTTATCAAGGAGAATCTTAGTGAAACTTTAAATGGGAGAGTCACACAATCCCAAGGCTTTCCCATTTCCTATTCAATGAATAATTTACTTTTTAGATGAGATTCACTAACATTATTGCAGAATAACTGTAATTGAAAATTATTAAAGCTCTATCTTTATTGCATTTTAAAATCTGTGCATTTGGTGTCTGACCAGGTCTGCCTTATCATTAGGAGTTTTGAGGGAAAAGCAAAATTTCTGTCTTGTGAAGAATAAAGAGCAAAAACCTTAATTGCTTTCTTGTTTCCCACAAAGATGCTAATCTGATGAACTGAATGTCAGGAATAATAAGACAAAATGATGGTGTACACCCTGCAAAGAGAAAATAAAACATCTTTTTATGTAAACTGTCACCAGAACCTCAAGGAAACTCTTTGCTCTTTCCCTGCCCTGATTTTGAACTGCTTCATTAAAAGTAATTTTGTTTTTCAGGAGGATAACACCCACATTATTCTATAAAAATAATTTTAAGAGAAATCTTCAATTAAGAGGTTATTGTTGCCTGAAAGATTTTTCCATAGTTGGTTGGTAGCTGAAAATGTGATCTTCCCAAGTTTGAATGGAAATATGACATTCATAATGGTTTAAAATAGATAAGTGTCTTGTCTGTTGGAAATGCCAATGAACTTGGTATTATTTATCAGATCCTTTGAAAATGTTGGAATTTTCAGAGGATAGAATTTTCAAAAGAGAGAGAAATTAATCAATTCTTCCTGCCTTCAATTGATTGAAAGGTTAAATTAGAGAGACAGAGAAAGCCTTTGTTCAGTGTAGTATTTTGAAAATAAACGAGACATCATGGACTCAAGGTACAGCCTCCCCCACATGTGAATCTTGCTTTTGGTTTTTTTGGATGGAAAACCTGTAAAACTCATCCTACTGGCCATGACTCTCATCCAGTCCTTGTCTTATCTAAATTTAGGTACTTGCTTGGTCCACTCTGTAATGTGATACATGTTTAGATACATAAATACATATAGACCACTCAGAAGGGAATTTCAAATTCTTAATTAAAAAAAAATCCCAAATTAATAATTTGTCCTCCAGAAAGTTTCTTCCCCATGGACACAGGAAACTTATACTTGTCAACTCAGGCCTCAAGAACAACTTTGCAACCAAAGAAACAGTGATCTCAATTTGCAGAGGGTGCCCCAGTTCTTATCACATTGCCATTATGCATATAAGCCCCAGAGTACTGTAGAGGGGTTGCTGCTGACTTAAGATGCCCCTTAAGATCCTCCCCACCCCCCTTTCAAAGTCTCTTCTGAGAAACAACAGATCTTCAGAAAAACTCATCATAGAAGTGTTACAGGTCAAAGAATTCTGTGGAGTTCTAAAGATTGAGTTATATTTGTGATGTAAAAGATACCTCAGTGTATATGAAAGGCTCTGAGAAGTTCTGCATTCTATTCAGCAATCTGTTCTACATTGTTCAGTGTACAATGAATTGCTCAGTGCAGCACTTCCCAAACTTATTTAGTTATGGACCCCTCTTTTATTCCCATCTAGATAATCCTTGTGAGGTAGATACCTTCTTCTTTTACAGATGAAGAAACAGGCCCAGGAAAGTTAACTAATTTTCCTCTGGTAGTACAGCTCTTGAATGACACAACTAAGATTTGAAGCCTCCAAACCTTCTATCTTATCAGTACTGTGACCTAAAAATACAAGGAAATACATTCATCTGAATATATGGACTATTTCTAGTTATGGTTAGCATTTTTTTTTCTGTGTGATCTTTAACAGATTTCTTTTTTCCTCATGTTCATGTTATTGGGATTATGTAAACAAAAAAACAACCCCCCCCCACAGTTACATACAGTATATTTGCTTAGGAAAAGGTTATTAAATTCTGTGCAGTCCAATAGTTAGGAATGGACCCAAATAAAACATCATTTAAAACACATTTTAAAATGATAGAACACATCATTTTAAAACCACTATGTAACAAATATGGAGTCAAGAATAGAAGGAATCAGGGTACCTTGGTGGCTCAGTCAGTTAAGCACCTGCCTTCAGCTCAGGTCAAAATCCTAGGGCACTGGGATGGAGCCCTATATTGGGCTCTCTGCTCAGCGGGAAGAACTTGCTTCTTCCTCTTCCACTCCCCCTACTGTGCTCCTTCTCTAGCTCTCTGTCAAATAAATAAATAGAATCATAGAAAAAAAGAAAAAAAGAACAGCAGGAATCTTACCTTAAAGCTGGGAATGATATTCAGGAAAATATTGAGTGAGTCAGTAGAGAAATATGAAATAAAGAAATCCATTTGCCTGGGAAGGACCTTGTTTAAGCTAATTTCAGAAATATTTAAAGGATTCAATTTTATATATAGTAGTGAAATGAAAGTTACATTAAAAAACACTTAAATGCATTAAAAGATTCCTGTCAATGACAAAAAATGTATGTTTTGAATCTTTACATAGACATTTTATCTACATGTATCCCTTTCTTCTCTTTATTTACATGGATATTTTTGTGATTAGGAAAGCATGAACATGTATATACAGATATATATAAATATAACTAATAAAAACGAACTTGTATCTGAATTATTAAAGTACACATTTTTGCTATTTTAAATGCAATATAATTTTAGATCCCTTTCATAAATGTCCAGTGGACAGATTTATTATTATTATTATTTTTAATTTCCTGCATCAGATCCAGGTCTCTGATAAATACCACAGACAACCCCAGCACTGTAGGATGGGCTTGACAGTTCTTCAATAAAGGACTGTGTGGTTTTTTGTCAGTGTCTTCCTTTCAGTGACAGCTGCTTTGTTCTTTTCTAGTCAAATTTTCTAGTTAACACATCAAAAGTGTATCTGTGTACACGAAGTACGAAGAAAACAGTTCAAAGAGGTAAGAGATTCACTTTTAACTCTTGCTACATTTTCCCCACACTTGTCACAAAAGATGTCTCATATGGAAGCTTCAGAACAAGGTGAGGAGTTCATGATGGAGCGGGGCATCCGTAGCATTTAAGAACTCCCGTTCTAGAAGATGGGCTGGTCAGGCAACGTACAGAGAGTCTCCAAATCAGTGAGAACGAATCTGGGCTGAGGAGTTTGCATTTTCCAGAGACAACCAAGCCCAAAGAGCCGGACACAGCTTTTTATATTTGGTTTATTGCAAAAACCTGATTTCTTCTTGGCATATCTTTGTGACGGGAGCCGCGTGTATGACGCAAACAACTCTGGGGACATTGTTCGTGCACACACGTGAGAAGTAGAGTTAGCCATGCTTCCATGCTTAAAGAAGTGTTCTGGGGCTGGGACTCCAAGGTCTTTTTGACTAGGGTGGCTAATCTGGATTGCTATTCGCCTCTTCAAAGCCCAGGAGAGCAGGCTCTTACAGGGACTCCATCTTGCAGCTCTCTAGTAACGCCTGTAGGCGGAAGTCAGGTAGAAGGCAGCTTCCGGTCTTCTCCTCCCATCATACCTGGCCTGTGCCCCAAGTGGGAGAATGTCTAGAAAGAACTGCTGTCCTCCGCCCCCACCCCCACCTTCAGTGAATCAGGCTGAAAGAGGCCAGGCCCCAGGTCGGGGCCATATGTGTGTTTTTAGTGTACCAAGGGAAGCCAGAGCAATAAACATTTATTTTAAGGAATTTTTACACTTGATCTTTTAACAAAGCATTTGTGCAGGCATCGTGAGAAAAATAACTTTGTTCAATGTTCTTAGGCTTACTTTATAGTTGAGCATGGTTTTAAAATTTGATACATGTCAGCTTTTCAAAATTTGATATATGTCAGAGTTCTGAGGGGCTCTGGAAATCTTAAGGCAGCCCAGGCCAAAGCTGTGCACACAGCAAACAAATAAAACAGTGTCATGTCTCCCAGTACCATGGTATGTTTGTTGTAGCATGGTAGACAGGCAAAAGGGAAGCAGGAGAGTGACAGGGAGGGGACATGGACCGGAGACAGGCTGCTCGGGGTCAACTGAATCAGCCATGTGGCTTTATCCTCTCTAAGCTTGCTCTCTTATCTGAAGTGGGGATTGTAACAGTCCCACACTCACAGTGGATATCTTTTTTTTCTTTTGGAAGGACAGTTATGCACATAAAGTACTTGGCACTGTCTGGATCCATGGCATGAGTCTCATGAGAGACTGAGTGACCATGTCATTGATCAGGGTCTCCACAGACAGTGGGATTTAACAATTATCTGTTGCATCCCAAAAGCGTATGCTATTATAATACCTCTGTGGGCCCTTTACTTTCCATTCACTAAGTATCATCAGTCTTACCTCTCAAGGATTGTATTTTTCACCTGTACCCTATGCAGCCCACAATCAAGAATGTGATATTCTTCCTTGATCATACCTTTTTCTCATTAATTTTTCAATCTTTAAAGAACATAAAGGACATAGGTATGTTTGATCAACAAAGATATAATCATATTACAAATACTTAAAGGACAGTATTTTTTTTTCCTTCCTTTTTTTTTTCTTTCTTGAGAGAGAGAGTGGGGTAGGCGGCTGGGGAAGGTAGAGGAAGAAGGAGAGGGGGAGAGAGACTCTTAAGTAGGCTTCATGCTGGGGGGATGTGGATCTCACAACCTGAGCCAAAATCAAGGGTTGGTGCCCCCATTGTAATAATCTAAAATGACAGTAAATGTAAGTAGAAAAACTAACAGGAGAAAAAAAAGCACATATTTTATTCAAGGTCAAGGACTCCGGCAACAGGGCTATGTTACCTATTTCAAGCATATAGTCTTTAAATTGTTTTCCTTTAGAATCCATAAATTAAAAAGATTAAGTCTTTAGTGCTCAGAATAGAATCATTTTGCAAAATACATGCTGTTTTAAAAAATCTCTTAGTGTAAATTTTGAATGTACTGCAGTTAATAGCAGCACTCCTCAGTCTGCGAGTCATCTATCAAATTTCTCTACCTTTATAAATTCCCAAGGGTTTTATTCCCCCAATATTTTAATTTTTTTCCAGTATTTCCTTTACTTCCCTGGGGCATTCCAAATGGTGTTTTGAGCTCTGATGAATGCTCTTCCTTTTGGTTCCCAAACTTTTTAGTCTTCAGAATTACCCGAGGTACTTAATTCCTGGCAACTACCCGTAACTTCAAGATCAATGGTAGGTGCCTGAGACTCACCCAGAGGGCTTGTTAGCACATAGATTGCTGGGCCGCACCCCCAGACTTTTCTATTCAGTAGGTCTGGGATGGGGCCCAAGATTCTGCATTTCTCACAAGTTCTTAGATGAAGCTGATGCTCCTGAACCAGGGACTGTGCCTTGGGAACTGCTATCTGAGCTCATGCTTTGTTGTTAAGGTACCCCTAGCTGCTTCTGGTATTTATCCAGGCTTGGAAGACCTGAATGTGTGCTGGACAGGGGTAGGGAGGGAAGAGGAGGGGAAAAAAAAGGTTTAAACCAGGAGGTTTTAGAAGGCCTCTGAAGATTTTCTTTGCAAAATATTCTTGAGACACTATCAGAATGAAATGGAAACATCATCTGTGCAGATGAAATGAGTACACAGCCCAGCACCTGTCACTCAATAAGAGGGCAGGAAGTGGAGTCATTTTCAATATTGTTACCTCTGAGCAGGGTGGGTGGCTGGGGTGCCCCATGCCTCAGAGCCTGATTCACCCACTAACTGAATGCTCTGCTCAAGTCACAAACTCTTGGCTTTGATTTCTTTCTTCTTTCCCTTCTTTCTTTCTTTCTTTCCCTTCTTTCTTTGCTTTATTTTTCTCTTTCTTTCATTCCTTCCTCCTTCCTTCCTTCTCTCTCTCTTTCTCTTTCTTCTTTCTTTCTTTCTTTCTTTCTTTCTTTCTTTCTTTCTTTCTTTCATATTTAACTTATTTATTTGACGGAGAGAGAGAGAAAACATAAGCAAGGGGAGTGGCAGGCACAGAGAGAGGGAGAAGCAGGCTGAACAGGGAGCCTGATATGGTACTTGATCCCAGGACTCCAGGACCATGACCAGAGCCAAAGGGAGAGGTGTAACTGACTGAGCCACCCAGGCACCCCTTGGCTCTGGTTTCTTGAACTTTCTCTCATCTTTGGGATTCATGATTCTGATTATTTTATTGCCTGTCTCCTCAGACAGTATCTTGTCTTATTCACCATTATATCTCTAGCACAAAGCCTAGCTCATAAAGATTTGCTGAATGAATGAATGACATTAATGAATGTATTTCTCTTCAATTCCCTGTCCATTTGGCTCAGAGTAGGTATTCTAGAAATATGTGTTGAATGAACTAATGAATAAACCTGTAAGTTAGTGGCATGACTAATCACAGATTTTCACCATTTGGGACAGCAATATATTTTTTTTAAGATTTTATTTATTTGACAGAGGGAAACACAGCTAGAGAGGGAACACAAGCAGGGGGAGTGAGAGAGGGAGAAGCAGGTTTCCCGTTGATCAGGGACCCCGATGTGGGGCTCGATCCCAGGACCCTAGGATCATGACCCGAGCCGAAGGCAGATACTTAATGACTGAGCCACCCAGGTGTCCCAGCAACATGTATTCTTAAAAATCTCATCCAGTAGGTGCTGGGGAATACCACATACAAAAAAAAAAAAAAGTCCAAATCTTTTAATGTTAGTGGAGAACATTTTTATCTGACATGTAAGCATCTTTCATGATTAGACTGTTAAAATACCATAATTGCCAAATTTGAGGGTCCAATTCTCTATGAAATTTACCTAAAAGCAAATATAGCAGACATATCATTACATGCATTTTACTATAAAAAATGATATATCAAAAAGAAGTTTCATATAATTTTTTGAAGTTAAAAACACTTGAAAAATTTCTCTCTCTTTCTATTATTTGGACTCACTGCCTGATATGACAAAATCAATTGTGAAAAGCTGAGCAAGGCTGAAAAAAATATAATTTTAATCAAGTAAAATTAAACAGAACATTTTGAATTGTCAGAGATGGATAGCATATATTATACTTATGTGAATGTGAATAAGTGCTTTAAATAATGACAAAGTCTATTCCATTGAAGAGTACAGGCTTCTATGTCAATGAGAAGGTGGTATCTAATTCAAAACTTCACAAATAAAATGTTATTTTTATTTCAAAAGGAAGAATACAGTGTGTGTAGTCAAAGCTTTATGGTCACTATTATAACTTTTAATTCTCAGGCTCCTCTTGCAATGTTCCTTTTTCTAGGGGTGACAGTAGGACAGCATGCAGAGAGGAACAGTCCATGGTGTTTTTTAGGATTGGTGTGGCATCATTAGCTGTGAGAACTTAATGAGCTCCTTGTGTAGGATGGCAGATAAAAAGGCCATATGTTGCTATTTTCTGCACCTGAACCCAAGGCAGACCTAAATGGTTTACAGTGACTCCATTTTCCTTCATATCACAAAAGAGATACAAGGTTTCACAATTTTAATTTTTTTAATGATTTTATTTATTTATTTGACAGAGAGAGAGAGTGAGAGAGAATGATCAGGGTTTCAGCCTGAGTTAAAGGCAGGTGCTTAACCAAGATTTCACAATTAAAAAAAATGTATTATTAACAAAAAGAGATGGAAGCTACTATAATTAATCAGCACTGACAAGCTGAAATCTATTTGCCATCCCTGAATTAGTCTCTGCCCCACATTTTATCGCCGATCTTTCCTACTCTCGAGTACAAAGGTCCGTCAAGACTAACTTAGAGGAAGTCCCTGGATGGGATGTTAGAGTTTGCATCTTGGATGAATCACATGGCTTATGGAAGTTTGGAGGCTCAAAGGAAATGGTGTGAAGAGAGGTAAACTTATTTGGAGGGATTTTCCTTCTTCCTGTTCCTGGTTTGTTGGCTTTCTTGTCTTCCTGCTGATACCAAAGTCTTGAGTACTTCTGTGTGCCAGCCTCCGGAACGGTCTACCAAAACGTGCCTTCATTCTTCTTATCCTCTTCTCGAGCCAAGACTACCCTTTCTCCATCTGATCAGTGGACGTCATTATGTAAATTACTGATGAGTTCATCTCACCAGTCTCCCTGAATTATATTTCCTTGACTAGTAGTCCAACAGGAACATAAAAAGCACGACAAGGTTAAATCTGTATGGGACATACTTCACAGATCGTTCTTGGGGTTTCTCAAATATTAGCTCTGAAAAGTCCTGGGGTAAGAAACCAGTTTAATTTTTAATACCATTTTCTATTTTAAGAAGTACGTTCATTATTCAAAAGACAAGTACTGGAATAAGGATATCATATGATTAGGAGACTTTCTGTGTATCTCTCTTTTTAAGGACATTTTTATTGTAGAGACTCTCATTGCTTTCATATTGCTGTTTAGATGATCCACCTCTTTAAGAAGGGGAACCAATTCTTGGTTATGCTCTGGAGGGGACATGAGGTGGAGAGGGCCAGACAAAGGAATTCTTTTCTATCAGGAGCAAGATAAGAGGCATTTGGGGCATGAAATTAGCATTGTGGTATATTACTAATGTGTCTGTTAATAACCCTCAGTATCTCTTAAACATTTCTCCTGGTATATCTGATAGTTCAGGAAAGTGAAATTAGTCAAAATATAGAGAATTTACAGCCATCTAAAAAATAATTTTTCATGGGGTAAGTAAAGGTAGTAATTTTCAATTCTAAAAACTACCTTATAAGGTTTATATAAGCGTGAAATGCATGTAAATCTTTAACACCAGGCCTGGTACCAATAAATATTTTCTATTAAAAATAACAGAAAAGAATAATTTCTATTCACACTTATTTGAGGCTGAGATTATATATATCTCAGTTAATATTTTAATAAAAGTAGTGTTTTTTGGGATTGCATGCTTCCCAAATGGTCAGACTAGCATGGTTCTGAAAAACAAAAACAAAACAAAAAAAAACCAACAACAAAGAAAAACAAAAAAAACCCCACAAAAACCCCCCCAAAACCACACAATATTGAGTACTTATATCATTTCAGATTTTGTTTCAAGTGTTTCTACATATATTATATCCTTCATTCTTATAATGACCTTAAGAGGTAAACACTGTTTTTCATTTCACAGATGAACATACTGATGTTTAAACAAAAGTTTGTAACAAAGATGACACAGAAAATATTTGTGCATCTTTTAAAATAAATGAGTTATATAATACTTGACATGGAAAGAATTTAGAGGCCACTTATTTAAGAAATCTCTTTTATAAATAATAATAATTTCTTGGGGCACCTGGGTGGCTCAGTTGGTTAAGCGACTGCCTTCGGCTCAGGTCATGATCCCGGAGACCCGGGATGGAGCCCCACATCGGGCTCCCTGCTCAGCGGGAAGCCTGTTTCTCCCTCTCTCACTCCCCCTGCTTGTGTTCCCTCTCTGGCTGTGTTTCTCTCTGTCAAATAAATAAAATCTTTAAAAAAATAAATAATAATTTCTTTTCTAAATAGCAATACTGAGGCATACAAAGGAATAGAATCTTGTTCTAGATGGCCCAGACAGAGGTCAGATTCAGGTCTTTAATCCAGCCAGTGATTCAGTGATTTGGGGACTGCTTATAAACTATAGTTTGTAGTTGTAAAATTATCCCTAATCAAACAGATCTCCAGGCTTGCTGCAGCAGATTGTATTTTCTATCATGGCCATATCTATATATTCTATCATACATACTACTTTTACAATATGATTCACATCCTGTTCCATCAATAGGTGAGGTCTTTTTCTCTCACCTTGACACTAGGTGGGCTTTTGTGATTCAACCAAGAAAATATGGCAGAGATGACATTGAATGATTTCCAAGGCTGATTCATAAGAGGTGATGTGACTTCTGCCAAACCTTACTCTTTTTCAAAACTCTTGCTTTGAAACACATGTTTTCAGGATGGCCAAGGTGCATAGAAGAGTCATATGTTAGTGTCCCACCTAACTGCCCAAGATGAACTCTTACTCAAGGGATAAGGGCTTACAGGCTTTGAGTCTTCTTTCTGATGTCCCAGAAATCATACAGCAGAGACAAGCCATCTCTGCTCTGCCCTGTCATAATTCTGTGAACACAATAACTGATTGTTTTATCTCAGTAAGTTTGGGGGTAATTTGGTATGTAACCATCATAACAGGAATACATTTTGTACCAAAGTGAAGAAGTACCATAACAAAAATCTCAAGTTTATGGAAGTGGCTTTGATTAAGAGGTAGGTGGAATTGGAAGGGCCAGGAAGACACTCCTAGGGGAGACCTGGCAGGTCCCTTGGAGGATCTAGAGAAGGATACATGGGGAGCAGAAGTCATGCCCTCCAAGAGGCTGTTGGTGAAGTCTTAAAAGAACACGAGGAAAATGATACTGAAGGCCGAAAGTCAAGGACTTTTGTTCATGGTGTAGGGGGAAGAACATTTATCAACACAGTTACCTGTAGGAATGTGGAAAATAAGAAGAATACCTCACGAACTTGTTCAGTTTTTGAGTAAAATTTATAGCAGACATAAAGGAGCCAAGCTTTGCCAATTTTAAAAGTAAAACTGTTTCTCGTTCCAGACTCTCTAAGATTCTCAAATTAGGAAATGTTTTCCAGTTGGGGATCAAATCCAGGATAATGTCAAGAAAACATTTTATGAAGATAAATGCAAGAGTGTGCTTGTAAAACTTTATTAAGAATGAATAAAGGTTTAAGGTGGTGCTTCAAACAAACAGCAAGATTTTAAGGATCTTAACCGTATCTCCCCTGTCCCACCTTAATGAATAGGGACCAACTTCAGCAGTTATTTTGTGTCAGTCCCAGTATTGAATGCTGGATACGTCAAGGGTAGATTACTTGCCTCTGATTCACAGGTCTGAAGATGGAGAGGAATGTGCATATGGGGTTATGTTTAAGAAAGTCCATTTTGAGAAGCCTCATCTGTACCTGAACCTGATTCACATGACAAGATCCTTGACTTTGACCTGATTTTGTAATAAGACTCGAGAGTCTCAGGAGATAAATGTGTATATTTTGCATGTTCTAGGGATGTGAATTATCGTGGCCAGAAGGCAAGCTGTGGCAGATTCCCTTCCCAAGCCCATCCCACATGCCATTCTTCCAATGTGATGGTGGCATTTCCTTGTTCCTTCCGCTTGACATTGGGTGGAACTTGGTAACTGCCAGGGACAATAGAATGCAGTGGAAGTGACACTGGGCAACTCCTGAAGCAGGCCTATCAAAGTTGATGTGGCTTCTTCCTGGTCCTCGCTCTCTTCTGGGATGCTCACTTATGGAACTCAGTCACCATGATTTGAGGAAGCCCAGGCCACATGGCAAGGCCATGTGTAGATGTCCCAGGCAGCAGCTTTAACTAATGTGGCAGCCAATAGCTTGCAAAACCATAAGGCACTTGACTTAATGAGACTTTAGGTGACTCCAGGCTTCAGTCTTCAGGACTCTGAGGACTCCAAGAACTTTAAATTCTCTTGCCAAGGCCTCAGACACAGTGGTGAGCAGACACACTCATCCCTCTGTACCCTGTCCTACAGATTTCTGACCCCAGAATCAGTGAGCACAGTAATGTGTTGTTTTATGCCACTAAGCCCTGGGATAATTTTTTTACTCAGGTGTAGTAACTGGAACATGAATCATTTAAAAAGGATCTTGAATGCTCAAGTGTATGACCAGGACTTGGTCACCACTGGTATAAAGTATGGTGCTTATGGGTGTAAGTAAGAGAAACTGGACTCAAATTCGTTTTTAAAATATAGAAGATATATTATCTCTCTTAACAGGGACCCTAGTGGTTACATAAGTTCTAAGTCTGGTATTCTCAATGATTTAGTGATGTCATCAAAGAGCTCAGCTCTTCATCTCTTCATGAAACCACTCTTTTTTTTTTTTTTAAGATTTTATTTATTTATTTGACAGAGAGAAACACAGCTGGAGAGGGAACACAAGCAGAGGGACTGAGAGCGGGAGAAACAGGCTTCCTGCCGAGCAGGGAGCCCGATGTGGGGCTCGATCCCGGGTCTCCAGGATCATGACCTGAGCCGAAGGCAGTGGACCAACCAACTGAGCCACCCAGGCGCCCCTGAAACCACTCTTAAGGATAGTTTTATTTCAGTCTGGTGACAAAATGTTTTGGAAGTCTGTTTTCTATCCAGTCACAAGGGGATCTAGAAGAAAGAAAGAGTTTATCTCTTCCTTTGGTTCTCGCTCGCTCTCTCTTTTATTTTAACATGAAAACGTATTTATTTAATTTATTTTTTTATTACACTATTTTATTTTTTTGGTGTTCCAACATTCATTGTTTATGCTCCACACCCCGTGTTCCGTGCAATATGTGCCCTCAGTACCCACCACCAGGCTCACCCATTCCCCACCCCCTTCCTTTCAAGACCCTCAATTTGTTTCCGAGTCCAAAGTCTCTCATGTTTCATCTCCCTCCCTGATTTATCCCAATTCACATTTCCTTTCCTTCTCCTACTGTCCTCCATATTACTCCTTATGATCCACAAGTAAGTGAAACCATATGATATTTAACTTTCTCTGCTTGGCTTATTTCACTCAGCATAATCTCTTCCAATCTGGTCCATGTTGCTACAAAAGTTGGGTATTCATCCTTTCTGATGGAGGCACAATATTCCATTGTATATATGAACCATATCTTCTTTATCCATTCGTCTGTTGAAGGGCACCTTGGCTCTTTCCATAGTTTGACAATTGTGGCCATAGCTGCAATGAACACTGGGGTACATATGGCCCTTCTTTTCACTACATCTGTATCTTTGGGGTAAATGCCCAGCAGTGCAATTACAGGATTATGGGTAGCTCTATTTTTAATTTTTTAAGGAATCTCCACACTGTTTTCCAAAGCGGCTGCACCAACTTGCATTCCCACCAACAGTGTGAGAGGGTTCCCCTTTCTCCACAGCCTCTCCAACACTTGTTGTTTCCTGTCCTATTAATTTTGGCCATTCTGACTGGTGTAAGGTGGTATCTCAATGTGGCTTTGATTTGAATTTCCCTGATAGCTAGTGATGACGAACATTTTTTCATGTGTCTGTTAGCCATTTGAATGTCTTCTTTCTTAGGGGCAGGAACTATGCCTAGATGCGACCCTCTTCCTCCAGTGAGATTTCTCTGTACATCTCATTGCCAGCCAAAAACTCTTAATGACTGGCAGTGGTGGGGTGGAGGAAAGGAGGGGAAATGACCATGATTCACTTAGTCCCTTGTCTGGGGCAGAATGTCTATGGGGAAGTCACCTTCACATTCACTATTCCCTTCTATTGTTCATTTCATCCCAATCACTAAAAAGAGGAACAGGATTTGGTGAGCTCAAGGTAGTAGAATTTGCAAGTTTTGGCCATGCCTGAAGTATTCTGCTTATAATCAGATCTGGAGAATAAACAGGAGATGATGTACAATGTTTGAAATTTCTTTATAGGTTGGCTCTGTAAGGCAGGTCATCTAAGGGCTACTTTAATCTTCTAATCTCTGATTTCGGTGTGAGTTCTTGTCACCAGGTGAAAGACATGCTTGCTAATGATCCCACCTGTGAATAACTGAGAAAAACAAGAATATAGGGCACCAATATATACACATTAATTAATTTTTTATGGTATAGAGGTTAAGAATTCAGGCTTTGGGTTCAGACTGATGTTGAGTTTTCTCATCTGCGGGGTGGAAGTATTAATTCCCACCTTGACAGGAGGTTACAAGATTAGATGAAATAATAACACATGTTGCAGAATCTATATGGCAGCGTTCCTGGCTTGTAGAGAGTGCTCAGTCAATGGTTATTGTTATTGTTCCTATAAAAAGCACTTATTGTGCCATGGCTTATAAATCGGAGAAAAGTTTTAAGTGTTACACCTAAGTGTTCTCACTTTTAAGTTTTTTGTTGATTAGTATTGTGATGACATAATATTCTGGCAAAAAAAGAAAAGGGAAGAAAATATTTCCGAATGGATGGAAATGGAAAGTAGCAGTATGTAATAAGATGTGAACGTGTGGGTTAACTTGCACGCTTTATACTCAAGCGTAGTTATATTCAGCATAAGCCACAACTGAGGTAGTTTATTCTTAAAATGTATATGACCTAACAATATATTACAGTGTATAATTTAAGCTCAGTAAAATAGGAAAGCATTTCAATGACATATTTCTAATTCATTGTTATTACTTATACATATGATACATATTTATTTTTAACACAAATATATCTCTTTGGCCACCTATTTCATTTTCTTAAGTTACGGGCAGTACATTACTCATGAATGGCAGAGTTTGTCAGTTATTTATCTTTCCAAAGTATCTAAAAGTGAATGAAGCTTGAATTGAGCAAAGAAGTATCATAAATTAAAAAGTGAATTCTCTAAGAAAAGCTGGGAAAAAGTTTGAATATAAAATTAAAGTACATTTTGCCATAAAATGTAACTGTCAAAGTGGCATGAACCCAAATGTGAATTATGATTGGATTGAATTTGTATTTTTATCCGATAAAGCACTAAAGAATCATTTTGAAATCATTGATCCTGGCCAGCTTAAATCTTTATTTTTCTGATAACATGTCAATCAGGTATAAAGGTGGTGAGAGACAACTTAAGTCAGTGCATTTATTTGTCAATAAAACGTGTGCTCTATTGGTTTTTTCTCAGTTGCATTGTTTTATCATGTCAATATTTCATAAGATTATATGACTGACTAATGGGAATAGCTATTACCAGTGTTGATGTTCTTCGAAAATAGCAATCCATATTTTATGGACCAGAAAGAGACAAAACCTTTACCTTTGACCTTATTGAGCACAACAGTAAGGTAATGTACATGAAATTTGCTTCTTGTTTCACAGGTTCACAATTAGCTTCTAGTGGCCTCAGGGATAAATGTTAGAATAGGTAACTTATCCCTTCTTGATTTGTTAGAGTGATTTATAGATATAAATAAAATTATTCGAAAGGCAATTTAGGGAACAGAAATGACTCAATGCATGCCAGAAAAACAGACTATGAGCATTTTTACATGAGTCTTTGCTTATTATAGAAGTAATTAATGCATGTTCTCTATGAAAATCATAGATGAAAACACATAAGCAAGAAGGAGAACAATCAGGTCCAATGCAAACACCCAGACATACCACTGTTAATACTATATCCTTCCAGTCTTTTTTCTATGCATATGTATCTCTTTTCCAAAAATACACTCTATACACTGGTTAGTAACTTAACTCTTTGCCAGATGAATTCTTGTACTTTTTATGTTACCACTTTGGGAAATAATAAACTAAAGCAGGTAATTTTTACAATATAATTTTTCTCCACTTAACGCTTTACTACTTGTATTTTTTCACTTCTGCATGTGAATTATGCAGTTAGATAATTTGCTTGTATAAAATACCCTGAATTCTCGAAGTGTTTTAACAGCACTGATTTGTTGGTTGTCATGTATTTGACAAGTTATAGTTAAGTATGCTTTCAATATAACATAAAGATTTTTTTCCCTGCAATACAGCTACAAACAAAATTAGAATAATGTAACCAGAGTTCCATTTTTGTAAAACATGACTGGTAGCTAGATTTAGGCCATGCCTCTGGCTATGTCTAAATATTTTTGACCACCAGCTGGTAGCCAGTTTCCAAGATGGTGTCCCATGATTCTTCCTTCCTGATATCCACACCCTTATGTAGTCCCCTCCAACACTGAAGAGAGTTGAGCTGTAAGCCAATAGGATATTGTAGATGTGTGACTTTGAGGGCTGGGCCCTAAGAGGCACTAGGCTTCCATCTTCTCTTTTGTATCACTCCCCTCTGGGGGAAGCCAGCTGCCATGCCACGAGATTGTTAAGCAGACGTATGAAGGGAGGTCTGTGTGTCAAGGACATAAGGCCTTCTTCTGCTAGTCATCTGTGTGAACCATCATGGAAGTGAATCCTCTGGCCCCAGTCAAATCTTCAAATGATTGCAGCCCTGGCTCATAGCTTGTCTGCAGCCTTTGGAGAGACTGTAAGCCAAAACCAACAGCTAAACTGCTCCTGAATTCTTGATGCACAAAAACTGTGAGAAAGTATATTTTAATTTTGCTTTAGGCCTCTAAGGTTTGGGAAGTAATTTGCTATTCAGCAATAGATAACTAGTAAAACTGAAAATGAAGGTGTCTGCTAAATCAACACTATTAATTACATTCTGAACAAATAAGAGCTTAGGAGAACATTATACCTTTAACAAGAACCCAGATGATGTTTAAGTGTTTATAAGTAGCCATAGTACACATGACTCATTTAAAGGGTAGAATTTGAAAGAAATGGTATGTACAAATGAAAAGGCAATGCAGAGAAAGTCAGTAATACCTTGTACTTAAGAATGTTTTATACCATTATTTTTTGTTCTCGCCTAAATTGTTCTCCCCAGTTTTTTGCAGTTATGATAAACAGAACACTTGTTCAAAGGAAATGAGCATGTATATCAACATTTCAAGGATGAAGCCTTTTGTATATATGATGCAACTTTTATGGTTTTCTGACTTTCAAGTACATATTATTTTATCAGAAATTTAGTTATGAGTCATACGTGATTATAGTCATTAGCAACACAGTATAGGTAGATGTCCCCTTTGTCCCAACCTTACATATAGTGGTAAGAGTTTGGACAACTGGTGTGGGATCTTCCATAACGGTCTGGTCACAGAATGCTAGGTAAGCATATAAGCACAATCAGTTTTTTATAAGCATGAAATACTGGTCTACATGTTCTGTAATAGGCTGTTTTTGTTTAGAGGAAGTATGCCTAGTACATTTAGACCTACTCCGTTCTTTTCCATGCTGTTTAATGGTTTAAAGCAAGCTGTGGCTTGTGGGCTAAAAATGTCCTGCCGCTTGTCTTTGCATGCTCCTTGAACTGAGAGTCATTTTTTTTTTTTAATTTTTAAATGGTTGGGGAGAAATTAAAATAGAAAAATATTTCCTGATACATAAAAATTGTATGAAACTTAAATTTAAGCATCCATAATTAAAGTCTTATTGGGACATAGTCATGCTGATTCTTTTATATATTCTCAACTCAGCTGAGTTTTTGCAACAAAAACAGCTGTAAAAACCTAAAATATTTACTCTTGGGCCATTTACAGGGTTTGTCAACTCCTGATCTATAGCTCGCTATCTAATGTAAGTCACACATATAACTGTAAATTTTCTATCAGCCACAATAAAAAAAATAGAAAAAATAATTTTAATAATATGTTTTAATTAACTCAACACATCTAAGATGACATTTCCGCATTTAATCAATATAAGAATTATGAGACACTTTACATGCTCCTTTTTCATGCTGAGTCACTGATGTACCGTGTATACTTTGTGCTTACAGCACACCTGGACTTGAATTCGCCACATTCCGAGTGCTCTGTCACCACATGGAGCTAGTGACTGGCGTTTGAACAGTACGGTCGTAGAGTACGGATATACCATAATTTATATTGATCTGCCTAGAGAGAGAGAGAGTGAAGAGAGAGAGCTTTCCAGTAGACACTCAAGTTGTTTCCAGTTGTTCTTGTCATTGTAAACATTGCTGTCCTTACACATACGTATTTCTAGGCAGCATGGAGTTCCGGGGGTGGAGTTGCTGAGTCAAAGACAGGCACACCATTACTTTTAATGGTTACAAGAATTAATTTTTGGAGTTTGGCCACCAATTTTTATAGTAAAAATAGTGTGTGTGTCAGAATGCCTTGCAGTTTCTAAAGCAGTTTCAAACATGTCATTTTCCATGAGGCTTTGGCAACTCCACATACGATGGGTTTTTATCCTTATCTTATGGCTGCTGAGGCTGAGCCTCCAAAATGTTAAATGATCTGCCTGAAGACACCACACAGCTGAATAACTACAGCCAAGACGTAGAGTAAGTCCTGGATCATAGTGAAGTGTTCTTCCTAGCGCCATGTCGCCTGTCTAGTTCATTTGTTAATTTATTCAAAAAAAAAATCCGTTGGGTACCGTCTCTATGCCAAGCCCTGCGTGAGGTCCCAGCATGTCAGCAGGGCACAAGACCAATGGGTGTCTGCCCCAGCCGGAAGGATATAAAAGGTAGCAAATCTGTGAAGCACCTGTACGGAAGACATAATTCAATTGCTTTAAGCATGCTTGAGTCCCTATTTCACGGAGAAGAAGCCCTTCATCTCATTAGAGGGATTGTGATCAAGTGATGATTAAAAAAAAGATAAGGACTCAGAATTATCTTGGTGTGCTTTCTGAATGAACCACTTAAAGCCTCAAGCACTTTAAATCATTGAGACATCTAGCTACTTTCAGAGTTGCATGATCAGATGCACTTATAAAACTTCAGAGTTTTAGACCTGTTGCTTGTTCATTTGCTATCCCAACGCCAAGCCCGATCAGTTAGGATGATGGACAAAGGGCAAGTACATTTCTTATACTAAATGAGAAGGTAACATAATTTCTCCATGGGATGAAACATCTGGGCTTGGGAGTCTAATATGCAACATTAATCTTCCAAAGGCAGTAGGAGAATCAAGGGTTTGAATTTCTGTGAAAGAAATTGTGCACTTGAGGAGTGCCTGGGTGGCTCAGTTGGTTAAGCGACTGCCTTGGGCTCAGGTCATGATCCCGGAGACCTGGGATGGAGCCCCGCATCGGGCTGCCTGCTCAGCGGGAAGCCTGCTTCTCCCTCTCTCACTCCCCTTGCTTGTGTTCCTTCTCGGGCTGTGTTTCTCTCTGTCACATAAATAAATAAAATTAAAAAAAAAAAAAAAAAGAAGTTGTGCACTTGAGACCTAGAAATAAATTCTTAATGAGTGAAACCAGTGAGTATATGTGTGAATGTATGTGTATATGCGTGTTTGTGTGTGATTATTTCAATCATAATATGTACAGTAGAACATTTTTATTTCATATACCTATTAATGCTTTCCGTTGCCTACCTACCCTAGCCCCAAACCCAGTCTCTACACTTTTCTACCTTGTTCTGCACCCCAGGAAGGCTATCTCTGTGAATCAAATCACATTCTGTTGGGTTTGGCCAATGACAGGGGCAAAGCAGTAGGAGAATGAGTTACTACTTGGTGACAGAGTAGAGTGGGAAAGGGATTGTGCTCTTCAACTGCAGCTGACCTTTGGGCATCCTTTGGAAAGCACCTCTTTCTCCTTAACTGTTCAGGTCAAAGGAGTGAGTACCCCACTGTTGCTAGTCTTGATGTGGTTCACCATTCCTTGTTGAACTCCCAGAGCCTTGCCACATCTTTGTAAATAATTCCTTTTCAAGTTCTTTTCAGTGTTCCTTTGATGTGGCAACTGTTTTCTGTCGTCCTGCCAGGTTACTACCTGATGTGTCTTCCTTTTTCTTTTTTTTAATGAGAAGTACTTATTTATTATTCTTATTTGTAGACCTTTATAAGTATATAAGTATTGGAACATCATTATGTCTTTTGGTAAGCATTTTTGGAGACAATTTTGGATTCTTATCAAAGTATACTTAATATTCTTAGGCTGCTGGGCTAATTGTATGCTTAAGTGTGTGCGTTTAAAAACCAGCTTTCCTGGGAAGAAGTCATCAAAAAAATATTTAGAAAGGGCAATGACCTTTTGTAAAGGCATCCCATTAAAGTGTTTTATATTTTTATCTTGACCATCATTTTTCTCATTAAACAATATGCATTATTTATTAATAAGTCCATTCACAGGGACAGGCAGCAAATTGGCCAATTGGCCTTTACATTAAACTTTTAATGCTAAATCTGTAATGAATATGCCAAAGTGCTCTATATAAAATAATTCTCTCTCCTCTTTCCACTCATAACTGAGAAAACTTTAGTAGGATTCTTGTGTGTATACAAGGCCCACTTTTTTTTTAATGCTTTTCTGACCCAAATTAAGAAATCACATCACTTCTCATTCTATCTTTGGATTTCAAGTTTATTAGTTAGAATTTAACTATTTCTATATTTAACTTCACATTTCACTCTAAGGGATCGTGCACTTTATCTACAATATTCTTCAAGTTATACTTATGAAAGAACAATCTTATGTTATTTTTTGCTTAAAAGTCTCCAATTATTCCCCATTGTCCACCAACTCACTGTTCCTGGCATGTAAGTGTATTTTATAGTCTGCTCTTTTTTCTCCCATTACCTTCTGCTTTTCTCCCTTCTTCTTCCTTCTTTTGCAATGCTACCTTGGCCATAGAAATCTGGTCAGGTTACTGTAAACTCTGTGCAATACCCTCCCCCAAATGATTTCACAGGCTGAGTCCATCTAACCACAGAGCTGCAAAATACACGAAGTAAAAACTAACAGAAACGGGAGGAGTAATTAAAAAATCCACAACTATGTTTGAAGATTCCAACACTCTTAATAATTTAAGAAACTAGTATATATACAATCCGCAGGGGTATATAAGAACTGAATAATACCATTAACCAACTGAAATCCAATTGGCATTTACACAACATTCCATAAAAAAAAACAATAAAATTATTTTTAAGAGGAAATTAAACTTACCCAAGAGAGATCATATCCTAGGTCATAAAACAAACCATAACACATTTAAAATAATTGAAATAATCCAAAATGATTTTGTATTAGTAGACTATGTGCCATCCTATGACCATAAAGTTTTATATTAGAAACTAACAAGAGGAAGATAAGAGAAAAAGCTCTACACACTTGGAAATTAGGCAGCATACTTCTCAATAATTCAGGGGTCAAAGAGGCAGTCTTAAGGGAAAATTGGAACATATTTTGAACTTAAGTAAAAAACAGAATTTGTATTTGTAGCTAAAACAGTATTTAAATGAAAGTATGTAGCATTGGTGTCTTATGTTAAAAAGATGAAAACTCTCTCTCTCTTTTTTTTTTAAAGATTTTATTTATTTATTTGGGAGAGAGAGAGAGAGAGAGAGAGAGAGAGAGAGAGAGAGAGAGAGAGAGAGAGAGAGAGAGAGAGAGTGTCTGGGCACAAAGAGGGGGAGGAGGAGCAAAGGGAGAGGGAGAAGCAGACTCCCTGTTGAGCAGGAAGCCTGAAGCAGAACTTGCTCATCCCAGGACCCTGGTATCATGACCTGAGCCAAAGGAGGACACATAAAAAATTGAGCCACCCAGGCACCCCCAAAAGAAGAAATATCTTTAAAAAAAAATCTAAATTTTACATAAGAAACTAGAAAAGGAAGAAAATAACCTAAAACATGCAGGAAGAAGGAAATAATAGAGTGAGGAAATCAATGAAATTTAAAATAAGATACAATAGAGAAATTCAATTAAAGATCAATAAAACTGATAATTCTTTAACAAGATTGACAAAGGAAAAAGAGAAAAGATTCAAATTCCTGATATTATTATCACGAATAAAAATAATCACTACAGACATTAAAAGAATAGTAAGGAAATAGTACAATACAATTCAAGACACAAAAATTCAACAACTTAATAAATCATTTTTTAAAAATCACAAATTACCGGGACACCTGGGGGTTCAATTCATTGGGCATCCAATCCTTGATTTCAACTTAGGTTGTGATCTCAAGGTAGTAAGATTGAACTCTGTATCTGACTCTGTGCTGGGCTTAAGATGATCTCTCTTGACCTTGGACTCTGAGAAACAAAGTGAGGGTTTTGGAAGGGAGGAGGGTGGGCGGATGAGTGAGCCTGGTGGTGGGTATTAAGGGCACATATTGCATGGAGCACTGTGTGTAGGGCATGAACAATGAATCCTGGAACACTGATAAAATAAAATAAATTATTATTAAAAATTTTTTTAATTTAAAAAAAGATTCTCTCTCTCCCTCTGCCCCTCTCCTGCCCCCACTCTCGAGTGCCTCTCTCTCTCTAACAATCCCCCCAAAACAAAAAACTATAAATTACCAGAATTATCCAAGATGAAGTAGGTAACCTCAATTGTCTAGTAATATTAAGAAAATTGAACTCAGAATTTAAAACCTTCTGAGAAAGAAATCTGTAAGTCCAAATGATTTCACTGGCTAACTCCATCGAACATTTAAAGAAGAAATAATGACAGTTATGCTCAATCTCTCTGAGAAAAGAGGAAGAAACACCTCCCAACACCTTTTGTGACACCAGAATTACCCCAATACTAAAACCAAACAAAAATGGTAAAAAAAAAAAAAAAAAAGAAAACAAAAACATCCAGACAAATATCCTTCATAAAATCAGTAAAAAGTCCTCAGAAAGTATTAGCTAATCAAATTTAGCAATATTCAAAAATTAATATGCCATGACCTAGTGAGGTATATTCTGGCACTTCAGTATTTAAAAATAAACCAATGTAATTCTCCACATTAGTAGTCTAAATAAGAAAAACACAGGGATATGGAACTCTCAAAAATCAACAGTGAGAAATCTTAAAATGATCAAAGCAAAATCTTGGACAGTTCACCAAAGAGGATATGCAGAAGGCAAATAAGTACATGATAAAATGTTTGATATCACTAGCTCTTAAGGAATAGCAAATTAAATCCAAGATGAAATACCCTATACAGAAATTAGAAAGACTAAAATCAAACATACTGAGTCTGTCGAGGGTTGGTGAGGTTGTGGAGCAAATGAAAGTCTCAAACAATGCTGATTAGAATACAAAATCATGGAGATACTCTGGGAAATAGCTTAGTGGTTTCTTATAAAATTAAATCTATAGTTATTCTATAACCTATCTATCCCCTAGTATGTATTTACTTGGGAGAAATGAAGACTTACATTCACACCCACAAAAACCATGCATGAGTTCTATAGTAGATCTGTTCAAAATCATCCCAAACTAGAAACAATCGAAATATTCTTCAACAGGTAAATGCATAAACAAACTGGTGAATCCATACAACCAAAAACTCCTCAACCATAAGAAGTAAAAACTGCTGATACATGAGACAACGTGCATGAATCTCAAAGCATATACTGAGTGAAAGGGGCCCATCTCAAAGGGTCGCATACCACGTGATTCCGTGTAGAATACCCTTGACCACACAAAACCCCAGTGATGAAGAATAGATCAGTGGTTGCCAGGGTTTAGGGGTGTGGAGAGGATGTGATAACTAAGGGATGACGTGTGTGAGTTTTCGTAGTTTGGGAACTGTCCAGTATATATCTTGTGGTGGTGGTTACACAGATCTGTACTTGTATTAAAATTCACAGATATGCACACCAAAGAAGTCAATTTTATTGCAGTTTAAAAAGAAATCCAAATGGAGATAGGCACAACATCCCAGACATCTACAAAGATAGTACATGTGAAAGCAGTAGAACCAACAGAAGGACCTGGATAGCCATCCAGTGCAAGGGGTAAGGAGTAAATGTTTTTGTGCGGGCAATCTCATGAGCAAGTCGGGAGGGGCAAAGGGGGAAGAAGAGAGAGAGAATTCTCAAGTAGACTCCTTGCGGAAGCAGAGCCCTTCATGGGGCTAGATACCAGAAGGTTGAGATCATGACCTGAGGCTAAAAAAGGAGTTGGACGCTTAACTGATAAGCCACCCCAGTGCACCTACTAAAAGTAAATGTTACACGTTTCATATTTAGCCAGAAGCCTGGGGTTGGGCATCCACCATGTTCATTCCCTGAAAAAGGAAGAGTGTTTTGCCATGAGAGGTAGCTGGTTTTCTATTCTTGAAGATCTCCAATAAAAGGATGGAAACTCTTGCCTGAGAGCTTGTACAAGTGATTCTTGCAGAAAGCATGTCTTCTGTTAGATTTCTGAGGTCAATCCATTTGAGATTCTGTGAAATCACCAAGAGTAAGAGGGATGACAAAAGATCTTTTGTTACAAGATGAGGAACAATAGAACTTGGCAAAACTGTACATTAATTTATCTCTCATAGGAATAGGTGCAATCACAATTTTTTAAATTTTTTTAATTTTTTAATTTTTTATTTTTTTTAAAGTTTTTTTTTTTTTTAAAGTTTTATTTATTTGACAGAGAGAAACACAGCCAGAGAGGGAACACAAGCAGCGGGAGCAAGAAAGGGAGAAGCAGGCTTCCCGCCGAGCAGGAAGCCAGATGTGGGACTCGATCCCAGGTCCCCGGAATCATGACCTGAGCTGAAGGCAGTCACTTAACCAACTGAGCCACCCAGGCGCCCCACAATCACAATTTTTTAAAAAAGAGATTGATCAGTTTTGGAACCTGAACTACCAGACTAGTCTGATTTTCTGAAAATTATCCCACAACAGAAGATCAAGTAGGATTACCCTCTGTTTATTTTGAAAATCCTTTTTTGTGCCATGTTTAATTTAAAACACATTTATGGTGATTTTGTGGTGAAATTGTCCTCTATTTCTATTTTGGCAAATTCCTTAAGCAGCTCTGGTTTATTAGGGAATGAATTAGAACAAAAACCCTGGAGCACTTTGCACTTGCCAACTGGCTTCTCTAGTTAATAGTGGCTTAGAATGGTCTTTAGCCATCCTGTGTGATTCATTGGTCTCTAAGGATGGCCCAAACTCACATCAGCAGCCTCACCTGGTAGATTATTAGAAATGCAAATTCTAGGGCTTCGGATTCAGAAATGGCAGGGGGGTCGGGGGTTGACGTCCAGTATGTGTATTTTAACAAGGCTTCCAGGTGATTCTGATGGAAGCTAAGGTTGGCCCATGCATGTTAAGATTTTGCAAGGGTGGTACAGTTAGCTTTGCTTCTGACTTATTTCAGACAATGCTCCAGACAACCATGAAGGTGATTTTCCAGCCACTGAGAATTCACATTCTGCTGTCCCAAGCTGACCACCTGGGCACAGAAGTTCCAGTTAGCCCTCTGTTAGTTTAATTTACGCATCAGGCACGAGAGACTTCAAAATTCCATCACCAATCTGTTTCCTACTGAAAACCTTTTCAATTTGCAGCTTGAAATTACAATCCCCAGAACTAGCAGAAGGAACCTGAACACATACCACTCTTCAGATTCTTATGTGATTAGTTCATTATTAGCCCATTTAAGAAGATAGTCTTTCCAAGTTGTGTATTCTGTTCTAACTTCTTTCTAAAACTTAGTCATTATATCCCTGACTCTCATTTTTTTTTTTTTAATTTCCAACTGGTAGTTATTTTCTTGCCGTGCTTGCCAGATTGAGTTTAAAACTTCACTGTCTGTTTTAATATCTCATTTGGTTGCCATAATATGACTGTAGAGGTTTCTTGAACCAGAAATATGTCTGCCAACTAAAGCTTTCTGTCTGAAACTTGAATGTGACATGTTTCCTCATCATTTCAAGTGCTGTTATAATTAAGGATTGGTGAACCCCATTTCAGTTTGAGTTAGTTGAATATCTAATGTTTATTCAAACATCCCGGTTTCAATAAAAATTCTGGATGTGAGTTGCCAGCTCTTTTCCATTAACTTTTAAACCCCTGTGTGTTTCAAGGGAAATATAGTTCTTATGTTTCTGATTCATTTACACTTAACTCATCAGAATATTATTTTGTTAGAAGTAGTTTTTGTCTAAATATCACATACCTCTTGAAGTCTTTAGAAATGGGATGTTAGTTAAAACACTGCAAAATATAAACCAAGCTGAGTCTTGGAGAAGTTGAGCCATATTTGGCTTTGTTTCTAAATTGGCCTAAAATGCCTTATGTTTAAAGTTATAATAGATTAGCGGGATTCTTTTCACTCCTCCAGAGAAATGTAACTATTGGCTTTGTACCTCTGGAGGCAGTCACATGTACAAGGGTGGAGGGAATTATAAAGAACACGAGTGGAAGTAAACTACCTGGATAGTACTGATGTTTTCATTTCGGTGATGGGTAGGCCTCTCTAAAATGTTTGTGGGAAGAGAAGTTAGCACTGGAACTTGGGAAACATGAAAGGGAAAGCAGGTGGCTAGCTGCTGCCTGACTGAAGCTCACACATAGCATATCTCAAAGAACCCAGAAAAACGTGAATGAATGTTTAGCTTCTTAAATCAGGCAACACTTAAAAATGTACTCTTTTGTGTTACCAGAGCGACAGAATGTACAAAAGATTGTTTCTTATTGATGGTCAGTGTGTCTGTATTAGGGTCCAGTTGGGAAAACAGACGACCATTCAATATTTCAACAGAGAGAATTTCATAAGGGTACTGGTTAAGTATGTCTTAGAGGACTAAAAAATCAAAATGGGGAAACTGAAGTAGTACAGAGCTACCTATAAGAAGCACTTACAGAATGTGAGGCTAGAGAAACAAAGGGAGTACACTGAGTTTCTCATACCTACAAGCTTGGAGGAGGGTCCTGGGAGCTGGAGATCAGCCCTCTGAGAAGGGGTGGGGCTGTTTGGGGACTAGTCCCTTGGCTTGCTGTTCCATGTTCTGGAAGGTGTAGAAAGGAGCTAATGCCAAAGGAGATTGCTGCTGCCAAGGTGGCCTGCCCTATTTATTCCGAGCTGTGGTCCATTCAGGATTCCCTTTAAGATCATTTATAGATATCTGTCCCTCTAGTTGAAGTGCTGGACATGTTTACCTTCTTCCTTTGCCTCAGTCTCTAAGAACTTCATTGTCTTCATCCATAAAATGGGACTAATAGCTTAAACCTCTCCTCATCTTCGAAAATAAAGAAATTGGGGCATCTGAAGGGCCAGTCATTTAAGCATCCAACTCTTGATTTCAGCTTATGTCATGATCTCAGGATTCTGGGATCGAGACCCGCATCAGGGTCCATGATCAACTAGGAGTTTTCTTGAGATTCTTTCCCTCTTCCTCTGCCCCTCCCTCTACTCACTCACTCTAAATAAATAAAATATTTAAAAAATAGTTAAAAAAGGAAAATAAATATTAAAACATTTGAGAAATGAGAAAATACCAAATAAATTCTGGGTATTTTTTTAAGGCTGTACTTTAAAATGTAATATTGCAATAAGAGAAATTTAAGACATAATTGCTTATAATCCCACTGCCTAATCAAGTAAATGATTATTATTTCTTCTTCTTCTTCTTCTTCTTCTTCTTCTTCTTCTTCTTCTTCTTCTTCTTCTTCTTCTTCTTCTTCTTCTTTTCTTCCATTCTTACTGTTTTAGTTACTTTCTGATGTTATTGTCATTTTAAACTCAAAGCCCTTGAAATTTTGTGTTTGAGGACATAAATGAACATTTTTCAGTCTGCTAGTTCTCTAAAATAGACATAAATGATTTTTTTTGCACCTTTTTTTTTTTTTAAGAAATATAGACAGGGGTGCCTGAGTGGCTCAGTTGGTTGAGCCTCCAACTCCTGATTTCAGGTTGGGTTCCACACTCAGGTGGGAGTTGGTTCTCTCCCTACCCCTCTGTCCTTCCCCCTGCTCTCTCTCTCTAAAATAATAATAATAATGATAATAATAATAATAACAATAATAATAATAAAAGAAAGAGAAAGAAATGTGTACAGAAGGAAGGAAGCAATTTTAAATGAAATCAGATTATTAACAAATAGTGTTAAGGATGTTTTACAGCTGTAGTTTATAGAGCTGAAAGTAAAGCAGAGCTGTGTTTATAAAATCATAAACAAATAAAATTCCATGTTCCTTGAATCTTTTTCCTGATTATGCTGCTTTTATACAGGTGAAAGTGAAAATATTTATAAAATATAAGATCTAGTTATGACACCTGACACAGAAATACATTTATACTTCAAATTTTATATTTCTGCATTGAAACTGAACACTTGGTTTGCAATACCATTAGGGGAAAAAATAGTATCAAGCACTTCGGGGGAGGATGTAAAGTCACCATTTCAACTATTTGGTTTTGAGCATTGATAGTCCCTGAAAATATGGACAGGTCTGTCCTCTGAATAATAAAAAGTCATTTGATGTCCCTTTCAGCTTTGGATTTTCATTTAGTAAAGCAATGTACAAATTCAGTAAAATATCTATTACCAGTGAATCTTTTTTCCTAACTCTCTTCTAATCAGAAGTGACAGTAGATACCTTATCCTGTATTTTCTAAGGAGGCACAGTTTTTACGATATTTTATTTTACTTTTTCCATCAAAACAGAGTATTGGTATGTTCTTTCCTGGAGCCCCCTCCTCCTCCTTCAAGGTGTTTTATTCCCTAACCCTCTCTATCCCCATCACTAAAAGTGGGTGGCAATAGACTCATTTCCCCTTGGGATATTGTTGGAATAGGCTGCCGTTATGTGTATTATTTTCTTAGTCAATGAGCTTTGGAAGACAAAAAGCTATCAGTCTGCCACTCAGTGACTTACTTCAACACAAAAATACCCTTAGGGGAACCACAGTGACTGGTAGAGTAGAAGGGATTGCTTCATGTTTAGACTTTTCCAGTGAAAATGAATTGGAAAGTTAGAGCAGTTGTAACATGGGGGCGTTCCAGGGGGAGTGCCACGATCAATTGGAAAAGGAAAATGTGAATTTGAAATAGCTATTTGGTCTTCCCACTCCAGTAGCATAAAATGTTAAAATTGTATCTGGTCTGAAGCATTCAGTCACAATTGAATTCAGTAGAAGTGCCTCACACAGCGCATAAATGTACGCACAGTCATCGTTCCATCGGCTCTTTAATGAATCTGAAGGAGTTGCAGGGACAATACACATTGTCCCTAGAAAGGGTATATATGTATGTGTAAACACACACACACACACACACACACACACACACACACACACACACTTTTCCAAGGAAATGATCCCAAAATGAGGGCCATTATTTTGTCAATGTAAGTGCCCTTGGGACGTCAATGAAGTATTTTTTAATCCTCACCCTACCCCCTCTTTTTTTTTAAAATGACTTTACAAAGTCAAGAGCAATCTCTAATATGGTTGCACTAACAGTATATAGGGTTTGAAAAAGCTGTCATGGCATCAATCAAATGTCAACTCTACAGAAACTACAATGTCAGTGAAAATTTACCCATTAATGCTCAGGATTTTCTGTTTGGGGAAACCGTGGGAGTCACAGGGCATTCTCTATAGCTCCAATTCACTGCAAAGGATATCATTGAGAAATATGTTTGTGGTTGGGTCAATTTCCCATTGTATCTATTAAAAGTGAGGTCATAAATTAAAAAAGAAAAAGTTATTGAAACAATGGCCCAGGGAACACGAATGAGAAAAAGGAATACAAATGGGTTTTTAATAGGTTGAAGGTACTCTTCTAATCAAGGAAAGCAATGTACATTCTATATTCCTGTGAATTTTTTTACTCTTAACATGTTTTTCTTGTGGCTAAATATCATGACATAAAATTTACCATGGGAACCATGGGAAGCAGACAGCTCGGGGACATTAAGTACACTCATAACTGTCAGCGCCATCCAATTACAGAGCTATTTTATCTTCCCAAATGGAAACTCCGCATCAGACAGCAACTCCCCGCAACTCCCCTCTCCACCACCAGCCTCTGAAAACCACATTTTTACTTTCTGTCTGTCCGCATTTGACCACTCTAGTTGTGTCATATGAGTGGAATCATACAACATTTGTCCTTTTGTGTCCGGCTTAGTTCCCTTAGCATCATATCTTGAAGTTGTACGCATCCTGTGATTTTTTTTCAAGATGTTTATTTTCAGGAAAAACACTGAAAACGGTGATACTTTTGTGATACCAAAACAGTCCTTGAAACGGGCTTTCCAAAGGCCGTTTTAGGGGGCTATTTGAAGCAACATCGAATTAAATTTAAATCAGGAAAAACATGTGAGTCCCTGCAGACATATCCCTGTCTTACATCTTCAACTATAGTAATGATAACAACACCACTTAAGGCTTTCTATGTGCGAGGCATAATTCTGTATGCTCTGCATGTATTCATTTTTTTGATTCTTATAATAACCCAACAAAAGTGGTCTATGATTTCCTCATTTTATCGAGAGTGATCTGAGGCATAAGAAGCTTAAGTAACTTGTCCCTGATCATACAACAAATAAATAGTGTAGCCAAGTGGTAAGCCCAGGCTGTCTGGTTCCAGAGGCTGTGCCCTCACTCACTACATTTTTTCTCTCCCATTTCCATCTCATCAACGAGAGACTGTACTTAAATTGGTCTGGGGTGGGTCTGAGGAGTCACAGTATTTTAAATCTCCTTAAGTGAGGTCGGTCAAGCTGAGAACTTGTGGAATAGAATATAGGAAAATAAGAGAAAATGAGCCTTGGTACCTGAGTGAATGGCCTTGAATGGCATGTGTCCTTGAAGTCTGGCCTTGATTTATTTAGCAGTGGGGGAATCATGCAAGTTCCAGGGAGTTATAGAAGCAGAGATTGTTTTAAGCAAGTTATAGTGATAAAGGTCTTGGTTGCCAGCGATTTTGTAGAATCTTATGATATGTCGTGGTTCTTTTGTTGGCTTTGGCTTCACCTTTGATCCTATGGAGAAGAGGCACCCCAGAGTGGAAAGTTTGCATCAAAAAAGGGTATTTAAATAAGGGCTAGGGGAATGATGCACTGGAGACACAAGATCCAAAGAGTAGGGGGTCATGAGCCAGAGGAGTGTTTTAAGACAGTCAAGTAGGCAGTAGAAGGTATGAAAAGCATGAACCAATCAGATCTACTGATGGAATTCCTTAATTAATTCTTAAAATTTTATTTGATTTTATTTGTAGTGTTCAAGTAGTCCTGCTGGCTACCTTCCTTATAATCTATTCACTTGGTCTTCTCCTAGAATACAATACTAAGCTATCAGTGCCCATACCCGTAGACGTGCATCCCCCACCCCCGTCCTGGTTTTGTATTCCTCATTTGTCAAGTGTGAAGTTTCAGTGGGCCCTTCAGCATTGATATTATGACTTTGGGGCTTGGGGTTTATCTCTCTAGATTGTGAAATCCCTTCTCTCTCTGCAGAGCTCCTTGGAGGAAGAAAGCTTTTTCAGAAAATAATGTTAACACATTAGAATTGGACAATAATGGAAGATGGAATCCTCGTTCCTCTTCTCATTGAGACAGGCTCTGCTGATCCATCTTTTGCCTCTGTCACCCTAATTTAGGTCATTCCTATTGTGAGGTGTCTCAAATCATACCTGTCTGGGTATAAAATTTATGTTGAAGAAGCATTAATGAAAGCTCTTAATAAGATGGAGAACTTAACAGTATGCTGTTAGCTGGGGATGATATATTTTATATACTTAAGACATGTTTAATTAGCTCTGCACAAGTCAAATTGGCTTGGGTAGTAATGAAGCTTTCTTTTTACCCGTTTCTTTTTACCCATGTTTTGCTATAAAAACAGGCCAGATATTTGGGAAATCTGCTTTCAACATTGGTGTATTTGTAAATCAGTCTCTCTCTCCCTGCCCCCTCCTCGTTCTATAAACCACTCTGTTTTGAAAATTCAGTTCTTGCTATGGATGGAGGGTAGTGGAGAGCTCTATGAGAAGTACACAGTGGAATAAAGAATAGACCTGATAGGTGTTAGAGCTCCTCAGATATTGAACATACATCTTTTTGAAACAAACTTACTAAATATTTAATGAGCATTTGCATCTAAGCAGTACTAAAGGGTTTTATAGGCTTTGCTATTCACTCCCATTTTGCAGATGGGGACCCTGATGAGAGCTGGAGTGATTTTCTCAGAGCTCAAAGTATGGGAGCCATGACTCAACATAAACCTCTGCCCCAAATATCTACTTCCTTTCAAACAGAAAGGAAGATCCAAGTGTAATTTATGAATGCCATTCCTCTACTTAATGAATAAAAAAAAGATGAAATTTACTAAACCACATACCTTTGAACTTTAAGGGACAAATGGGGATGAGGATTTCTCTCTAGTGGGTCTAGCCGTTCAGAGCCAAGGAAGATTGTAATGAGGATGATGATGATCTTGAGTTTTACCCCAAATCACTAAGTATTTTCATACTTGTGGTCTCAGTTATTCTCTCAAAATACCTTTGTGATATGTGGGGTGGGGATTTTGATCTTCCTATATTTTGAGGCTCTCATCTAAAGTCACTCTCATCGTGTTGACTCAAGGCCAGGAAAATGCTGTTCCCAACCTCCAGCCTGAGCCCCCGTAAAGTTTTATCCAATTTTTCAATAACTAATACTTTGCTAGAGACGAGACTAATGAATGAAGCAGAAAAGTGAAGATCCCATCAAAAGTGACAAAAAAGGGGAATGATGTAGGTCATTATCTGTTGTAAGGTGTTTTAAAGAAGGAAGGGGGCAATTTAGAAATCGTCTGAAGAATAAAAACCTTAGCAAAAGAGAACAGTTATTTCTTTTGATAAAGACAGGTCTTTTGGTTGAAATTTTGATGTCTAAACTCCTGCAAAATGTCTGACTTTTTCATTTGAAAGAACTATAGGAGGTAAAATAAGGAAACATTTCTTACAATGTATGTTTCCGTTTTAGGAAATGGAGTGTCGCTAAGTCGTTAATACGGAGGATTAATACAGTAATGCATTGTTTCATTCACAAAAACACTGCTGTATGTTTGCAGTATATTGAGAAAGCTCAAGAAGAGAAGGCTCAGAATTTCTTTACAAATGCGGGATTTAACACACTGAAAATTTATTTTCTTGCCTATTCCTACTGAGTTCATTTCTACTAGTCTTGAGTGCTTAACCCTTTAGAGAGCAGGATAAGAGGAAATGGACTTGGGTTTCTTTTTGTCTCGTAACCAAAGAAAATATTAATTGCTTGAGTAAATTTTTAATATACATTTTATAAGATTTTTACCTTTTCCTAAACATTTTTTTTATCCATTTCAAAATCATGGAGTATTTCTCGATGTAAATATATTTCTGCAAAAATTAACCTGGATGCAGGGATAGTAAATAGCTGTCAGAACACTCAAGCTACCAGGAAGGGAGCTAAAGAAGGATTTAGAAGTTACATCCGAGCTCCCCAGTCAAGAGTTCTGGGATTTGATATCTTCCATGGTCCCAGGCAGTGGAGACTATGAAAACACATCCGTCAGATTATACCCTCAAGGAAAGATAGATGGCAGTAATGTGATTGTGTGCTTATAATTCACATGAGTGACATGTATACAGTAATTCACAGTTTTGAAATGTAGCTAATAGTTCTAGCTACCAATCAGTGAACATTTATGCTACCTAGCTTGGTTCAGTGCTTTGTGTGCCTAGCTTCTTCTCAGGACGATTTTGCCGAGAGATGCCATTATTAACCCTGTTGACAGGCAAGGATTGTAAACCTCAGAGAGAAACCCAGGATTCTGAGTCAGCCTGGCAGCTGGTCAATGATGGAATCAGATTTGAAGCCTGATTTATTTGCCTTTGGAGTTCACACTCTTCTATGCTTATAGTTCTCTGTTTTGTTTTTTGTTTTATTCTGAGTGTGATGACACTAGAGTTCGTAGGGTCTTAAATGCCAGGTGGTGTCAGTTTGTTTATTTAGAAAAAAAAAAAAGAAAAAAACACCTTTATTTGGCATATTTGAAGTCACCCATTTCCAGTGTACAATTGCCAAATTTTTAGTAAATTTACCAAGTTGGGCAACCACCACTCTAAAGCAGTTTTAGAATACTTTTATCATTGCACTACGGTCCTTCACGTGCACTGATTTTTGAGCTCTCCCCTGTCCTTGCTCCCTTTTCTGAGAAAGTGTTAATCTACTTTCTGTTTTCATGACTTTCCTGAGCACTCCCTATAAATGGAATTTTATAATATAATACTACGTGGTGTTTGTGTCAGACTTCTTTCACGGAGCACATTTTCGAGATTCATTACATTTCGAGATTCATCAGGCATGCATTCATAGTTCATGCCTCTTTTTTTTTTTTTAAAGATTTTATTTATTTGACAGAGAGAAACACAGCCAGAGAGGGAACACAAGCAGGAGGAGTGAGAGAGGGAGTAGCAGGCTTCCTGTGGAGCAGAGAGCCCGATGTGGGCTCGATCCCGGGTCTCCAGGATCATGACCTGAGCTGAAGGCAGTCACTTAACCAACTGAGCCACCCAGGCGCCCCCATGCCTCTTTTTTTATTGCTGAATAATATTTTACTGTAAAGATACACCACATTTTGCATATCACTCACCAGCCAATGGACACTTAGATTGTTTCTTATTTTTGACTATCATGAACAATGCCGATAAGAACATTCCTGTCCAAGTCTTAGTATGGACATAGGTTTTCATTTCTCTGGATATATACCTAGTAGTGGAATTGCTAGGTTATAGGGTTATATTAGCATTTTGGGGAACTTCTAAACAGTTTTCCGAAGTGACTATATGATTTTACATTGTTATTGTCTGAGGGTTCCAATTTCTCCACATCTTTGCAGTATTTATTATTGACTATCTTGTTTAGTATTGCCTTTCCAGTGAGTGCAAAATCCTATCTACTTTTGTTTTCTATTTGCATTTTTCTAATGGCTCATGTTGTTGAGCATCATTTCATGTGCTTTATTTGAAAATCTTGAGTATATTCTTGGGTGAGATGTGTCGATAATTCCTTTGCTAGCTTTGGATTGGATTGTTTGTCTTATTGAGGTGTAGGAGTTCCTTGCATGTTCTGAACACAAGTACTCTGTCAGATATGTGTTTTGCAAATACTTTATCCCAGTCTGTTGCTCGTCTTTTGATGTTCTTAGTGATGTCTCTTGAAGTTTAAGCATACTGAATTTTGATGAAGTCTAGTTTGTCAGTTTTTTCAGTGAATCTGTCTTTTAAGGTCAGATGTATGTAATACATCTTTGAAGGTCTTGAAGATTTTTCTGTTTTCTTCTAAAAGTTGTGTTGATTAGCTCTTCCTTTCAAGTCTATGATATATTTTCAGTTAATTTTTGTGTATGCTGTGAGGTAAGGGTCTATTTTCTTTCTTTCTTTCTTTCTTTCTCTTTCTTTCTTTCTTTCTTTCTTTCTTTCTTTCTTTCTTTCTTCCTTCCTTCCTTCCTTCCTTTCTTTCTTTCTTTCTTTCTTTCTTTCTTTCTTTCTTTCTTTCTTTTTTTCTTTCTTTCTCTTTGCATATAGATAGTTCATTGTACCAATATCATTTGTTTAAAATTCTTTCAGTGAATTTCCTTAGTGTGGGTTTTGAATATCAATTGCCCATAAATATAGGGATTTATTTCTGATCCCAACTCTGCCCCACTGACTTCTATGTCTATAATTATGCTAATACCACACTGTCTTTTTTTTTTTTTAGTTTCAGAGGTAGAGTTTAGTGATTCATCAGTTGCATATAACACCCAATGCTCATTACATCAAATGCCCCTCTTAATGCCCATCACCCAGTTACCCTATCCCCCCTATCTCCCCTCTAGCAACCCTCTGTTTCCTATAGTTAAGAGTCTTTTATGTTTTGCCTCCCTCTCTGATTTTGTCTTATTGTATGTGGAATTTAAGACAGAAAACAGATGAACATAGGGAAGGGGAAAAGAAAAAAAGGAGAGAAGGGAACAAGGCATAAGACACTCTTAACTTGGGATGCCTGGGTGGCTCAGTTGGCCAAGCATCTGCCTTCAGTTCAGGTCAGGATTTCAGGGCCCTGGGATCAAGTCCCACATCAGGCTCCCCACTCAGTAGGGAGCCCGCTTCTCCCTCTGCCAGACACTCCCCCTGCTTGTGCTCTCTTTCCCTCTCTGACAAACAAAATCTTCCGAGAGGAGAGAGAGAGAGAGAGAGAGAGAGAGAGAGAGAGAGAGAGAGAGAGAGACTTTTAACAATAGCAAACAAACAAAGAAGGTGGGGACGGCTGGGGGGGTGCACTAGAGAGCACATGCGATGAGCACTGGGCGTTCTATATTAAGGGATGAATCTCTGAATTCTACTCCAGAAATCAATATTGCACTCTATATTAACTAAGTAAAATTTAAATTTAAAAATTCCATGTGCAAAAAATTCTTCAGAAGGTAATGGGGCATTTTTATATTTGGCCCTTGTCGGAACATCACCAAAAAGGTACCTAATGTTCAAATATCTCTATAAAAAGGGTGAGTCCATATAGAACAGTACCTTGTCCTGATTATTTATCTTTTTTGATTTATTTTATTTTTCAGCGTTCCAAGATTCATTGTTTATGCCCCATACCCAGTGCTCCATGCAATACGTGCCCTCAGTACCCTCCACCAGGCTCTTCCATCTTCCCACCTCCTCCCCTCCAAGACCCTCAGTTTGTTTCTGAGTCCAAAGTCTCTTATGTTTTATTTCTCTCCCTGAATTATCCTACTTCCCATTTCCTTTCCTTCTCCTACTGTCCTCTATATTACCTGTTATGCACCGCAAGTAAGTGAAACCATGTGATACTTGACTTTCTCTACTTGACTTATTTCACTCAGCATAATCTCTTCCAATCCGGTCCATGTTGCTACAAAAGTTGGGTATTCATCCTTTCTGGTGGAGGCGTAATATCGCATTGTATATATGTACCACATCTTCTTTATCCATTCATCTGTTGAAGGGCACCTTGGCTCTTTCCACAGTTTGGTGATTGTGGCCATTGCTGCAATGAACATTGGGGTACATATGGCCCTTTTGTTCGCTACATCTATATCTTTGGGGATAAATACCCAGTAGTGCAATTGAAGGGTCATAGGGTAGCTCTATTTTTAATTTTTTTAAGAAATCTCCACACAGTTTTCCAAAGCAGCTGCACCAACTTGCATCCCCACCAACAGTGTAAGAGGGTTCCCCTTTCTCCACAGCCTCTCCAACACTTGTTGTTTCCTGTCTTGTTAATTTTGGCCATTCTGACTGGTGTAAGGTGGTATCTCAGTGTGGTTTTGATTTGAATTTCCCTGATAGCTAGTGATGTTGAACATTTTTTCATGTGTCTGTTAGCCATTTGTATATCTTTTATGGAGAAGTGCCTCTTCATGTCCCTTGCCCATTTTTTGATGTGTACACCTTCTTTTTGGATGTTGAGTTTCAGTAGTTCTTTATAGATCTTGGATATCAGCCCTTTGTCTGTAGCGTCATTTGCAAATATTCTCTCCCATTCTGTGGGTTGCCTCTTTGTTTTGTTGACTGTTTCCTTTGCTGTACAGGAGCTTTTTATTTTGATGAAGTCCCAAAAGGTCATTTTCGCTTTTGTCTCCTTTGCCTTTGGAGACGTGTCTTGAAAGAAGTTGCTGTGTCCCATGTCAAAGAGGTTACTGCCTATGTTCTTTTCCAGGATTTTGATGGATTCCTGCCTCACGTTGAGGTCTTTCATCCACTTCGAGTTTGCCTTTGTGTGTGGTGTAAGAGTATGGTCTAGTTTCATTCTTCCATAAGTAGTTGTCCAATTTTCCCAGCATCATTTATTGAAGAGACTGTCTTTTTTTCCACTGGATATTTTTCCTGCTTTGTCGAAGATGATTTGACCATAGATTTGTGGGTCAATATCTAGACTGTCTACTCTGTTCCTTTGGCCTATTTGTCTGTTTTTGTGCCAGTACCATGCTGTCGTGGTGATCACAGCTTTGTAATATAGCCTGCAGTCAGGTAACGTGATGGCCCCAGCTTTGTTTTTCTTCTTCAACAATTCCTTAGCGATTCAGGGTCTTTTTTGGTTCCATATAAATTTTAGGATTGTTTGTTTCAACGCTTTGAAGACTGTTTGTGGAATTTTGATTGGAAGGACATTGAAAGTATAGATTGTTCTGGGCAGTATAGACATTTTAACAATGTTTATTCTTCCAATCCAATACCACACTGTCTTAATACCTGTAGCTTTATAATAAATTTTTTAATTGGGAAGTGAAAGTTCTCCAACTTTGTTCTTTTTCAAAATTGCTTTGGCTATTCTAGATCTTTTCCATTTCCAATAGATTTTAGAATAAGCTTATTAATTTTTGAAAAACAAGACCAAAAAGAGTCTGATGGAAATTTGAAAGAGATTGCATTGAATCCATAGGTTAATTTGGGGATAATTGCTACTTTAACAATATTGAGTATTCCAGTCCGTGAACATGCAACATCTTTCCATTTATTTAGATCTTCTTCAGCAATGTTTTGTAGTTTCCATGTATGACTCTGGACATTTTTAAATAAATTGTCTTCCTAAGGATTTTATTTGTTTTATTGTGAAAGTATACTTCAATTTTTGATTGTTCATTGTATATAGAAATACAGCTGATTTTTGTATATTAACCTTAAATCCTTTGACCTTGCTGTCACTTGTTAGTTTTAGTGTGTGTGTGTGTGTGTGTGTGTGTGTGTGTGTATTCCTTAAGATTCTTTACAAATAGGACATACCATCTGCAAATACAGAGAATTTTACTTCTCCTTTGTGATCTGGGTGACTTTTATTTCTTTTTCTTGACTGATCGTATAGGCAAGCACTTGCAGAACAACACTGAAAAGAAGTGGTGAGAAGGCATTTGCATCTTGTTCCTAATTTGAGGGCATCTCTTTCAGTTCATTATAGGTTTCTCAGAGATGCCCTTTATCATAAGTAAGCTCCCTCTGTTCTAAACTCGTCCAAATCAGCTGGGGCAATTTGAGAAATGGCAATTTTCCCTTAGGGTAGTTCAACATTGACTACTTGCCTTGAACAAAAGTTTAGTAAGTTCTAAATCATTGTGGTCCATAGTTTGCACAATAAACATCTTAGATTTCCTCTTCCTTCACCTCCAGAGAAAGAGAATATTAGAAATGGGTAGGGCTAGAAATGATTGCATTTCATTGATATTATTTGCCTTAGCTGATCTCTGAAACTAGTTTTCTCTTCTGTATCAGTGCTGTTCAACACAAACATAAGGCAAGCTTCCAATGTGAACTATATATGTAATTGAAAATTTTTTAGCAGTTACATTAAAGAAGTAAAAAAGATAAAATTATGTTTAATAATATATTTTATTTAAAGTATATTTATATATCTAAAATATCATTTCAACATGTAATCAATATATAAGTCTCCTTTTTTAAAAACATGTCTGTTTTTTAGTTTTTGAAATCCAGTGTGTATTTCCCCACATATAGTCTATCTCTAATTGGAATAGCCTCCTTCCAAGCGCTCAATAATCACAAGTGGCTGGGGTTTACCATATTGGACAGCACGGTACCATATACGTGCATACTCAATTGTAGTTAGCTAACAAATATTAAATAAGCAGATCAAGGAAAACATAAATGGCTTGTTATTTGCCTCATAGTAACAGGTAAAGAATATATAGTCAGTGATTTTTGCATTTAATAACACGAGCAGAATTGAAGCATCATCTAACATATGATCTTTTGTGGAAAGTTCTAAGCGAAAATATAGACCATGCTTTAATGCTATATGTTTCAAATTGTGACTAAGTCTATATTTTCACTGCCTTTGGACATGGTGAGCAATAAAATTTGGACAATAGAAATCTAGCAAGATGCTAGAGACAACCATGAAAACATGGTGACCGAGAGACTCAACTGAGAAAAACATGGCCAGTGTCCTCCTTTCAGCTTCCTCTTAGAAAACTCCGGAATTTCTCCTACTGGGAGATCTCTGTCTCTTGGATATTTGGTTATTGAAATGCATCAGTTTCTTACCAGGATAAAGCATGTTAAGGGAGCAAATGAACACCACAGAGCCAGATGAACATCAGCACCGACTGCATTGTGACACTCTGGCTGTTAAATCTTTCATGGTAATGGGCTGCACTGGAGATGGTTACAGTGATAGACTTCATGCTGGAAGAAGCCTGTGGTCACTGCGGGTAGTGCTAATATCATCTCATCACTGCATCTGAAGGATCATTTGAACAGCTTGGAAGGAGAGTAGCTAAACCTATTGATTTTGGATTACATCCGAATGTCAAAAAGACGATGGTTTTGAATCACAGAGAGCCACCCTCACAGGGAACCACTCTCCCAGAAATAGTTTCAAGGAATGAAAAAATACAGCATTGTTTCTGTGCTCAAAATACATTCAGCAGAAGAGTCATATATTTGGAATCAAAGGGCAAAGGGTGGTATCCTCATGCTTACCTATTCCTCTCTGAGTATCTTGATGAGAGCCTTAGTTAGCAGGTTTGAAGGGCTCAAGGCCATAGGTTCAATGATCATACAGACTAGTGAACTTCAGTACTTCTTGGTCGCAGATCCTCTCCTTCCTCCAGCTGCTACCTTAAATAAGTATGTGGTTGATACCAAGGGAATTACGGGAAAGAGGGGTGGTCGATTAAGACCATCCATAACCCCTATTGACAAAACAGGTCATAACCTATGGAGCATGGGTCAGAAGTAGCACATTGTAAAGAAAAACAGCACTTGGAGCTTGTGCCATTAGGAAGAGTCACAGGCTTATAAACTGGATCACAGTGAATTTTCAATGAAAGCCTGCCTTGGCACTGAGAATGGACACAAAGCCAGTAAACAGCAGTGAAAGAGATTAGCTCTTTGAAATATGGTACTATCAGTAGATCCTAAAACGCAAGCTGGTGAGATCAATGAGTGCAGATAAGAAGGTCCTTAGACTTAGCATTGGTAGCCAACATCAGCACAAGCATTTCCATATCAATACTGATTTATAGCCCCTCTTTATGACGTTAGGTTTACTTAGGAGTGTTCTCAATAGTTAGTATCATTTCTGCTTGTCCATCAATTTATTAGCACATTTCTGACTTATCACCCTTACCCTTGAGTTTTCATTTCCAGTTCTATTCTAAAGGGGGTTGTTGATTATATTTTACCAAGAAGCAATAGGTTACATGTGGAATTCACACCAGTGTCCTTGCTGATACTTGGTTCAACTTCTCCAGCTGTTTTCTGTGTTTGCTGGTTTCCATCCAGTTCAATAGCTGTGTATTCATTCCTGGCTGTGCTGGAATCGCTCTACTCCAGAGAAATCTTATAGCAACAAGGTGGAGGCCTCAAGGTCTCTATCCAGAAAGAGCTCAGAATGGAGCTGGGGAGAAAGGCTCATTAAACAATAAAATATAAAAGAAGAATTGCTATCACGAAAAGTGGTTTTGCACACATGTGTTTAATGTCACAGATCTGGGGGAGAAAAAAGTTTGGATAAACTTTGGTTTTGCTTGTATTGCTACCTATGAATAATCTTTCAAAGCAAAAATCCTTCTCAGTTTTTAAGATGGAAGCCATCAGTTGGAGAGGCTTAAAATAAACTTAAGCATCAAATACAGTATGAAGTCACCGAGTGAAGGCTATTCAGCCACAGCTCACAGGATATCAGAAAAGCAGACGAGTTTTTATACAAGGAGAATTTGTGGCTTATACTTCAAAACTTCATGGATTTAGGAAAGTGTTTGTATTTCTTATTTGGTACGATTTAGGGAAATATTTCTTTAACATCTCTTTTTCATATTGTGCAATTCACGCAAGAGACATGTCTATGAAATATTTACACATGACTTTTATTTGAAAAGGAGTAGCTGGTCGCTGTGTGGAGTCTTCATGGTGAAGATGCTTTGCTCTCAAAAGAAAACTGAAGCTAAATGAAAAGATTTCAAGGAGAGTTTAGAGACGTCTTTTCTTTTTTTCTTGCAAGAGGTAATTGGTTTGCTCCCCAAAAGGGTCTTTCTAGAACTCTGAGTAGACAATGCCCTAACCTTGTCAGAAGAGGATAATAAATTTAAAGTTAGGCTGGTTTGGAAGGAAAGACTTAGAATGAACCACATTTTATAGGAACAGAGCACCGAGGGTCTGTTGTTAGTTTATAGGGCCTTGATTAGATAGGTTATTGATTTTGGCTGCTGGTGATATGGTTCATGTTCAGAAGGTATCAAACTCATGCTGAATAAAATAGAAGCAAACGCTTAAAAAAAATCTCCAGAAAGTAGCAAGACACTGGCTAGTAGTCTAATTGCAGTTCTTCAAATGGAATGGGCAGCTGTGCCTTATTGCCTTTAGCCCTCTGGAAGCAGTTATGTGTATTAAATACTGGAATAACTTGATATTTTAAAAGCTTATATGCTCATCCAAGTAAAATGGTTTTAGAAGACTACCGGGAGTTTCATGATTTTATAGTTAAATCAATACCCAGATTTATGCCTTTTGGACAGAGAAACTTGAATTTAATTGAGAAAATGGATCTAATGAGGATAGACATATTTTGTGCAGATGTAGGGGAGTTTTTTTTCCCCCTTATTATCTGAAAAGTGAAACAGGTACTTTTGGTATGAAGATGAATATAGCTTTACAGGAAAAATGACAAATGTTCAGAAACCTTAAAAGAAGGTTTGTGATTTGTGATTTTATATAGAGGTTCCTGAATGTCTGGAATCTGGCGGAATAATTTTTTGTCTCTTTTACATTCTTCAACTTAACATTCATTAATTATACAGAAAAGCACATAATATTTTACGTTATACTGCACAATTAATGGCCATATGGTATTAAATTGGCAACCAGACTTTCAAGAATAACAATTTTAAGCAGAAGCATTTGCAGTGTAGATTTTCCTTTTCCTTATTTTACATTTATGGTGCTTTACATCGACATTCGTATTTTATTCACCAGCTAAACAGAGGCAACGTTTTTCTTAAAAAAGGAAATTGTAAAGGACATTGTCAGTTTTTTTCAGAGGTAGCTACACGTAAAAATTCTCTAGTCATTACTTTCTGTGTTCTCACAAGTCTTCTTGGAGTTTCCTCAGTGGACAGAGAAAACTTGTAGGAAAAATTAGCGAAATGAAGGGATGTTTTGATCTGCAATTTATTTTCCACTCGCCCTAATTCTCCACAGTCTTTGACCACACTTAGCTTTGGGAAATATTCAAAATCACTGTCCTTACACAAACAAAAATTCAATTATATAGACATTCTGCCTGTGTAATAACAGCTAGATAGACCTTGAAATGCAATGAAACAAATTCAGCTTCTAGAAACATATGGACTCAAGTAACTTTAAGAAAAATCATTGGAGGGCAGAATTTGGCTCTGTGATATTTTAATGCAGTGCAAGAGTTCCAGAAATAACTGCCTACATTCTTGCTGTCCAGAAAATACACATTAAAATTTCCCCCTATATTATTTTTTCTTTATATTCTTTTTCTCACAAATTAAGAAGACTATTCTCTCAGGAGACTCTATGAACATCATCATTTTAAAAGTAAAATTTGTATATCAAAGCGTCAGAGATAGACAAGTATGGAGAATTGATCACTAGTAAATCTGGGAGTACCTAAGAGTTATGTCTAGGTTAGCTAAAGCTTAGCTTCATTGCCATATATTTCTCCTGGAAGATATTGTGAATATAAGTTTTAAAAAGAGTCTTCAGACATAGCGTTTGAAGCATTTACAGGTTTTATGTATAATGCTATAAATAAAAATACATTTTCAAAAATGTGTACTGCAGAAAATGGAAAATCTGAGTATTAGTTTTGGCTGAAATAATCTTCAAAAGGCACCAAATACCCAGACAGTGGTGTAACTTCAAAGGCCTAGTCTTTTGAGGAGTTTTACTCGCAGTTTTTTACCCCAATGTGAATGATCTTCATTTTTAAAAAAAAATGAGAGTTGTTTATAATCCCCAACTGTAACTTTCATGTGGTATATTTAGGGATTTGTCTATTGTCCTTTAAAACTTCCATAACTCTTTTTAAAAAACAGAAAATCTGTCAAGGAATCACTGGATATTCAAAAATGAGTGAAATGCCCTCCATCACTGCCTCCCTCCCCCCCCCCCCCCCCCCCCCCCCCCCCCCCCCCCCCCCCCCCCCCGCCCCAGTTTCAGGAAAACACCTGCTGCATTAGAGAAAGAGAGAGCATTAAGTTGAAGAAGCTTCAGGTTGTAAGTTTCCATATTTTAAGGTTAAATTGGAAGCAATTTGGTCTGTGCAGATAAGTGATTTGGAAAGTCAGCAGTGATGTGATCATTTTTCTCTGGAAAGTAAGCTAGCAAGGAGATAGTACCGAAACAGCAATGATTTCGTCTGGACAGCTGATCTGATTCTTTAGAAATATGCTTCCCTTTACAGAGAACTTTCTATTAAGCTTTGTTCAATTGAGTTTCATATTTTACATCTTTTGCTTTCATTCAATGGGTAAGCACAGACCAGGTACAACATTTTTAAATTCCTTACAGGCTTGTTAATTCTTGGAACCCAAACAGATTTTCCTCCCCAAGTTGTTACTTTGTTTCATGAGGGGTCTTTTTCTTTTTAGGTGACAGTCTCATGTTAGCCATGAGGAGTTCCCTGGGTCATGCTAGAAAGTTTATGGTCCCACCTGCATCCATGAGAAAGAGAAAACAAAGCTTCATTTTAAGTCCTTGGAAATTCAGTGCTGTTAAGAAACCGTTCTGGCCAGTTTTCTCATGTTATTTAAAGGGGTAAAAAGTTCATTACCTTAGTTTGCTTGGGCATGCTTGTTTATATTCAGGTGATCTGAAGAGATGCGATCTAATAACGGCGAGTTGCTTCTGAGATGTCAAACCCATGTTTGGGTTAGGGGTGCCTTTGACTATTTGGAAGCTCACACAAGGGGAACGGCAACACCAAGTGGGAGGAGCTAAGGACAGCAGGATGGGCAACGCTGTAGATTGAGCCCTTTACAAAGATAACAATATTTTCCTTAAAAGCTACTGTCTATTTCTTGTAGCTGACCACAGCCAAATGGGAACCTGGGAATTTCAGAATTTTCAGCTGGGCTCATTTACAAAAAGAGAGTTCTTTCTTTTTCTCTTTTCTTTCCTCTTCTTTTTTTCCCCTTCCCTTTTATTTTCTTTCTTCTCCTTCTCCTCCTCCTCCTCCTCCTTCTTCTTCTTCTTGTTCTTCCTCTTCCTCCTCCTTTTCCTCCTCCTCCTCCCCCTCCCCCTCTCCCCTCCACTCCCCTCCTCTTCCTCCTCTTCCTCCTCTTCCTCCCCTTTCTCCTTTCTCCTCCTCCTCCCCTTCTTCTTCTTCTTCTTCTTCTTCTTCTTCTTCTTCTTCTTCTTCTTCTTCTTCTTCTTCTTCTTCTTCTTCAGTATTTAATTTAAGGAAGGGCATGATACCAAGGAGATACATTTTCCATAGCGGTTATTTAGTTATCTTGAAAAGGTACTGGTTTGGGGCAAATATTAGTTTGAAACCTCAGTTATTTGCTTCTTTACTGGAACTTTGATTTTCCAAAAATTTCCTTCTCTAAGCATGCCTCATAGCATCCTCGAGAATTAATCTCATATTGGTTCTCTCCTACTGAAGATGTTGAAACTATCTACATAAGACCAGCCAGCACGATGCAGGGATTAGGAGGATATATAAATTATTGCTCGCATACTTAAACACTGACAGCCTATTGTATTTTTCTTCTTGGATAAATACGAGCGGCCTAAATTTAGACTGATGGAGATATTATTACCCTATTGTATTAATGCATTGAGAGTTTAATAGATTGTTATACAAGCCACTGTTTCCTCAACCATTTATTTTTCAGCATGAATTCCCTTTAAAATAGTCTCTGTTCTCTTTGTCACATGGCTGATGTGGTGCTGCATTGATCAATTCAGCTTAATTCTTAAAAAACATATCGAATGCCTCCTATTTGTCCTGCCTTTTCAAAAATCATTTTTAATATTTTGAATATTTTAAGAAATGGGGTAAAAGTGGTCCAGGTTTTTCATAGTAGTAAATAATGAAATCCATCTTCATTAAAAAAGCAAGTGTAGGGCGCCTGGGTGGCTCAGTGGGTTAAAGCCTCTGCCTTCGGCTCAGGTCATGATCTCAGGGTCCTGGGATTGAGGCCTGCATGGGGCTCTCTGCTCAGCAGGGAGCCTGCTTCCTCCTCTCTGCCTCTCAGCCTACTTGTGACCTCTCTCTCTCTGTCAAATAAATAAATAAAATCTTTAACAACCACAACAACAAAAAAAGCAAGTGTATTGTTGTAACTGGGAAGTCACCTGTACGGGCATCATATTATCCTTGACACTCCCCCCCCCTACTACTACTGTTACATCTTCTTTTAATAAATAGTAGAATTCATATATGCTTAAACTGGATGGTTCTGGCCAAATCTTTTTTAAACACTTCTTTGAGCTGTCGATGGGTTACAGTGATGGAGTGCCAAAATGACAAAACTTAATACTTCTTGAAATTCTGCCCCATTTGTTTGCCCTGTCTTAATTACATCAGTAGCTAAAAACTGTGTTCCTATTTAGTTTTGTCCTCTGAAGATGATTTTTAAAAATGGGGTTTCTTTTCCCTTAAATACTCATAACATCTTCTCCTAAAGGTGCTATTTATTAACTTTTCATCATGAGAAAAAAAATCTTATGCATTTAAAGTGGCGGGGACATGATCCAGCTGTATCCCGCCATGTTATCAGGGCCACCATTTCTGTATCCAGGGAATCAGAATGGCTGATTAAAAAAAGATAAAAAACACAAAACAAAAATGAGCTCCCGAGAAGAGGTGTTTAGAGTGAGATCTCCTAGATGACATAGTCCCTTGGATTAGTTGAGCGATCTTTTCATGAAGCATCCTATTCAGTGTAATTTCTTGTATTTGATGAGTCAGCTTCTGAGCTCTCTCACTTTTGACTGAGTGGTGTATCTTTGGATGAATATATGGATTTGTTATTTGTTCTTGAACCTCAATGAAGCATTCTTACATCAGAGTATTTAGTAAGACAGTATGAAGCATGGTGATAAGAGAAACTGTTTACTCCAGGAAACCATTATTTCACCTTTTGAGGTGAATCTCAATGGTAAATTGAGTCATTTTTTGATATCTTTAAAAGAGCTTAAGTGGCTGAATAGAGAGGGGGAAAAAAGTGTTCTTAGCTTTACAAAGCAATTGAAGCTTAAGCTCGGAGTCAAGCCAAAATAGAATGCACATGAAGGCATGGGAAAGAAATGTACTAAGTGAGATGTAGTGTGGAGATCAAGGATCCTGGAAGTGGAAAAGTCTGTTTAATAACTTTGGATTTAGGTAAATAGACATCAGTCATATTAAAAAAAAAAAAAAAAACAACACCTATGTGAGTTAGAGGTACTTTGTGATACCTAAAAAGAATTTTTTTCCAAGTCTTCTCAACAGAAGAGGGTCTAGTTTTATTGTATTCATATGCTTACAAATGAAAAATCGAGAAAAGGCTAATCTTCCATCCTTTCAATTATCTACTCAATTAATACCAACCAGGCCTAAGACTTTTTAGGCGGCCCTCTATGAAAGAATAACCACTGAACTTGAACCACTTTGAATGATAGATCAAAAATCCTAAGTGGACATTCTAATTTCAAAATCATGAACCAAGCCAATTCTAACTTATTTTTGTATTATAGTTTATTTCCCAAATTCTAATAAGTACCAACCCCCACCTTCCCATATACGTTTTAATGTTTTCAAATTGATACTATATCTTAAAATGAATATGGACACTTTTTTTTTTTTAAAGATTTTATTTATTTGACAGAGAGAAACATAGCCAGAGGAGGAACACAAGCAGGGGGAGTGAGAGAGGGAGAAGCAGGCTTCCCACCCAGCAGGAAGCCCGATGTGGGACTCGATCCCGGGTCTCCGGGATCATGACCTGAGCCGAAGGCAGTCGCTCAACCAACTGAGCCACCTAGGCGCCCCCAATATGGACACTTAATGAAGTAGTTTTTCTTTTATATCATAAGAGCTGGCATTTAAGTGACTTAAGTCTAAAAAATTATTTTAAAAAATTATCTCTCACTTAACAGTACGTCTAGAGATGAATAGGCTTGCTTTTTAACTAACATAATAGTTTAACAATATTAGAGATCTTGTTCTTTTTCTCTCTTCTCTGCCAATGATATGAACATGGGTGTGGTATTGATTTAATCACGGACATCAGTTGGCTGTCAATAGCAAGCAAGGCAACTCACTTCCTTTTTCCTGCCAAATGAAAGTGAGAACAAATAACTGTTCCTTTTAGTCTGATTGGCTCAGTTTAGGTCACCTGGCCACCCATGGACCAATCAGAGGTACCAGGGTAATGCATCACCTAGATTTGTTTATTCTTCTCAGACTCTACCCCTAAAGCTTTGCCTGAGTCCCATGAATCATGAGAAGGGTGGGAGGAATCCATCTGGGTAGACAGTTCATAGTGTCTGCCTTAGGGAAGTGGGTATTTGAAAGCTGATCTAGATCCACAGATCTATGCTGCTAAAAAATAACAATGTGAGCTGTGACTTCATAGATCACATCCAGGGATTTGGATTGATTCTATCTCTTACCCAGTTTCCTCTGAGGTCTCCTCCAGAAATTCTGCCAAAAGACTGGATAATGAATTCCTGATGAGGTGTTAATGGCTTAGAATGACTTCATATGGTAAGCCTCTCAGTGTTATTGCATAACAACAAGGAATCTTAGCATCACAATCTCTTTTGATGGTAGTACTAAGTGGGGGCCAGGGTCCTCCTGGGCGAGAGGTAGTTTTGACTTTTTGTAGTTGCTCTTTACATTGGACCACCAAAACACCCTTGCTCATGGTAATCAGGTTGCATTTTTAGGTTGCCATTCAAGAGTACGTTTCATTTAAAGATCTGTCTCTGTTCCAGGATTCAAATTCAGCATAGCCATAATAGCTCTGTGCATTAAGGATTCACATTTCAGGTAAGAATTTGAATTCACCAAATTCACCACAAAATGAAATAGAATATCTAGAGATATTCCTCACTCAGATTTTGTTTGTTTGTTTGCTTTTAAAGGATCCCTAAGCTCTTTACTTTAAGAGGTGAGGCTGAACATTCTAATTATGCGTTAATGAGGGGGTATATGTAAGAAAACTGATGCAGGACTTTATTACATCCACTTGTCCTTTGGCATTATCCTAAAAGATTAGAAAGAATATGTACATCTATATATTCTCAGTGAAAGAAAATGTCTGACGAAAGTATGTAACTTCTTTTGTACTCTTTTTCCCTATGCGGACTTCTTTGTTTAGGAAATCAGATTTTACTGTGATAATTCACATTCTTCCATCTCCCCGACTGTCCGAATATGACACTTCCCATTTGCAGACCTGTCTGCATAGGGTGTGTTATCTGTTAATGATAGTAGTTTGTTCGGTCAGTATTTATTGAGTACCTACCATGAACCTATGATCTCTGACTCTGTAGCTGGAAAAACAAAGATGAAAAAGACACTGTTCCTGACTTAAGAAGGTCATGGTCTAATGAAGGGAGAGAGTTACGATAGGGTAAGTACAGTGATAGGGCTGCATCTGGGATATGGTGAGAAGGAGAGGAGGGGCAGTAAGTGGAGGGCTGTCGATGAGCCCTCTATAGTATCTTGCCATTTTTTTTTTTTTTTTTTTACTTCTCTTGGTTCGGAAAGATTTTGCTGGTCATAACCCGTTTTAGCATCTAGTATTAATAATGCTAACTAACTAATTTGTTGAGAATTTACCTTGTGCTAGATAATGTGCTTCTCATATATACACATATATAATCCCATGCAGTGCGCACAGGTATCCCGTGAGGAAGATCCCAGTATCATTTCCATTTTATAGAAGCGGTCTTGTAGCTGGAAGAGGTAAGGCTGGGATTCAAGTCCCCTTCTGTCCATTTTTAAAATGCTTGCTCCAACGTGTCCACTACAGTACCTTTAGGAACTTTTATCGTGAAAGAGATCCTTATTTGTTCATGATATAGCTTAAAAATTGTTTGAACATATGGACAATATATGTGCGTGTTTGTATGTCTGCAAAATATACAGTTGGATGGTCTCTATATGTACTTGCTGTGAAAAATGTATGGTGTATGTATATATCTATAAACACTCCCTCCCCATATGCTGAGCGTTATAGTTAGCAAGATGGACCAGTTGGCCATTACACATGCTGGCAGGGCCATCTAAGGAGCAGTTGCCACGGTTGTATGGCACCCCCATTCTCCAGAAGGGTTGTCCTATTGTCTTAGGAGGACTCTTCACAGCGGATCCAGGCCCTTTGCCAGAACCAGCATTTCAGTAGCCAATGGATATTTTCTGCTCCTCTCTGATGCTGGAGATGTGTGCAGGGAGGAGGGGGCATTAAAATAATTTTCTGCTCTAGGCTCTGATACACTTAAGACAGCCCTCTTCCTGGAATACATAAATGCCAGCAAATCAGCGTTTCTTCAACTGCGGTATCCTTCCTGGAAATCCTGTTAAAGGACGAACCGGGCTACTTGTCTCCGACCGAATAAGAATATAGCGAGCCTCATGATTTCCGCTGCTGAGATATTAGCATAAATCTCTTACTAATGCACCTCTGCCTGTTAGTGGAAGAGTCTCTGCAACCCAGGAAAATACGTTAAATTGAGAAGGGACTAATGTTTCGCAACTGGGGCATGGCACTGGGAAGCATGCCCTCGCTGGGAGTTTCTAGCTCTGCAAATACTGTCGGCCTTTAGAATTTTTCCCTAATGAGTCATGAGGAATGATTAGAGGCCTTGCTAGGAAAAATGATTTTTTGGTTGCTTGTGGAACAACACTAAGAACTTTACAACTAATAGAACAGTGTCCGTTTAAGTTTTTTTCTTCTGAAATCATGCATCACAGCAATCCCCTGAGGACCACAGCTGGGGGATGATCCACTTTTTAAAGATGGGCAGACCCAGGTGTCTGGGGTTGAATGAGTCCACAGTTGAGAACTTCAAAGCTGGAAGGGCTGTCAGAATTCTAGACCCGTGGAGTTCTGTCTCTTCGTTTCCCTCCTTCTCCCTCTGCCTTCTGAAACCTCTGCTCCCCACCCCCCTTTTTTTTAAAAGATTTTATTTATTTGACAGAGAGAGATCACAAGTAGGTAGAGAGGCAGGCAGAGAGAGTGGAGGACACAGGCTCCCCGCTGAGCAGAGAGCCCAACACGGGGCCTCGATCCCAGGACCCTGAGATCATGACCTGAGCTGAAGGCAGAGGCTTTAACCCACTGAGCCACCCAGGCACCCATGCTCCTCCCTTTTTTAGGACGTGGAATTTTTAGGCACTTCAACATCTCCTGGACAGTGCTCAATGACCTGCTTCTGGTGTTTGTTGAGTGAATATTAGATGGGTATAAATGGAGACATTTGTGGGATCATGAATGGAGGAGCCATGGGGGCGCAGGGGAAGAGCAGGCCGGCCTCTTGTCCATTCAGCTGCCCTTGACCTCTCATCCACTCAGGCTCCACATTGAATAGACCCCTGACAACACCCGATAGCTCATTTTACGGAGACCTTCTTGTCTGCAGAAGAGTGGTATCTCCCAGGCCAGGGCTCAGCTTTCAAGCAGGGCTCAGCTTGTGTAGGAGAATAACTATTTTTGAGAGTTTACTGAGCTCACTTCACCCACTGGTTGTTAGAATACCCCCCGTTCCGTCTGTGAGTGGGGCCAGTGAGCTTCCCTGAGAAGTCCTGCACCATAATGACAGGCTCGATAAGTCTTTAGGGAAAGGCTCAACCCCGGGGGAAGATGGACTTTGTGAGTGGAGGGATGTATGTATGTATGGGACACCCGTAGACAGTTCTCCTGGTCCTGTGCCCTTCATTTTCCTGGTGCTTTTCTCCTCCTCTCATCAGAGGATAGATTTTTGTTGTTTTACTTAGGCTTGATGTGCATATGTAAGAAGTGGAAAGATGGTTACTCCAGGGTGCCTGGGTGGCTCAATGGGTTACAGGTCATGATCTCAGGGTCCTGGGATCGAGGCCCACATCAGGCTCTCTGCTCAGCAGGGAGCCTGCTTCCTCCTCTCTCTCTGTCTGCCTCTCTGCCTACTTGTGATCTCTCTCTCTGTGTCAAATAAATAAATAAAATCTTAAAAAAAAAAAGAGATGAAAAGATGGATAAAGAGGAGGATTTTTTTGTTGTTTAATTTTATGTTTTTGTTTTGCTTTGGAATAAATGAACTGGAAGTCAGTTTTTCTTGAAGATAATTTTGAATAAACTTAGCTTTTAATCCTGGTTCTAAGAAATCTCAGTTAGATAACTTCATCATGTCAAGTCTTAATTCTTCGTATGTAAAACGGAGGTAGTAATAGCTTTATTTAATTAATTAATTTATTTTACGAAACTTGAATAATACATATAAATTGCCTAGGCCAGTGTCTAGTATGTAGCAAGTTTTGAGGCCAGTGAGGACCACTCTAATAATAACAATAATAACAAAATAATAATCATGTTGATAGGTACTTATATATCTTATATAATACACATACTATACATAGGTAGCATATATAACACAAAGATCAGGACTAATACATATGCAAGTAGGTATTGTATATAGGGATAGAACACCTAGGCCTTAGAAAATGGATACTCAAGGGGTGCTCAGTCAGTTAAGCATTCGACCCTTGGCTTTAGCTCAGGTCATGATCTCAGGGTAGTAGGATTCAGTCCCTGGTCAGGCTCTGCATTCAACACAAACACAGAGCCTGTCTGTGATTCTCTCTCCCTCTCCCTCTGCCCCTCCCACTCGTGCATTCTCTCTCTCTCTCTAAAATAAATAAATCTTAAAAAAACTAGGATTGCTATCTTAGATAGACCTGATGAGACCTCTTTACAAGGCAGAGTCTCTTTTATAGACCCACATAAGCAAGAATCTCCTTGAATTGCATTACTGCCTAGTCAAGCAAGCATTTAAGATCTTAGCTGAACTCCAAGACATACTTTTCCTCACTGTACAATCAGGGAATACCAGAGTCGATTGTGTTGCCCTGTATCCATTCATTCTTTCACACAATATGAAATCTATTCTGACTCTGGACTAGGACCTCTTTACCAGGGTCTACATACCATGGACTATAAGACATATTGTTCCTGCCCCGTGGACTTACAAATTGAATTAAGTGGCATAAAGGAAAAGAAAGGTGCTAAGAAACAGAAGCAGAGGCCTCCTAATTTAATTGAGGTTTCAGGGAAAAGAGATCATATTCTATGATCTGAAGCATGAATAAGAGTTAGCCGGTTGAATGAACAGCCAAAGCAAATGGCCTGTGGTAGAAAAGAGCTCCTTGTGTTGGGGGAACTGACTGGTTCTGCTAAGGTTAGAAGCTCTGTGTAAGGATCATGGTGTGAATCATGGTGAGGAACTTGGAATTTATCAGAGAACAATGGGTGAATATTGAAGGTAATAAGCAAGGACGTGACAAATTTTAGTTTACAATTTTTTAAAAAAAGATTTTATTTATTTGACAGAGAGAAACACAGCCAGAGAGGGAACACAAGCAGTGAGAGTGAGAGAGGGAGAAGCAGGCTTCCCACCGAGCAAGCAAGCAGCCTGATATGGGGCTCGATCCTGGGACTCTGAGATCATGACCTGAGCTGAAGGCAGAGGCTTAACCACTGAGCCACCCAGGCGCCCATAGTTTACATTTTTAAGAGCCTTCTTTGGCACCATCTTCCCATCTGCAGCTGCCATCCTCTTGCTCTGTTGCCATCCGCAGCAGCCCAAGGATGCATCTGTCCTCTCTATTTGGTGAAACATGCCCAGAGAAAAGGATTTAATTTTCTCACTCCTGGTAAGAAGAGTGGTTTATGAAGTTGTGTATTTTGTCTTGAGAGAACATTTATACCTTAACAGAGATCCAAGTTTAAGCCAAAGGAATGAATCTCTAAGTGTGATTTTTCTTCCATCAACAACTCTAAGAGCTGAAGGGACTTCTCAAGGAGAGGAACATGGCCAGCCTATCAGTGTGTGAGAGCTCAGAGATAAGACCTGGGATCAAGTCCAAGCCCTGCTCCCTAGGTCCATGACTTCATATACTTAATCTCTTTAACCCTCAGTTTCCTTATCTGTAAATGGGGAGGGGGGGAACTCAGAGTCGCTGAATTCACTGAAATGATGCATAGGAATAAACACACCATTGTGGAACTCTTTATATTGAACACTACTGTGCAGGGTCCGGAAAGGACCTCCCTTCCCCTGAATTCTCCTTCTTTTGAAAACATTATCACAAGGTTCCAGGGTAATTTCAAATTGACTTTCTCATGATCTGTATCATGTCATCTATGTTTAGACATTTTCACACTTTCATCCGAAAACATTTTGGGTGTTCTTGCTTTAAGAAACATATACTTTCTTCCACACATATTTTTGCATGTTACAAACTGTCTCAACGTGCAAATTATTTCCTTGAAATAATTGGCAATTTAGTGTCTGTGGTGGGCAGGGGTGATTCAACTCAGAGTTCAAGAAAGGGGTTTCAGACAGACTGAAGGGAGAGGGCTGGGGTGGGGGGCGATGTGGTCTTCAGAATCCAGCGGGATATGCGATAGGATGAATGAATGTCAAGTAGGCACAAACGCTCAGAATGTCAGGACCAAGATTGGCTGGAAGTCCTCATTTTGCCTTCAGGAAGGGGACCGGGCAGGAAATGAGTGTCTAATGATGGTAACAAGTTTTTCAATTCCTATGGCATATGCCCTCGGAAAGCTTGCTTATCTCCCTACTCCTTGCTCCCCCCCCCCTTCAAAAGAAAGGGGTAGGGGAACTGAAAAACACTTGGCACAGGTGCAAGAAAACTGAAAACGTCTGGCAGAGCTCACAGGCGTCTTTTTCCACGAGGCACCAAATGTTTTACAGTCTTCGTGAGCCCATATAGATCCTGGCTTCTGCCCAGTCGTTTGTTTGAAACTGTAGGCTCTGAGAAAAGGCTCCACACTGCAGCTGGCCTTTAAACCGTATTTTATGGGGGAGAGTGTTCAGGGTACAATTGGAATGAGGAGAGCTTGCCTTTGACGTTGGACGTAAAAGTAACAGATTGGAGTGGGGCGGAGCTAACACTCAGGAATTGTTGGTCTGTTCATTTTCCCCATGACGAGGACGCTTTTGGAAATTTCACCTCAATCTCAATGATTTCACAGGCTAATTTATAGTGAGGCCCCCAAATGTGATTTTAGCCCAATTTAGCTCCATTTTACTCAAACATAAATCTAACAGGTTCCGTGTAATGGAACCGGCAGGACTGTTCTTAGTGATGCAAATTTCTTGCTAATTTAGGGCAACTGTGGCTTAGATCCTATCTACACGCGAGTTCATTATGAATGAACATTTAATAGCCAACTATTCGTCTTTTTCCCTTTTTGTAGCCTTCTTTGGTTCCTTATGCTATAGCTCATAATTTCAAAGGACTCATGAGTAATTAGATTTTGGGGGTAGCTATATGTAAATGTTACGAAAGAAAGACTCCACCAAGTTCATCAAAACTGAAATTTGTGCCTAGAAAGTCCCTCTTTCTCTGACAATGTGGGGAAAAGTGGGCATTGTAATCCTCCTCATGCGTTTGGATTGAAATAATAACTATTCTTTATTGTGTACTTGCTGTATGTCCGCCCCTCTCCTAAATGATTCCTGTGCACTTTTTCATTTCTTTGTTATTACAACTATGAGATCTGAGTGTGACCAGATGTACCAGGAGTGGGAAGTAAAGGTTAGAGAATTTACGTGACTCTTTAAGTGGAAAAGATGATTAGGGGTGGATTGGTATAGTGTTTTTGAAAAGTTTGCAGGAACCACAAAGAACAAAATATTCCAAAATTCCCAGAATAAATATTCTTTATTTAATAAAAATTCCCAGAATAAACTTCTCTATTCTCAGTGGCTCCTGTAAAATGAGTTATCCTGGAAGGAAGTTAAAGAAATCCTGTTACCCCAGGAGCAGGGGTTTCTGCCTTAGGTCAAGGCAGTTCTTTTCTTGAAAAATCCACGAATATGCAACCGAGTGTCAGACGTAACTAATTAATACAGTTTCTGTATTATTTTGGGAGCAGCTTTCTGTGAAAGCCAGCAGCTATCCTATGCCCCTTAGCCAGCCCAAACTGTGACAAAAAGGTAGAGTCATTTTGGAAGAAGCGGAAGTGGCATCGTGTGAATGAGGCGCAGCCCACAGTTGTGTCTCTATTGGATTCTCATCACATCAGTCAATAAATGAGCACTTTTACAGTTCTCAGATTGAGAGCAGTTAACAGAAAAAAAAAAATAACAAGAGCATAGATATATATTTAGAGGGATGGGATACAGGGAAGGAAAGAGCAAGTCGCATACCATGAAACAAAGAGAAAAATAAGAAGAGAGAGGGTGTCACTACTTCCCTGTGGCAGAATCAAAATCTTCTGTTGGATGTCATGTTGAAAAGATTTCCAAATCTTAGTTCTGTGAGCTAAAGCAGATGGATCTCCATGTTGGTGCAGATTCCTATTTGAAGCAGTGTGGTTGCAAAGATGGGGTGGGTCATTTGATTTTCTCTGAAAAACTGTCTTGTGCAACTATCTAAAAGAATTATATTACCCAAGGAAATGCTTCATCTATGATGCTTTTGAAATGTTAAATAAATGCTTAAACCAGTGTTTCAGATATATTGGCCCTTATTAATAGACACGTTTCTTTAGTTAATATGTTTGGAGAAAGCTGAGCTAAACATATATGTGCAGGTTATTTTTACTGCAGGACTTCTCAGAGGCTTTAATACACCTCATGAGTCTCCAAGAAGGAGTAGTATTATACCACTGGATCTTAGAATGCTTTCTCCACAAAATATCTGCGTGAAACTACTATGCTGCTAAAGAGCCTTAGGGAAGTGCTGAGATACCATCACTTAGCTAAAAAAGGGTCTTATTTTTTAATTGTAGTTATGGTAATTGTAGCTAAGCCCCCACCTACATAGAAGTTCATTATGAATACATTTTTCAGTTCAATCTTCTTCTTTCACCTTCCTTTAGTCCTCTTTGGTTTCTTATCATGCTTGTAGCACATAATTCCTAAGGATTAACAACTAATTAGATTTTCAGACAACCATAAATTAAAGATGTTGAAGAAGAAATGAAAACAGTAGGGTAAGTCAAAACTGAAATTTGGAGTCTTAGCTCCCACTGAATAATTTAGTCGTACGCACTTGCTGGAATAACTGCGTGCAATCATGTCACCTTTATGGGGAATCCTTGGGAAGAATCCTGCAATGAAGTCTGCGCTACCTCTTGGCAAAGCATGTTTTACTTTTCAGTTTGTCAGATGAGTCTCCGCGCTGTGTATTGCTCTGAAGCATGACGGCTAAGTTTGCAGTGCCCTTTTCCTGTAAAACAGGACTCTTTACACCAGAAGAGAATGCTAGCATGTGCAGTTGCCCTGCTGAGACCCCCTTCTGATTCACTGTAAATTTCGTTGTCCCTTTGATGTCTAGATCTCTATCAACAGAGTGCAGGAAAAACTTGTTCTCTTGTATCCCAAATAGGTATGCTTTATCTTGAAGCTGATGAAACTTAAGCTTCTGGGGGACCTCTCCTAGAAGTCCTGTCTTACAGAAAAAGGTGCTGAGCCCCTTTTGACCTGTTAAAAATTTTTTTTTTACAAAATTGCAAAATTAAGATATTTTTGCATTTTTTTTGTTCTTAAAAAGATTTTCCCAAATTTTAAGCATCAAGTCTTCCAAAATGTGGCTCTACCCCCATTCTAAAGAAGGCCTTAATTGGATTTTACCACAGAAAGAGGGGTCATATTAAAATTTCATCCACAGGGGCACCTGGGTGGCTCAGTGGTTAAGCGACTGCCTGCAGCTCAGGTCATGATCCCGGAGTCCCAGGATCAAGCCCCACATCGGGTTTCCTGCTCAGCAGGAAGCCTGCTTCTCCCTCTCTCACTCCCGCTGCTTGTGTTCTCTCTCTGGCTGTATTTCTCACTGTCAAATAAATAAAATCTTTAAAAAAAAAATTTCATCCACAGTACATGTCTAACCAGCAGGCAATAATAAAAATTTTCGGAATACCCCTTTCACGTGCTGGACTGGTCACCAGAAGCTTTTGTGTAGTTGCTAACCTATAGCCATGAGTGTGTGGTCTGTCTTTTCTCCCCTATCATTAAGAGGTCTAGAAATTTCCAAGGATCGAAGTTTTCCTCTAAAGCCTATGCAGCTTTTATATAAGCTTCTGTCAGGGGTGCTCATCAAGAGACTGCTGGTCTGCGTGTGAGCAGGGCCCAGGCCAATCAGATGCTCCTCTCTCTGCCTTCCCTGCTCGCAGAAGCTGTCCCAAAATACTGCCTGGAGATACTAATGTGAGGTTGAGATCATCTGGATGGAATATGTGCCTGAACCCAGTTCACTTGTAGAGAAACTTTTAAGATTTGCTGGCTGCGTGAGGGAAACTGCTGGTCTGTGGTGGTCCCCCAATCACAGTGGGCTGGCCGCTGATGCCCAAGTAGAGGCTGAGGTTCTGGGGAGAAAGTTGGAAGAAGAGCTGAGGTTAGAGAAGGTCGGGTGATTGCCCCCTACTCTGCTGGTTTCTGGGGCTGCAGATGGCATGGGGGAGTGAGATGATGAGTTGGAGACCTTAGTGTGTGGTTCTGCAAAGCTAGGAGGGTTCAAGACACCACGGATGAAGGTCTGAATGCTTGTGAGAAAGCCCAATTAGGACGCTAAGAGGTGCAATCCATGGGAAAGTGATGGAAACAAACAGGAAGAAGTTGTGGTGATCCAGGAGGAAACAGATGGAATGTCTCATGCCTTCTGACCCCTGATACAAAGGAAAATTTTAAATAGCAATTACCCTAGACTTCTAATAATAGGAGGCTCTACCCTTCCCACCCTCAAAAACCCTAGGAGAAACCTTTCATTCTTTCTCTTGGTGCTGAAATGTTATCATGTCTTTGAAATATAAACACCTCTGGAGATGTCCAAAAGACTGCCCACAAAGACTGGGAAAAAAAGGGAGGAGAAGGGCAAAGGGCCTTTCTTTTCTTTTCTTTTCTTACTTTTCCTGAAAAGAGGCATTTTAGCCCTAGATTGCTGGGAAAGATGTCTTGCCCAAAGACTCCTCCCAGCCTAAGAATCCTCATCAAGGACTGCAGTTTGGAATGAAAGTTACAGGATCTCTGTGTCTGTCTATGGTGATGTGCTATGCGTATTTGCTTTTTCTATCTCCAGAGGACATTGCTAAAATAAATTCATAAAATAGCTCTATCTAACTGACTTAAAGAAAAAAATAAGGTTTAACATCAATATTATACTTACGCAAAAGTAAAACACTTTTCTTTCATCTGCTAGGAGGACAAAGTTTTCTTGGACTACTCGTCTGTTCTTTCTTTTTTAAAAAAAATTAATTAATTTATTTTCAATGTTCTAAGACTCATTGTTTATGCCCCATACCCAGTGCTCCATGCAATATGTGCCTTCAGTACCCACCACCAGGCTCTCCCATCCCCCCACCCCCTCCTCTCCAAGACCCTCATTTTGTTTCTGAGTCCAAGTCTCTTATGTTTTGTTTCCCTCCCCAATTTACCCTACTTCCCATTTCCTTTCCTTCTCCTACTGTCCTCTATATTACTCCTTATGCACCACAAGTAAGTGAAATCATGTGATACTTGACTTTCTCTGCTTGGCTTATTTCACTCAGCATAATCTCTTCCAATCCGGTCCATGTTGCTACAAAAGTTGGGTATTCATCCTTTCTGGTGGAGGCGTAATATTCCATTGTATATATGGACCACATCTTCTTTATCTATTCATCTCTTGAAGGGCACCTCCACAGTTTGGCGATTGTGGCCATTGCTGCAATGAACATTGGATCCTTCTTTTCACTACATCTGTATCTTTGGGGTAAATACCCAGCAGTGCATTTGCAGGGTCATATGGTAGCTCTATTTTTAATTTTTTAAGGAATCTCCACAGTTTTCCAAAGCAGCTGCACCAACTTGTGTTCCCACTAGCAGTGTAAGAAGGTTCCCCTTTCTCCACAGCCTCTCCAACACTTGTTGTTTCCTGTCTTGCTAATTTTGGCCATTCTCATTGGTGTAAGGTGGTATCTCAGTGTGGTTTTGATTTGAATTTCCCTGATAGCTGGTGATGATGAACATTTTTTCATGTGTCTGTTAGCCAGTCTTTTCTTAATGGAATAGTAAACGGTTTTTCTTTACCTTTTAAGTAATCTATCTAGCAAACAAAGGTTCTGTATTTTATCAAAATAATGTCCTATGCTTCATGTTGTCTTGATCATGCCTTCAGTTACAAAAGAAAACAGTATTAAAAGAGCTAACTTATTTCTTACAAACCATGTAACTTTCTGTATTTGCGTTTGAAATCTGTCATTTTTGGTTAGAAGGATAACTAAGTATTGTTTATAGGGACCTATAACCTATAATCCTATTTAATCAAATGCATTAAAAACCTTTTGATATATGTTTTAAAGATTTTATTTATTTAATTTTGCAAGAGGGAGAGAGAGTGTGCACGTGAGCCAAGGTTGGGGGGCGCAGAGGGAGAAGCAGCCTCCCCTCTGAGCAGGGGTTGATGTGGGGCTCCATCACAGGACCCTGGAGGACCCTGGGATCATGATCTGAGCCAAAGGCTGACACTTTACCAACTCAGCCACCTAGGTGCCCAAACCTTTTGATATTTTTGACAAATTTTCTGCAAATCAAATTCTAAATAAAGTCTTGTTGATTTTGAACTAACACTGGGGTTTCCAGGGGTCTCCTGGAACACCTCAAAGATTTATTTTTTTCCCTTGTGAAACAGAGATACTAAACTCATCAGAGCTTATTTCATATGTTACATTAAATGGGGAGCATTGTCAAATAAGTGATGCTAAGCTTTTCTTAGGAAATATTTGTATGGAAATGGTTAATATGTGTTCTAGAAGTTATATCAAATTCCTAAAAATCTGACATGTCCTGGTATGTTATCAACCATAATGAACATATTAATTTCTTTTTAAATGTACATCCCAGAAATAACCAAATTCCCTGGTCAATTACATTATGAGAAACTCTCATCAGACAGCTCTTGTTTCATTCTGATGCTTTTGCCAAAGTGTTCTTGTGGATGTGTTTCCTCTTCAAGGAGATTCATGGAGAAGACTCTGAGAAAAAGAGTTTTCGGCTAACTCCGATCATACCACTGCCCCGAAGGGGAATGGATTACACGGGATGGTAGTCCCAAGTCCTGGCGCCCATTCTCACTTGCTCACATCAGTGAAATGGGTCCATTACACTGGTGATGTACTGTCCACAAGGGGAGACTTTCCTCTGTTGCAGGATGCTCCCTGCAGTCTTGGCTGGAACATCTTTAAAGGAGAGGATGAGCGGTGAACCCATAGAAAGTTCCAGGCCCAGGCAACCTTATAAAGTTGTTGGGAGTCTTTGGTCAGGGAAGACACATGTTGTCTCAGAAGCTGTGATTGATACCGTTCAAGTCCACCTGACTTAAGGATGTTAAAGTAGGATGGGAAAGTAATCCAAAGATGTGAAAGAAATCCAAGTTTTTGTGGGGATTTTAGAGTTGTAGAGTGTTTACTCCCCACCTGGCACAGTGCCTCCATCCTGTATGCCCTCCTTCTAACCCCCAGTAAAGAAAGGGCATGTGTGGGACTGGGGATCAGGTCAGCATACTACTTTTGAGAAGGTCGAAATACAAATGAAACAGATGAGAGTTCTGGGCTTCTCCCAAGCAGGGCTACTCTAGGAGTTAGGTACACCTGTCTGTGACTCTGAAAAATACGGCTCAAGGTACTGTGGCAGAGACAATTGAAAAAAGAAGACCCCCCCTAGGATTTTTGGTCCTAGGTCTGGAAGAGGACAGAAACCTTTGACATTCGTCAAGAACACAGGTTCTTAGGAGTATGTGTGGTGCTCCTCCAGGGAGAGTCTCTCAGGAAGGAATAAACCACAACAGCCTGTGGCTGACCTCAGAGTGGTTTGGCTGGTGATCATTCATTAGCCCTGGCCAGTTCCCCTTTGCACCGCTGGCCTGTTCTAAAAGAGCTGACCCTCAGACTTAGACAGTGGGAAGCTGAAGGGTGGATGATCATGGGTGGTCCTATAGGGTCAGGATGTCTGACCATTTGGGTTCACCTACAAGAGCCATAGCTTTCTACATCCTGGCTCATGAGGATCTCTGTATCCTAAACAGTGCCCAAGGCACCTAGCAAAGGGGTCTGTGGCCATTCACGGGAGTGCCTACCTGGTGAGGGGTTGGCAGATTGATTATATTCATTGGTCCCCTCTGGCTGAGGCAGCATTCTAAATATGCCCTGGTTTTTGTGGACAGTGACTCTGGCCTAACCTATACCACTCCTTGCCCAGGCTCAGTCTGGAAAGAGAGGCTTTCTCTGGGTGCAGCCACTCTCCCTCACTCAGCCGCAAAGCAGCTCACCCCTCTGATTTCCTAGGTGGGAAACAATGCAATCCACTTCTTCTCCATAAAACAAGGGCACGTGTCAGGCTCTCTGTGTGGTCACACTGAAGTCCCTTTCAACAGAGTAAGGAGAAGCGCAGGCACTCCCACACTTTTTGAATCCTCAAGGTGTCGAATTGGCCAACCTGGCCTTCAGCCATGGTTGCCTCACAGCTGAAGTGAAGAACGTGGGTTTTGGAATCAGATAAACTCCTACATTCAAATCTCTCCTCTACCATCATGTTTCCTTGGCATCTGAAAAGTATTTCAATGCTGCAAGTCTGACTTTCCTCATTAGTACTCCTGGGATCATACCACCTTCTTCGGGGGTTCTTGGGAAGATTTAGTGATGTAATGCATGAGAGGTCCTTATTACAGTGCATGACACCTGTAGGTGGTTATTAAGATTACCTGCTATAATAGGTACCATCATAATTTTGGAGAATAGGATACGGTATCATAAAAGACAAGAAAAATAAAGAGATATGGGTAGTAGAGGTGTTCATTTCCTGGGAGAGGAACCAAAGAATAATGAAAAGTTGGTCCTAAAAAAAGGGGTAAGTCTTAAATATTTGGTATGATATGGAGTATGGCAGAAATAAAGGTGTAGACATCTCTCCTGTGTTAGGAAAACAAATGAACTGGGTAGTGATGCTAACAATAATTGTTGCTGAAATTCAGTAAGTGTACGGGATGTGCTAAACCAGGACTAAAAGCTTTGCTGAATTTTCTCTTTGGCTCCTCACAGTGACCCATGGGGTGAGTCTTACTAACCACATTTTATTGACGAAGAACCTGAGGGTCAAAGAGGTTTAGCTATTAATTCAATGTATTTCGCTAGTAAATGGGAGAGGCAGGATTTGACCTCAAGTCTGTTGGTAGACCTCACCCTCCTTATTCTTCCTTTCTCATGGCATGTTATGGACCAGGAGCTTCCTAATAGCCCAGACACCATAAAGACCAGAAGGGAGGGCCCGCAAAACTGTAAACCTTGGGATACTCTCTCACATCCACAGAGAAGGCTGACCCTTCTATGATAGCTTTAAACCAAAGGATGTCCTCCATTCTCCCACTTCTTCCAACCCCCAGGAGGAATCTTGAATTATGGACACTTGTTATGTGTACAACAGATAAAATCAGAAAAATTGGCAGGGAATTTTCCTTGTATAAATGGCATTAGTTATAAAATTTCTGCTCACCCTAGGGTTTCACAGGGCATGGTGCTCATGATCCAACTACCTCCCTCATCCAGAAAGCCCGAGCAAGGGCAGAGAGAAGTACATTTCAGGCATGACCAATAATATATACACTGGGTTCTAAGCCAATGCAAATGTGCTGAAAGTTCATCAGATGGCTTTTCACTGATTACTCCTCCAGGACCGATCCAGCTATTGAGAAGTCAGTTTCCATAATTCTTCTCCATGCAGCAGAACTTGCCAGGGGCCTGGAATACAATTTAGGCTCGAGTCAGATGGGATTTGCACTTCGTCCAACCCTGTAAAGTCACTCCTTGGCTATTATTTTTCACTCTATTGTAAATAGCAAGAGGCAGATGAAAAGGTAAAAAATATGTTGGTTGGAAGATACTTATTCTCGCCTACCTAGGGTAATCAAGAAGAGACATCAGCTCCAGATTTGGTAAGCAATAACTCACATTTGACTTTAATACACTGTGATAAACTTTGAGGAATATATCTTTTAAAACATAAAATGCTTTACCTCTGATTTAAAGTTTGGGGGATTGGTCCTGCACCGTAGGCAGGTTAGATTTAGCATCTCTGGAAATTCCAGAGCAATTTTAAACTACTCTTTTTGATCACTTGCTGCAGTTCCAGCTTTCAAAGAGAATGAGATGTTTTGGGAATGAATTGTGATGGACTTATATGAAAATTTATATGACCCAGAATTGGATTTGTTCCCTGGGAATATTATAGATTATGTTTTATGTTGGAATTACATCAGTGTGCAGAGTAGCAGAAGGCTGGCTTAATGTAGCTAAAAATATACCTTGACTTTCCACTTGGAATAGATCTTCCCCCTCCCCAATCCGTTTCTTCCCTAATGAAAATAATGGCTTCATGACTCATATATGTGATAGACAGTAGGGAATATTTGAGTCTTAAAATAAGAAGAGTTTGAGAAAGGACTAATGGTCTTTTTCTAATTTCTTTTGCATCCATCTCTTCCCTCTTGTTTTCCCTGTCACCATCCTATTTCAGGCCTTCATCACCCCATGCCTTCCTGCAAGGGCTCTCCTTTGTCAGTCTTTAGTCTCTCCTATAGTCTGTCCTGTATGCTGCTATGTGGATGGGCTTCTTTGCATACCACTTCAATCATGGGATCCGCTTCTATCCATCAGTTGCTCTCCATCTGCTCCTAAGTAAAACACAAACTAACCTTTGAGGCCTCTCTAGAAATGGTTCTTGCCTCTTCCTTTCCTCCCCAACAATTGAGTTCATACCCGCTCCCTTAGTCCAGGCGTGTACTAGGTCTTACCTGAAGTCGGGCAGTCACTGAGTAGGTCCCGCAGTTGTCTTTCATTGAACCTAGTGTTCCAGCATATTCTACAAGTACTGTAGGTAGCATGCAAGATGATTTTGTTCAGATACTTTTGTTCTCAAAATTATTTCTTTTTTTTTTTTTTAAGATTTTATTTATTTATTTGATAGAGAGAAACACAGCTAGAGAGGGAACACAAGCAGGGGGAGTGAGAGAGGGAGAAGCAGGCTTCCCACTGAGCAGGAAGCCCGATGTGGGGCTCGATCCCGTCTCCAGGGTCATGACCTGAGCTGAAGGCAGTCACTTAATCAACTGAGCCACCTAGGCGCCCCTCAAAATTATTTCTAACACATGCTAATACATTATTGTAAAAATGTCACTTATAGATCGAAACTATACATTTTTGCATATCATTGCTTGGAGTGAGAGTCATCAAAAAAGCAGGTGAATTTGTCTGTGGATCTGTTGAGTCTCTTCTATAACACTTAGAACCCCCTCCCCACCTCATTTCACAGGGATAGTTCCACAAACTCACCTCCTGAGCAAGGTGGTTTCCTGTCATGCCCACCTTGGCAATAACCTGATTGTCACAATGGCAGAGTTATGACACTGGCATCATCCCCCCTTCTTGCCTTCCTCCCCTCTTGGGGGAACCTGCCTTGGTATTGCACAGCTATTCAGCAGTGATTTGAGATGTTAATGCAGCTTTCTGGAGAACCTCAGTTACAAATGATGAGTAGCTTAGCTACTGGGAAAATCGTGTTCAATATTCTTGTTTTATTTTTTTAAAAATTTACGGGAACTTGGTATTAAATAAGGAACCGTGGGCAGGAAGTGCTGAAAGAAGACACAAAGTGGACGCTGGAGAGGGCTGAACCTAGTGAAAGCTCTGTATCCACACAATAAGTTGTAGCTTCATAAGTTCATTCTAAGTACATTTGAGGAACAATAAACCATAAAAGAGGTTACCGTGACCTCGGTTTCTGCATAGCTTTTGAGATAAAAGGTCCAAGTATCAGAATGCATTTGGTTGACTGTAGTGTTGTTGACTGATTAAAAATGGTCCTGTTCCTGACACCCCTTGTGGAATGCTGATGAGGGCTGGCCAGGGTGCTGTGTGCAGGATGGATTTTTTGAGGCAGAGATCAAAGTTGCTTGGCTAAAATGGAACACTAAAAGGTAAGCCTTCATAACTGTAGACGAATGGGACAAAGCTACTGACATAAAGATTAAATTGCAATACATTGACTTCACATTTATTACTTATTGGGGACATATCTTAAAAGCATTTTGAAGATGTTCCAAATTCTAATCACTGCTCAGGATAACAACTTTTAGAACATTTACATCAGCGAATGGTTTTCTTTGAAGCAAGTCCTTATGTTTTTCGGATTGATTTTGCTTTGGAAGCGAGTACTTGAACTTTATCTTGGTTTGATTATTCTTCCGATGTATGACTTTTAGGCATAGCGATTGAAAACAGGGCTTTAGAATGAACAGACCTGAGTTCAAACCTCATGACTATTGCTTATTTGGTGTGTGACCTCAGACATGTTATTTAATTTCCTTACGTCTTTATTTTCCCTAGGAAAATGGGATTAATAAAAGAATCTATTTTAAGAGCTGTTTAGAGAACTGTAGTAAGTTATATAAAGCACTTAATCAAATATTTTCTATTGAATTTTTTTCATCCGTAAAATAAATAAGAATAATGTCGTAAAGGGAATATGTTCAGGTTCTCTGGTCAACCCCAAAATATACAGTAACGATACATGTTGAAGTTCATGTGTTAATAGATGGTATTTCAATCCAGGCCCAAGAAATGCTCATCACCCTCTTTCCCCTCAGAGTTCTGACAGAGCAAGCAATACAGAAAGAACAATAACTAGATAAGGAAAAAACACCCCCCTATAGGTGGGCAGACACCAGTCGATAAGGGTCTTTCTAGCCAAGACTGAACCAGAAAATGTGGTTTAGTTATTAAGTTGTAAGTAAAGGCTACTGCTTTCTACCCCTTGAATCCAGATAGCCCTTGGCTGAGGTCTTTTCTCAGAAATGTGAAGCAGAGAGAATAAGATGAGGTCAGCTTAGCCGAAGGTCAGGGTATAAGCCTGGGGCAGAAGGCTAAATGAGTGTCCATCTTTGGAGCTGATCTTTAAGTCAAGCTCCCGGACCTAAATTATACCACATTGTAAAATGGGGTTCGTTGAGTGTCCTGGCCTCTGACCAGAGAGATAAACAAGTCCTCTCTCAGAGACAGGGAGCGAGCTGGGAGATCATTCCTTCTAGAGAGGCCTTTCAAATGTGGACTCTTTTGAACTAAGGCTGCTAGACTTAGCAAATAGAAATATAGGACAACCAGCTAAATTTGAATTTCAGATAAGCGAGGAGTCGTTTCTGTAGTATAAGTGTGTCACATGCCATATTTGGGACATGCCTGTACTAAAGCATTATTTGTTGTTTATCTGAAATTTGAAGGGAACCAGGCATCCTCCGGCTTAGCTGGCAATTCTATTTCCAGCCAAGTTTTCCAGTCATTTGGTGATGGTTCACTGAGACTGATAGGAAGGCTTTCAGAACTCTTTCTTTGTTGTGGGAGGTGTCCTGTGTATTGTAGAATATTTACTAGCATTTCTAGCTTCTACCCATGAAATGCTAGTAGAATTGCCCTCCTTCTATTGTGACGACTGAATACATCTCCAGACATTGCCAAATGTCTCTTGGGGCTGGGCGGAGGGGGAACAGCAAAACTACTCCTAATGGAGAACCCCTGCTTTAGAGATAGTGGCACAAGCAGGTCTGTGAAGCATGTCAAGATGGTAGACCAGAAGGTGGCACTTGAGTTTGCTCCTTGAAAAACACAGGTTTGAACTGTGTGGGTCTACTCCTACATGGATTTTTTTTCCCCCAACAAATATAGTGCTGTACTATAAAAATGCAGTTCTGTACTGTAAATATATTTTTCTTTTCCTTATGATTGTCTTTGTAACACTTTCTATTCTATAGCTTACTTTAAGAATACAGTACATCATCCATATACAAAATATGGTTGATGTTATGGGTAAGGCTTCCTGGCAACAATAAGCTGTCAGTAGTTAAGATTTGGGGGAAATCAGAAGTTATATGAGGATTTTCGACTGTGCAGGGGCTCAGGACCCCTAACCCTTGCATCATTCAGGAGTCAACTGTTTTTCCGAAAAACAATGCAGGTCCTTCCTCTGTCTTCATTCCTCCCCCCGTTGCCCCACAGTTTGGACTCCTTCCCCATAATGTTAGGGGCTATCTAGACCTAGGCAGAGGAGCCCAACAACACAATTTTAGTCCCATGTTGATTATAATCACTAGACACTCATGCTGTATTGACTTTGTCCACACAAATCACGTGAAGCTACGCATGGTAACTCTTGAAGTTTGACTCAGATCTCTTCTTCAGAAAATGCTCAGCAAACTATTAAATCAAGTACTTAAATTTTATCAAAGGTCATCAGTTTGTGTGGTTGGGTTAACTCCCCATGTGATGGGCAAAACCCTTACAAAGTACCTTACTTAAGTGCACATGTTATTCCCTAGCTCCATCTTGTAGAGGGAAGGAGGACTTTGGAGACATTGGATAATAAATTCTGTCCTTCAGACATTTCTACCTACACATTTATTTTTGAAAAACATGATGATATGCCTTCGTGCGATGTTTCCTGTTTGTAAAGTTCCCCTGCCTGAATGTTTCCTTACTTCCTTGGAAAACCATGAAGTGACTTTTGCTTTATTAACTTTGTCTAGCATTGATAATTAATTTTGTAGGCCTATTAGCTTTTGCAGTGAGAAGATTCCATTATCAAGTTAAATGTAACTTTGTTTCGCCCTTGCTTTCCATATTTTGTTGGCTTTTAGAGAAGCAGCAGTTTTATAAAAATCCATTGAGCAGAGCAAAGACAATGTAACTATCTTGTTATAGTGTTGGGGGAAGAGAAATCTCTGTTCTCTATTTCCTGTAAAGGTGGTATATTTTCATACCTTTTTTTTTTTTAATTTAATGTGCTTCCTTAAATAGGAATACTCTGTTCCCTAAGAAGCCCATACTAAAGAATGCTATTGTCTTTATTTGTAATCACAGGCCTTCATCGTTACAGAAAAAAAATCTGAGCTTTCTCAGATTCTGATACCTGTATTTAATCAATAACCACATTCATCTTTCATCTGTCTTACCTCTGCAAGTGCATTTTCCCAGCTGTGTATTCTTTATTGTAAGAATTCAATTGAAGGAGCCATTCATGTTTGTAAAAAGGATGATGTTTTATTATCAGTTATAAAGAAAAGAAATTTCATACTTTGTATAATTGAACCTTTCTGTTATAGCACAGTGAATTCGGAAAGTAAGGAACAAGTTAACTAACCATGGAGAGACCACAGAAAAAGTCTTGTAGTATTCTGACCACATCATAAAATCGGACCTGGCAATTTTTATGTCTCTAATTGACAAGCACTCGATTCACATTTGAAATGCATCCTCTTTGCACCATTTAAGGCCACATAGACCGGAAATAATAAGTGATGATGGTCAAAATATTCAACACAGATATGACATGGTCTAATCAGTGACACCAGGTACCATCTTATTAGGACAGAGACCCTGCCATTCCATGTGTCCTTTTAGTGATTGCACCATGGGGCGGTGGGATAGGTGCTTGGAATGGGGCCAGGATGCCTCGGGGACTTAGAGGAAACACTAAGGAGGTAAAAGGTAACAAATGTTTATGAGCCAGTCTGGTAGTATTTTAATATTGGAGCCATTGGAGCAGCTGTGCCACTGTGTACCAGCTAGACTCAGAAGCGCAGAACTATCAAGTGGTGTAGTGCAGTCAGAAAATTAGACCCCCAGCTAGAGTTCTTAACAGTTCCATTAACTCTCTGTGTGGTCTTGCCTAAGTTAGTTCTTGGGGCCTCCATCTTCTCTTATAGAAAATGAGACTATTGGAATGGAACTGTCCTAGGTTCCCTTCCCTGTTCTAAGAATCAATTTCTTTTCCTCCACGAAGGAGCTGCAGGTTCTATGCATAGAGTATAGAGTTGTCCTTGAACTTCTGGAAAGCAGAGAGACCGAAGGATTTCCTAGGCAGTGTAGGGCACTGTCATGCTCTGTGGTTTGTGGATAAGGCGATTGTCACAGAGGTACAAAGCCTCATTAACCGTGCATGCGCCCTGTCGTCAGGACAAGACAGGAGCAGTTAAATACATTTCTACAGGCAACTTAAAAACCTTTTTTAAAGATTAATAGTTTTCAGTGTTTGGAGGAGTGTTTTGCAGAGTAGAATAATGGGTTCGTTTACTAAAGAAATGAAACGAATGTTGCTTTTGCCTGAATTTTATCTAAGTCGGGCAAAACCAGATATTTTGGAATTTTTGTTTTTTTTGACTAGATTGTGGGAAGTTCCCTCTACTCTTTACTTCACTTTTGTGTTCTTTGTTTGAATATATATGTGTATATGTATATACATACAAATGTATATTCAGTGAATATGTTGAGACTTCTCCATGGGAATGTATAAGCACAGATTAATGAGCAATGCCATGCCTACTGAAAGAAGATTCTAAAGTAACTCCAACCTAGATATGTTCCCCCCAAAATGGTTTGTTTTAATTTTTTTGAGTTGAAAATTACTTTCCAAGTTGATGCCACATCTTTAAATTGTTTTGTAAGTATGAGGAGGTACTCAGCATAATTAGGAATTACTGTAATTATCAGAAGAGAAAAGATATGATTTCTGAAGCACATGCTTTATTAGGAAACTAGGTGCCGAGTAAGTAGCTAAACATGTATTTCTTTTGGGTTCCTATATAAGTGATAGTTTAGTGAAATGACATGAATCTGTTTTAATATCCTGTCACTTATTATACCTGACAAACAGAAATGAGGAAAATGAAGAATTGATTATCTGGGGCTGTTTTCTTGAAACTTGCATATAATTCCCATTTATGCTCATTGGAATAAAGAAGAGCATTTCTGTAACAAATTAAGAACATGCATAACCTCTTATGACATAGTCATAGGCGTATAATAATATGGTCCAGAATTACAGTACTCTCTTGAAGTACATCATATTCAAAATTCACTGGAGATATCTTAGAGACATCTGTTGTAATTACAGGAACATGGTTTCTAATTCATTTAATTCCCTTTCCTACCTAAACTGTACATATAAGTGAATTTTAAGAGACTATATAAATAAATTTTTAATTACAAAATGATGTTATACAATACATTATTAATAATAACCAACAATGCATAATGTTTATGCATGAGTCCATTACAAAGGCGAGCTAATGTGTGTCAATTCAAAAAGAATGCACTAATTTGTCCTGAATTTGTGAATGAAGTTGAATCCATGATGGAAGCCAATGAATGCAATAACATGGTTTAGCATGCTTTTTTACAGTCAAGAAACACTTGTACCTCTGGCATTTAGGAGGTATTTAGGATTTGTTCATCACATGTGATCTAGATCTTAGTTTTCAGCGAGCCATGCGTTTATGAGGTTTGGAATAAGACCATAGAGTTGAAAGTGCTAGCTTTGCGAGACAGGTGCAGAATAAAATGGTCTATAGCATCCAAGAAACGTGTACAGTCCTTATATTTCAGCACATAGAAATCACAGTCTTATTATCATGGAATTTCCCTGTGAGGCCAAGGGGTCTGCCGGAATGTGGTTCATTTCGCTCTACTAGCGGTAACAGATTTCTGAAATCTCCATGGCCAGCTCCAGGCACTCGCTGGTCTCGTGGCAAGATTCCAAAAGGCTGCAGTCCATGTCACAGTTGCAGTCGCAATCATTCCGAGAGTGGCTTTCATCTGAGGTGTGGTGGTACCCGTGAGAGGGGCAGCACAGGGTGGCACACACCGTTTCGCACGTATCCGGGAGCATCAGGAGACAGTCCCAGAACTGGCAAAACAGGCAGGTGAGGATAAGGGAGGCACACTCCTCTGTTTAAAGAAGAAGAAGAAGAAAAAGAAAAAAATGAATAGTGGCCCATAGGGGGCATCTCTGAAGGACAAGCATGTGCGGCATTGTGCTTGATAACTTTATAGCCAACTCTTAATTGTCCCTATGAGGGGTAATGTAAATCATTATTCTCTCAAGCTTCCCTCCCACCCCCAACACCCCCTTGCAGGACTCACTCTACTTAAATAATTGCTTTATTAACTTCCTGAGCATTTCTATTGATTCCACATAATCTGGTTATTTAAAGTGCTGTCACTTTTCTAAACTCCTTTATTTACTTTGCCAGGCAGAGGTGCTGGAAAGCCACACAACTAGCTACCTATATGGAAACCTTACAACTGTCTGAAAAATAACAGGTCCGAGTGCAGAGAGCTTTTGGGGAGCAATTAGGGTTGGGGAAAAGGAGAGACTATACAAACTTCCGGCTTCTTGTCCCAAGGCTTTGTCATTTGTATGGTGTGGCTTCCCAGAAAGCTGTCACAACCATATTCCCAGGCAAGCAAAACCACATTTCAAAACCTAACACAAATACAAATGATTTTTAAATAGTTGTACGTTTGATGTTAGTTGTGTTTTACTTCTAATCTCTGCGTCCTTTGTGCTCCAGTTAATATGAAGCCTTCATTTTATGTTCATGTTAAATGGAATACATCATCATATGCTTTAAAGAGCAGAAATCTTCTCAATCCTCTTTAAGAAAATTGGTTTAAAAATTTACCATGCAGACTTGTGAAAATCTGAAAAATATCTCTAAGGTACTGAAGGTAATTGGTAATTCTAGCCAAACAGCTGTGATGGGTTATACATTATTATAGTTTTTGTTTCCATAAAGGGAATTAGTTAAAAGATGTAGCAGTTCTCTTGTTAAAATTGTAACTTTTTTTTTTTTAGTTAAAAGTTCTCAAAATCATGAGAGCATTTTTTAAATGGCTAGGTAAGCGTTTCCATGAGACATCATCTAATTAATTAAAGTCAGTATCCTGAAGATCATTGATGGTTGAAGGTAACCATCTGGCATGACTTGAGAAAAATTCCTCCCCCTCCTGATGGGTTTATCAATCAATTAAAGTTAGATTTTCATAGGGATTTATTATTTTTTCACCAAGAATATTAATGTTAATAATTCTTGGTTTTCAGATTTTAGTTGGCTGAGACTCTACAAGCCTGCAGGAGAAATTTTGCTACTGGAGTTGTGTGTTAAAGGGGTCTGAGTATTCTTAGAGCCCTGTTCATTTACTTCCAATAATGTTTTCCAGAAATTTTTTTTACTTTGGTTATTCAGCTATTTGTTAATCTGTAAGAGAAGGGAGAACAATGAAACTTGCTCTAAAAGGAGCAAATATTTTGAAGATTTCTTTTAAAATCCTTATATAAAGGTCTAAAGTGACCTTGCATATAGGTAAACAATAATCTTCCTTCCTGCCTCCATCCCACCCTCCATCCCTGCCTCTCACCCTCCTTTTTTTTTCCTTCACAATAAGACGGTGGTAAAGAACCTCATTGTGACTTTTATGATGACTTTAATTGCCATATATTGTTGCAGGTGCTGTGGCCATTACCAAGTATTTCTGGGGTAGGCAGCATATCTCATAATACCTCTAGGGCGTACGTACTCATCTCTTTGCCAGACGGGATGTATTTTTTTTTATTCACTTAAAGCCAGCTTCTAGCATGTGGCTAACTCACCCATATAAGTCACCACAAAGCACCCACAAAAATTCAGGAGTTAGTTAGCACAGTACCTAGACTCTGTTTCATATATACATTTCTGAAGAGGGCACGTTGGTGGTCAAAGGTACGGAGCAGAAAACCTCATCAGATTTTAGTAACGCTGGGAAGTCTATGCTAGCAGCCTCTGGCAAAGATGAAGTTCTCAGTAGAAAATACTCCACGCAAATTCTCCATATCTTTCAGCCTGGGGACTCGAGACTGACCCAGACCATATAAACATAATCCAGTGGGATCACATCTTTTGTAGATCGAGAGGTGAGGCAGAAAATTTGGTGTGCCAACAAGGTAGGGGGGAGCTGGTGTTCCCTATCAAAATGTGAAATACCTATTTGTGAAATGTGCTTACACTTTCCTGAGGGCATATAATCTTTTGGTTTAATTCCTCTTCCCAGCATTTTTCCAAGCTGGCAGATTCTGGAGGTCTCTGCTTCTGATGTACCTCCTAGATTTTATTATTTTATTTACACACACACACACACACACACACACACACACACACACACACGTTCGGCCTAATGCTTTGGCCAAAGTGGCATTTGTTTTCTTCTACCTCTCTATTTTGTATTTGAGAATAGAAGAGCTCTTTTTTTTTTTTTTTTTTTTTTTTTTTCTGTGTATAAGTCAGTCCTTTTTATTTGGTTATAAAAGGCAGAGCCTCTTGCCCAAAAAAACCACGGCAACATTGGTGAATTGAAAACAGATTTTTCCGAACTTTCAAGAGTGTTAAAAACTTTTCCTAAAAGGCGTATTACATAATTCTACAGGGGCAGGCAAAGCTGTTTTGCATATGGGCAATTTCTGTTTACACAAAGGTAACATAAGCAGTTGCACAGGCGGGGACAGTGGGGGACAGGAATTTGCAGCTATTTGAAAAAAAGAGTTGGGCTTCCCCTATTCCTGAATGGGTGTGTTTTCCTTTGCCTGTACTATTTCTTGGGACTTTCATGTTTAATAAACACGACACCCAAAGTCATAGCCCATGATTCCCTCTCCTGCTCTCAGCCCATCCAAAAGAGTATGCTATGCTTCCTCTGCCTACTTTGGGTCTCTTCAGCAGTGTCTTCAAGACATCGCCCATTTACCGAGGCCAAACTGCATGTAGCTCTCCCTCTTTCCCATTCCACACACGTGTCCTTCCTCTGTCTTCCTCTTGTGAATGGCTCCTGCACACTCAGATGAAATCAGCAGAAAACTGGGACTCATTCTTGTCGTCTCCCTTTTCTCCATCATACCGTCGTCGTCCTCCCTCCAGCTCCTTGCTGCGTTCTGCTCATTCTTTCTCAAGTTGGTATGCGAAAACCGGAAGCCTCTGCCCACCTCTAGGGCTACCCCGTTAGCACCGGTCACTATCAGCCACTGCCAGCTCAACAGCAAGAGGCTCCTACCCAACCCACTGATTTCACACGAGCCTGGCTCCAATTCATCAGCTCCTGTGATATTTTTCACTGTAGGTGGGAAGAGCTCACTCTCTGCTTAAAGTCCCACATCCTTGCCATAGCCTGTGAGCCTGGGTGATAGTTTCCTGCATGTTTTTCTGAATTCCCATCCTTCTGTCCTCCTTTCTCATTGAACTATAGCCACACTGGTTCAGCGTCAGATCCTGAGATGCCCTCTCTTAGAGCCTTTGCCCAGGCTCTCTCTTTGGCCTGTGTTCCATACTGGCCCCTTCACAGTTTGACCTGATTCCTACCCAACCTGTGAGCCTTTAGCTTAAAACATCCTCCTTCTACATGCCATGAAACTCTCATAGCATTCTGGTTTTTTTCTTCATGGTACAGCCCATTAGGATGATGTGAAACTAATTAGTTTATTAATGTAGAGTTTCTCCCCTTCCTAGAACCTGAGTTACAAGAAAGTTGTGTCTCTGGTTGAGTGAATGAATGAATAAATGAATGTGGGGAGAGAAAGTCATCCTCATTTTTGTAGGTGAAAGAACTAAGGCTCAGGGGTTGTCCCTGATGGTCCTGAATCTTTGAACTGTAAGGTGATTGGGGGTGGATGGAGGGAGATTCAGTTCTTAGTCATTCTGGATTCAAAGTCTGTGCTCCCTTACCTGGAGTTATACTGGAAGCAAATGCACAGTCCTGGGCACTCTGTAGGCACCTCACATGGGTCCTGAAATAAGCCTGAGTTGAGCGCTATCATTATTCTTTTACAGATAAGGAAACTGTGGCTCAGGAAATTTAAGAAGCACAGAAATGGAGGAGCCATACTTTGACTCAAACTGTCCCCTCCAGAGCTCTGAACCCTGCAGCTGGCCTGCCCTTCAGAAGGCTCCCCCGTCCTTTGTCATGATCCAGTGTGGTGCAGGATGTGGCCGGCTCATGGAAGGCCTGCTCCCCTTTCTCTCCCTGCTCCACTCTGTATTCCCCAGACTGCTAATGCCTGTTCTCCAAGTTCTGTCAAGCGGCTTCCTGCCAGAAAAAGCCTGCCGGAAGCAGTGGCTGGAAATGGGAGGGTGGCAAGAAGGGAATGCCGGGAGTGTTTCTCCTCCCCTCTCTCTACTTTGAGTGCTGTCTCATTTGGTATGCGAATGAGAATGTCTCAGGCAGGACCTGTGTCTTTTCCTTGAATTTACCTCTTTCTGAATGTCCTTTTTTCTGCGGCTCTTGTTAATGCCACTTGCTAATGGTCTGTCTAGTAATGGTTAGTTCCTAGTGGCCCATGAGTGAGGGTCAGGACTATTCCTCTGCTAGTGGGCTGGAGGGGACAAGGGAAGAGGTGGCCGAACCTTGTTGTTAATGTCTAGGTGGCTTCTGTCCCTTTACTTGGCTTTTTACCTCTCCTGATATCTTTGTAAGGAGGTTTCTAGGTGTTGAGATTCCTTTATTGGTGCCCCCTGGCATCCTGGCACTCTCAGAGTGCCTATCTCTCTTTCCCCCCTCTTGCCTTGTTAAATCTGGATCAGAGAAGGTTCCAGAGTGAGCCAAGACCTGCAGGCCAAGCAGTGAAAAATGGCATTGGACTTTGAGCAAGAAGCCATGACAAAAACCCTGTTAGGTTGTTTCATTTCCTTTGTACACCCCTGGGGTCCCTTTAGGACATCGAGGCTGTCATGTGCTAAGTGATACGCAAATGATGCTGCAGGGTTTACACAGCCTCGAGCGGTGCTAAATGTACAGCTGGGGACTGGCTAATTAAGAGGGAGACTCTGGCTCATTAGAAGGGATCATGTTTAATTATAATGGAAAAGGTAACGCTGCAAGGACCTACCACCAGTGTACCCGAGGTCAGCCTCACGGTCATGGTCCTATCCTGCCTGGGCTTGCCCTCCCACCTTTTGATTCTGTCCCCATGAGGCTGGGATTAAGTCGGAGGAGGGACAGGGGCAGATTTAGCTGCCCACTGGACTTCGCAGAAACATACCACCTGCTCGTTTGGGAATCACCCCCTAAAATAGCAAGAATGTGGTTCCTCCAGAAGTGACCCCAAAGAAACAACAATATCCCTACCCCTCCAAACAAACAAACAAGGCAAATGAACCTGGGCCAAAGCCAGTATCCTAATGCTAATGGTTCATGTGCTGTCCCAGCAGATTCAGCAGAATCACAAGATTCGTGACCCCGTGACCCCAACTAATTACTCCAAGGTCTTGGTCACAAAGTATAAAAATTGGTTCCCACTCCTCCAATACTGAGGGTTTTTTTTTCCTCCAAAGTCTGTAATGTAGACTAGGAATAAATAAAGTGTGACTGAATGCCTTTCTCTAGCTGGGTATCATCCCTGATGTTATCAATTTTAATAGCTACTTAAATATGTCAAGATCTATTTAAGTTCAGACAAGCACAACTAACGTTCAAGTCAGTTCTTTAGAATGAGGATGACTAGATTTGGGTGATACTTAGTAAATTTGTGCTTATGTTTTTTTCTGAGCAAATGAACTGAAATAATTATAAAATTGAAACATTTTATAAGGTGACACTACTGCATTTAATTGTATGAAATTTACAGTGTAGAAAATGTAATCATTTTATTCAGTAGTCCATGGTGTAATTAAGACTATTCTTTTGAGGTATCTTCTATTTATGATTTTCCTCTTCCACCTGGATGAGACGTCTCAAATTCAAAATTATACATCAATTAGGTAATATTCTCAGGCTTCTTTTTAAGGCTCCTGTTTCCAAGCATTGTGTGTATCCTTGATTTTATTACCTACAGGGTTGCCTTTGCAATCAGAATGGAGCAACAGAAGCAGAGACACAAATAGTGCTCTGGACTTTTTCCATTTTATTCGGGAAAGGGACCACACAGGATGAGCCACAATTTAATAATAAAGTAATGTTGCAGCACATAGTGTGTGATGTGCAGTAAAGATCCTTTTAAATTCCCATCAGAGCACACACCATGAACTGTGCTAATGGATGTAACACATTTTACAAAATCTGCATGTGTGAGGCTTTTCCATTCTGTTTTAAGTGGGGCAATGTATATAAATAATAGATATTAGCAATTAAGCATCCATTCCTATGCACTCATTTATACATTTGAAAATAAATTAACCACAAACTACATGAAAGTGGATGCAATCTTCTCTTTTCCCTTCTGTTTCCCCTGCTGTTCCTGAAAGATATTTCTGTATTTATCTCAGTACGAACAATGACCCCAGCTCTCAATTTCTGCATCCTTAAATTAATTACTATAAAAATTCTCTAACTTAACTCTTGAGATCCTTGATGTTTGCTGTTTAAGATCATGAGAGTTTCCTATCCACACTCTTGGGCCTTTGTCTGAATGTTTGCTCTCTCTTTTATCCAGGTACCCCAATCTCTCTCTCAATGGGGGGATTTTTCACCATGTGGGAAGGGAATGGTGGGTTTTTACCTGTGTTGTCAGCCTAAAAATCATCATTGGCCTCTCAGGCAAGGCTTAAGAAAAACAGACTAAGTCAACTGTCCTTGTGAATCTCCTTTACTCTTTTGAAGAAAAAAAACCCAAAAACTAAAAAAAACCCACCAAAAACCAAAAACCAAAAAAAAACCAAAAAAAACAAAAAAACAAAAAACCCCCAAACACTAAGTGGTGCATTTCCTGCATGAGGCTCCGAATATCAATTGGCATTTTAATGGAGTGATCCTTTGGCCCTTCCCTAGTATCACATTAGCTGCACCAGCCCTTCTCCTCCCAGAATCCCTACTAGGACAAATCAGAGTGGTTCTGAAGGGCACCGGGTTGTACTATGTGGATGTGTGTACAATGGCAATTCCTAATTCAGGGGTCATGACAACCAAGTTCCATTACATACATCCTGGAGACAATCTGACGAAATGCTCTGATGTCACAGTGCTTTCGAGTGTCCTAGAAAACTCTCCTGTATTGCCTATTTTCTTGATTGGCATCAAACTCCAGCAAAGCCAGAAACATGGGCATCATCTGGAATTCCATCATCTGGAATTCGAGGTCGTAAACTGGTAGTCCACCGACCACAGTTGGCCCTGAGCTGTTCATTAAGTGCCTGGGGCTTCAAAAAGAAATCGAAGTATTGATAACACTCCCCAAGATTTGGTAATTTCACCTAACACTCTGTAGCCAGCAACTCTGAGCCTCCATTTCCTTCTGGCAACAATTAGCTGCAGCTGAGTAGTGGCAGTGTGCCATGCTTTGCCCCAGTCCTCAGCAATCCCTGTTGCTCACTGCCAGTCTAACTCATTATTCATATCATCTCCTGGCACCTGCAGGCAATTGTGTCTGTAGCTTCTGGTCTAAAGCAGTCATGACAATGTTTGTACAAGATCATAAGGAGCACATGTTAGAAATTTTCTCCCCTTGCTTTCTAAAACCATAATCATAACAAAAGCAAAAATCTACTATCTGCTATATGCCAGGCCCTGTATTGGATCCTTTATACATGTTATTTCATTTGGTCTTCAAAACACCCTAGCTCCATCATATAACTGAAAGACTGAGATTCAAGGATGGTAAAAAACTTATCCTGGTTTATATGGTTAATAAATTTCAGAGCCAGGACTTAAACTGATGTGATTCCAAAGCTCCTGTTACTCAAAGTCCATTTATTTATTTTTTCCTTATTTTCAAAAAGTAAATATTAATTTAAATATAGACTAGAAACTATACCCTCTTACATTTTCCTTTGAGAAGCTGCAAGCTTTCTTTAATGCAAATGCAGATATGGAATGCTACAAAAATTCTTGAGTGGTTTGTGTCTCCTGTAAAGGGCATGACAAAGTCAACCCGAGTAAAATTACATATGTCTTGGTGTGGAGTGCATGACTTTGAACTTGACTGTGAGGACCATTTAACACCAAATCAATTTGAAATTGGCTTTGCAAAAGGAATGTGCCTTTTATAGTCGCATACAGGAGTGGCTGGGCATAGGCTGGCACTGATCAGAATGCCCAGGAAATGATATCACCTAGAGGAGCGAACCCTGGATGCTGACGTAAGCATCCCAATGTGTTTATTACAGTTCACGTTTGTACATTTCCAGCATTTTAATACCATTCTACTCTGCCGCCTTCTCCTCTCAGCCCTGCGTCATGGGCTGAAATAGTCTCAGATTTGAGAAAAGTTTTGCCGTTTTTCTTTATCCCCTTCATAGCTCCGTAGCAAGAATGATTGTACCTCACTCCAGCTATTTAAAACGCTTTGCCTCTGATTTCCAGCTTTGAGAGCAAACAATCTGCCAAGCACCTCATAATTGCAGAGTGACCTTGACATGTGTCATTCACCGGGGTTTTCAAATCGAAGTCTTCCTGTTTAATATTCATAAAGGCTCTTTTTTTCCTAACAGCATATGTGATGATTTTACAGGGGCTGGGGGTTGGGGAGCTTTATTTAGAGATGGGTTGATTCTGAGAAACATACCATCAGTGTCTCTCTGATGAACTGAAGTATCAGTTTGGAGGTAGGAAAATTTCGTTTGGCATTCTTCAAGGGAGGACAGTGATGTACTGGATTCTGACAGTTTTTTCTCACTGGGGGTTTCCTTGGCTGGTCCATCTGTGATATTGAATTCGGATACTGAATTTATAATGATAGCATTAATGGGTTTCTCGTCTGCATGCTTTTCATTTGTGAGTTGCATATCTAGATGAAAAAAGAAAACACACATACACAAACCCACTATAGTTGACATGGCCTAGTGATCTCAGAACGGACATTTGCAGAAAGTTGGACACTTGAGACTTTTGTGAGAATAAGGTCTTAAGAGAATGAAGCATCATTGAATGGAATCATTTTGAATAAAAATATAAGAATAGAAAAGTGCGATAATTATACAATTTTACACACAGTACAAGTTTCCCTATCACAGTAATTTGTAATACTTATTTCTACTGTGTGTGTTTTTTAAGAATGGGGGGAGAGAATCAAAGAATTCATTCACTTGGATCAACAAAATCTCATGGTTTGTTTTCAGCTTATAGCCCAAGTGTTTTCTGGATCCCAGAAGCAGTGAACAGATCTTAAATGTTGGACGTGCTGCTCAATAATGTATGTGATCTCAATAAAATGGTTTTTGTTTCTTTGGTTCTACAAACCTCTATTTCCTCCTCTGTATAAGAGAAGTGGTTATTAAAGAACTGTCTATCAGCTTATACCTGTTTCTATCCTCAGAAACTCTCAGTTGTCATCCGTTCCCCTGCCTTAGCGTTTGTTAGGTTCCTATTCAGGTGAGTGTCAATATGGCTTTTGGAGTTGTGCTTTTGGGGATATATTTTATTTTCATATAACCACCTGGAAGGGAACCTCTGACAAAAGTACTTGACTCTTGGGATTCTGGTTTGGAGAGGCATAGCAAAGACCAAGAAGGTGTCTCATGCATTTTAGAACTCCGATATTTATGTATTCATTCATTCATTCATTCATTCATTCATCCATCCATCCATCCATTTATTCATTCTCACATAATCATATGGGTCGGTTACATAAACACGGGGCTGGGCATGGGAGATACAGTGGCACCTAAGACCACCATGGTCCCTTGCTTCCGGAAGCATCAAAGGAGTTAGTGAAGAAATAGCTAAGTCACAATATTGAGGATTATGTGATGGAGCAACATATCATGAAATATGTTAGAGTCTGGATCATAACTTACCAATACTCATTGCACAGAATCCTGGGATCGAGAAAAGAGTTAATAGAAGGCATTCTCAAACATGCAGACCAGCTGGTTCCCAGGGACACATTGAGTCCCAAACCAACAGCAGTCTGGGCCATTTGGTGGCCCTCCTGAAGATGGTGAAGATGCATTCTGGAGACTTGGGTTCTTGTGGCTAGTCCAATGCCTGGTTGATCCAATAACGCTCATGGAGGGAATAAATAATATAACTTGCAACATGGCTTTTACAATGCTTCCAACAGCTCAGTGCAAGGTGTATGTTCCTGCCAGCATCCATTTTCATCACCTTTTCCAAAGTTGCTTCTTTGTTTCAGGCAGATGGTAATCAATACCGGGTCTTGTCTCCTGAGTCAGTGGTTCCCAGACTTGTCTAAAGAGTAAAATAATCTGGGAAATCTTTTAAAACTTTAGAATTTTTTCAAGCTGAGGCAAGCCCTTGGGGGATTTGGAAGCTCCCTACATGAACCTTCAAAGGCTCCTGCCTGGCATGGGAGCTGCCGGTCTGGCTCATGCCATTGTCTTGTTTCTTTCTCAGCCTCCAAACAGCCTTGGCTTTCCACAAGGTTTGCTTTTATTCTCTACCCTTTATATTGCTGGCTTTAAATCTCTTGGTTGTCGTTTGATTCACTCTAAACTGGACTTGTGGAAATTAGGATGCATGAAAACATCGATCACTTATTAACAGCAATGTAATAGTGAATAGATGGAATTAGCTCAACCCATTGGGAAACTGTAGACTTTCTCTAATCCCAGAGAGATTCACCAAATTAATGTTGTCATGATAATGATGTAAAAATAATCGTTAATTTTGGGGGGATATCAAAGTGTCCAGCAGTCAGCTAACATTACAAACAGGTAGCTACTCATTATGCCTTAGACCACTTGGAGCAGGATTGATATTTGGAGACAGATAATTCTTTGTCATGGGGAGATCATAAGTTGTATAACAGCATCCTGTCCTTACCCATTGTCCTAAGCTGTGTCAAAAAAAGCTGTCAGCAGGTATTGCCGAATTTCCCCTCCGGAGCAAAGTCACCTGGGTGGAAATTCAAACCACTACTTTATACACACAAGCACACACACCATGGCTTGTCTTTTATGTCAGGTTCTGTGTTAGTGCTTACATACCTTATTTACCTGAAGCATCACAAAGACTCCAGGAGGCAAATTCTGTCAATCTCCCTGAGCAGAGGGGAATGACTGGTATTCCCCGTTAACAGATGAGGGAGTGTAACCAAAACTTAGTTTATTTAGGTAAATTGCCCCAGTAGTCCTCATTAGTAAATGACAGAACTAGGATTTGAATTCAGGCCTGGTGTGTTCCCAAAGCTCAGCTCATCCTTGTCTCTGTAGTAGACAAATTCATCTCTGATTCATTCTTAGCTTTTATCTCTGTTTCCTGGCTGCTGAGACTGCACATCAGCAAACCCCTCTGAACCCTAGATCCCATGCACGATGTGCTACCTACCCAAAATCTAGCCTTGCAGATTACTTAGCGTTCCAGTTGCCTCTCTCCTTGAGCAGTCTCTGCAATGCAGGACTACCTTCTTGCACGCTTAGGGAATTCCACATCTTCGGTTACAGCTGCTTTATACTGTACATCAAAGAGCAGCTCAGAAAGAGCTGGTAGATCACGAAACCTTGATGAGTATAGAGGTTGTGGCAGCTGTTTACTTACGGAATTAATTAACAATCAGTTCAAATTGTCACACGTAGTCAGGCGGCATGTAATTTAAATTGCTTTTGCACAAAGTAATTCAGTAACAAAAAAAATGTTGGATAGAGGTTACTGGAATATAAGAACATGCGGAGAATACTGTATACAGCCAAGTGGTATATGATTCTCTTTTTAATTTTGCGACAATTTTAAGTATAGCATTTTGCCTCTGAGTGGTGGTGCTACATTAAGCAACCATTTGGAGCCACTGGGTTTGTGAGAGAATTGTGTGGCACAGTTAAACTGCCATTCATAAAGTTATTTTAATTCTCTATCTCTGTTTATATTTTTATTTTTTTCATTCCCCAGTGGGAACTATCTGTTGCTCATTAGAAAAATCATCTGACATGCACACATTTCAGACCCCAGTCTGTTCAGCCCAGAATTCTGACATCTGAAGTGAGTCACAATTTTTGGGTGAATGTTACTGACATCTTCCATCTTTTATAGATGGAAAGCTAACAATAAATTTCCCCGGATTCCTCTTCTGCCGTGTTATTTGACATTGTATCCCAAGTATTACAAAGTAGCATAGGCTAAAAGGAGAAACATAAAAAGTGGTATCACATCTCCTGCAGAAAAAAACGACTTTGGAATTAAATAAGGAACTCGTGAAACTATATTTGGGATGTTATACATAGTTCTTGACATTAACTTAGAGAAAATAATTTTTTAACAGGAAAAAAAACACCAAAATTAGGACAAAAATTAGAAGCTCAACTCTATTTCTATGGGAAAAAAATTAAAGTGTATCCTAAGTCAGTGAAATAGAAAATTCATGTTTGGGCTAGAAGTAATTGCAGAACCAATGGGCATAAACTTAAGTAACAGAAAAGACAGGCAGTTAATTAAATTTTTATTGCCATTGAGCAAATGTTATTAATTTAATTCAATTAACATTTTTTGAGTGCCCACGTGCAATAGATGAATCAATATGACAGGAGCCATTAATTTATTTACTTTAAGTTATTAAGGAAACATTTTAATGATTTTCATTTTTGCTCGCTAAATGTGACTTTATAATTTTTGCATCCATGCATTCTCTATTTGAGTGAAAAAAAATATATATATATACACACATTCCAATTGTGAATAAGTAGCATCTCTTCTTCCGTGGCTCCTCTGATTCTATTCTTGTTTTTCTCTCCCCTCCCCCTTACCTCTGCCCCTCTCCCCCCTTCCCTTCCCTTCCTCTCTCAGTTTAATTCCCCAACCTGCATTGTCTGTTATTGGTTTCTTTTTCCATTTCAGTTCTTTCAACATATTTATTCCTTTATTCCTCTCTTTGTCCTCTTAGTTCCTTTTTTTGTGCCCTACTCTTGAAGGTCATATTTGTCCACACTCACAATTTAATTATTTTCTTTGTGAAGCTGGTCCTCGAAACTCTGTGTGGTTCATCAGCCAGCTGGGCCACATTTACTGAGCGTTAAACTGTGTGTCTGGCTCTTTACAGGGTGCTGAGAGATTCAAAGAAGCCTAGCGAATAGTCTTGGTCCTCAAGAGGCCCAGGGTTAGCACGAATTATAGTCACACACTTGTAACTGACTACTGGACAATGACTTGCGTTATCAGCTGATCTTTACAATCAGTGTATCTCTTTCTACTAAGGTCCTATTCTTCTCCCCAAACTGGGTGACTCTGGATATCCCTGGAAAATCCACAATTCAATTTCTTTTCATTGTATTGTCATTTTTTTTTTTTTAAGATTTTATTTAGTTGACAGAGAGAAACACAGCTAGAGAGGGAACACAAGCAGAAGGAGTGAGAAAGGGAGAAGCAAGGCTTCCTGCTGAGCAGAGAGCCAGATGTGGGACTCGATCCCAGGTCTCCGGGATCATGACCTGAGCCGAAGGCAGTCGCTTAACCAACTGAGCCACCCAGGCGCCCCTGTATTGTCATTTTTAACAAATTCCCATTGCTTAAAATGTTCTTTGAATTGCCTCATCCTTCCGTCCAAATATTTACCAGTTCTTATTTATTTTTCTCTTAAATATCTTACAAATGCATCTCAGAGCTTTCATTCCCATCTCTGCCACTCAGGAGGAATCCTCTTGGTTCTTGAATCTGTACTATTTCTGTCACCATTGGTCTCAACTATAGTGACAACCCTCCCCAAGACATCGTGTACACTCTAGTCGAAATGATGTTTTGAGTAATATTTTTCTGATCATATTACTCATTAAAAAATCAAAACAAAACATGCATACACATATGCACACACCAAATGTTAATAGCTCATTATTACCAGACTATTTTCCCATTCTCTTGTTCTGAATTAATCTATGCATTCTATTGCAAAATAGAAAAAAGGTGTTAAGTTTTTCTTGTAAGTAGTAAACTCCAGAAGCCTACGCGAACATTGTCAGATAAGTGTTTAAAACAGGGTGATTTTGGGGGTGCCTGGGTGGCTCAGGTGGTGGAGCGACTGCCTTCGGCTTGGGTCATGATCCTGGAGACCTGGGATCAAGTCCCGCATCGGGCTCTCTGCTCATCGGGAAGCCTGCTTCTCCCTCACTCACTCCCCCCTCTCTCTTGTGTTCCCTCTCTGGCTGTGTTTCTCTCTGCCAAATAAATAAATAAAATCTTTAAAACAGGGTGATTTTTGGGGCGCCTGGGTGGCTCAGTTGGTTGAATGACTGCTTTCAGCTCAGGTCATGATCCCGGAGACCCGGGATCGAGTCCCACATCGGGCTCCCTGCTCCGCGGGAAGCCTGCTTCTCCCTCTCTCACTACCCCCTGCTTGTGTTCCCTCTCTGGCTCTGTTTCTCTCTATCAAATAAATAATAGAATCTTAAAAAACAAACAAACAAAAACCAGGGTGATTTGGGGCCACCTGGGTGGTTCAGTTGGTTAAGCGTCTGCCTTTGGTTCAGGTCATGATCTCAGGGTTCTGGGATTGAAACCCTTATCAGGCTCTCAGCGAGGAGTCTGCTTTCTCCCATTCTCTCTCTCTCTCCCTGTGCTCTCTCTAACTCTCTTTCTCTCAAATAAATAGATTCAAGCTTAAAAAATACAAAACAAAACACAGAACAAGGTGATTTAAATTCTGGACCAAATTGTTTAAAGTCAGTGCATATTTCTAAAGTATGGGCCATTTCTGAAGCTGTCATGATAAATTATATTTCCCTTTGGATTTAAACTATCCTCTAGCTTACAATTTCATACCTGGGGTTACCTGGTTGAAATCAGAGTGAAGCAGACAAGTGATATTTCAAGGTATAAGCTACTGAACCTTATCAACAAATAATTATGGTTAGTAAATGTAGTTAATTGTAGTAACACTGAGGAAGAAGAAAAAAGTGTTTTTCATTTGTATGTAGTTTATAAAGTTGATACAAATGTCATAAATAATTTTTGTTGTTAATACTAGAATATATGGGCTTGGGGCATCTGGGTGGCTCAGTTGGTTAAGCTGAGCCTTCAGCTCAGGTCATGATCCCGGAGACCCGGGATTGAGCCCCACATCGGGCTCCCTGCTCAGCAGGTAGCCTGCTTCTCCCTCTCTCATTCCCCCTGCTTTTGTTTCCTCTCTAGCTCTGTTTCTCTCTGTCAAATAAATAAATAAATAAATAAATAAATAAATAAATAAATAAAATCTTAAAAGAAAAAAAAAAGAATATATGGGCTATATTCACCATAGCTTGGTAGATAGGAACACAAAATTGAAGGGCATTTGACATGACAGAACTTGCTGAAAATTATGAGAAAGAGCTAGGATCATAGTTTCTAGAGGTGTAGAGCACTATTATGCTTATATTGAGGACAATTTTGGGCACTGATACTTATGGCTAGAGACTGAACAAAATGAGGAAGGTGAGGATTTCTCGGTACTGACAAATGCCTACTGAAAGGTGAATGGTACTTAAAGAAGCTGTATTTAAAAAAAAAACAAAACAACACATCTTTTTTGGAAACTGAGTGGGGGATAATTTGTTCAAACTAAGGGATGAAACTGTTCTCATCTTTTTGGAAAGAAATGGAAATAAGTTATTCATGGCATGCTTCAGTGGTATATCCTATGAGATAGGACAAAATAAAATCTTGGGTTTACTAAACCTCTTTTTTGGAGGGAAGTGGAATCAATGATCAGATATTGGACATTTTTTTTTCTGTAATTTTCAAATGCCAGCCCTGGTGATTAGATGTCCTTTAAAGACTTTCAAGTTAAAGGAGTAGTTTTATATATCATTGTTTTGTCTTCTGTGGTGCTTTAATGAAAACCCAGCCTCAAAAAGCATTAGATGAAATGTTTATCAAGGTCCATGACAAGGGGACATTTTAAGCCTTTTCAATCAGCATTAGTAAATTTTTTTTAAGAGAGAAAAAGCAAAAGAATATTATTTGTCCCAATATAATAGCAGTGGGTATTCAAGGTGAAAAGGATTAAAGGGGGGAAAAGAACCGAGAGAATAAGGTTGTGCACCGTCCCCTTGCCAAGTTTTCCCCACACCTACAAAGCATCTTCAACCTTCTGGGACTGAACTGGAGTTTTTGGCCCAATGCTTCTAGATCATATCTGTTTTCTGTTCCCCTGTGGTACACTTGGCACCCATAGACAGAAGCGGGCTAAGTGATATACTTTTATAGCTGGAACCTAAACTTGTAACAAGGAAGAATTCTGTCCTAGGAGGTGGTTGGATCTTCAAACATGAGAACAGTTGGCAATTATGAGTCTCCAGTTCATTTGTATGCAGTTACCTTCAGTTTAATGTTTGTATAAAGTGTCTCAAGAAATAAAGATGTTGTTATCTCAGGAAAAAACAAATTGGTTAGCAGTTTTATAGCTTGATGCACTTGGATTAGTAATAGGTTTAGGGCTTTAAAAACTCAGTGAAGCTAATCGGGCTATAAACTCATGCCTAATTGGTATTACATATACAGTTGCCTTTTTATTGTCAGTATTTAAATATAAATGTTAAAAATTAAGCTATAATTATTCAAAATATTCTGTTATGTTAAAACCATCACAATTTATTCATCCCAACGAAGCAAATGCCACTTTAAGTCTCTTTCTTGCATTATCTCATTTGAGGCTCATGACAGTTTTGCGAAGTATTATTATCACTATTATATGAATGAGGAAATGGATGGAAGGTCAGAGATTTTAGTGGGTTGCCCAAGACTACCCTGCTGGTAAAGGGCAGAGATAGGACTTGCACTTAGGTCTTCTAATTCTTGTGACTGTCAGACTTCATATCCGTAGATCACTTTATGAAACCAGGCACTCTGATAGGAGATCAAAATACTTTTCTGAAGTATAACTTCTGTGTCCCTTCTGATGTTTCTCTCTCCAGCTTAACTGACCTTACTAGTCATTGATTACGAGAGGTACTGGGTGTGTGTGCTCAAAGCCAGAACTCCAACAAATGACCGCATTTCCCATATCCCTCAGGTCCAATGCACGTGTCATCGTCTATGTGAAGCTTTCTGCAATGCCCCCCAACTGAAATTAATTTTTCTTGTTGGGAGTCCCCAGAGGTCTGGGTTGAGATCCTTTTTTTTTTTTTTTTTTTTTTTTGTACTGTGGTTAATTGCAGATGTATTTCTCTTCCCCTTCCTGTTGGGAGCTCCTTGAGGAAATGCATGCTCCATTCATCTTTGATTTCCCTGCACCTAGCACAGTGTCTGGAAGAAAGCAAGTGTTAAATAAATTTCAGATGACTGATGAACTGACTGACAGATTGAATGTGGGGTTTCTCAGCTTTCAGTTGACAATTGACTCATTTTCCCTGGGACAGGTTTTCTGAGCACATCTTCCATCGGTCTTCCTCCCCCACTCTCGATATGCCAGTTAATCCTGATGAAAGTCTAAAAATTCTCTTTTGTGCTAAAATACATATTAATTTTTATTTTGATTTGAAGGCAACATTTGCATTTATATCTGTAAAGCTGTGAGGAATATAAAAAGGCACAAAGAAAATAAAATCCCCTATAATTCTACCATTATTAACGCATTGTTGTGTCTGTTTCACAAAAAGACAATGGAAATATTTGGTGTATATATATCTATATATATAATAAGTCTGGAATATGTCTATATATAATATATTATATATATATTAAATATTAAAATTAGAATAGAAAAATTTATTTACATCTATTCTAACTTATTAGAATAGATGTAAATAAATTTATTAAAATTTGATTATTTAATAAATATTAAATTAGAATACATATATCATGTGTCTACTCCTTGCAAGATGTGTCACTCACTTTAATATATTATATATTATATACAGTGCTTCTAAGATGTACCACACACTCTTTTAGGACATTTGCATAAATGAACTCATTTAATAAACTCATTTACTACTCCCATCAACTCTGTGGTAAGTTCTACTGGTACCATCCCCATTTTTTGGATGGGAACACTAAAGTACAGGGATGTGACGTAACTTACTCAAGGTCACACAACAGTGAGGGATGAAACTATGATTTTAACTTAGTCATCTGGCTCCCAGTCCATGCTTCTAGCCATGATGCTTTATTGTCTTTTAGATAGAGATTTAAAAAGAAAAACAGTATCAGGATTTTATTGAATATATTATATATGTTACCATGATATCAGGAGCATTTCTCTCTCTCCTAAAGACTATTTAAAAACACCCTCATGTCTCAGCTCCCATGTCACCCCCTGGGAGAGGCTTTCTCTTACACTAAATCTAAAGCAGTATTTCTCAGTGGGGGCAGATTTTGGCACTGGCTAGAGACGTGTTTTATTGTCATGACCGGGGCGAGTGCATTTAGTAGCATGAGTAACACAGGCAATGCTGCTAAACATTCTTGAAGGCACAAGAACTCCTTCTCCCCCACCCTGCCCAAATAGAATGGAAAGACTATGGTTTCAAATGTCAGTAGTGTGGGGCTGAGAAGTCCATGTATAAACTAGCCCCAGGTTCTTGCCACCAGCCAATTCTCCGTCTCATTGTCCTCATAGCGCTTTCTAGTATTCTGAAAATGTTCAGTTTATGTGTTTGTTGGTTCACCTGTGGACTTCAAGTCTCTTCTATCCTTGACTGAAATATGAAGCTTTGTCTGTATTTATTAATTAATTGCTATATCCTAGAGGAGGACTTGGAATATAGTTGGAACTTAATAAATAAGGGGTCAAAGAATGCATAGCATTTCTTGCTTGGTGTATCATAAATTATTTAACAATTTCCCCATTCAATAAAAAAATAGATTGTTTCCTACTTTTGCTACTTTAAATACCCGTAAACATTATCTTCATGAAATTTTTTGTGTATGTATTCATTTATATAGGTTGAATTCACAGGGAATGATTTATTACATTAATGGCCAGATTTCTAAAGGTCTGAATATCTGAATATGATATACTAATTATTGCCTTCCAGAAAGTGCTTGTCAATTTACAGTGGTTGGAAGAAGTTTGCTGTTCTCACGCCAATTCTAGATTTTACCAATAAAATAATTTATTTTTATCAGTTCAAAAAGAACTTTGAGTCAAGTTTCCAAAGTTTCTAAATCCAAAAAATAGTTTTTTGCTATCATGAGAGGTAGAAGTTTTTTGGTTTGTTTGTTTGTTTTTTTCCATATTTGCTGCCTTTCTGAGGAATCTTTGTTCCACAACTAGATTCATGGGTAATTCTAAGATCTGCATTATTCAGATTAGGTAGGTAAAGACACTCATTTTGTGTTTGTAGATCAAGAACTCTTGTTGAACACTGTTTATTGGATGATTGACAATTGAGTTTGGATTATTTAGCTGGTTCTTGGCTTTTTGTCACAAGGGCTCTAAGGTGACATATCAGTTGGCAGACTTTGGAGGCTCCCTGTTTCCTTTGAGGCCTTGACCAGTTGTTGTCCACCTGTGATACGCCTGAATAAACGAAGAATAGAGATATGTTCTCCACAGGGACCCTGGAGAGGCCAGAAGTCAAGCCAGCCCCACTGGAATGAAGGGAAGAATTAACCAGGAGAAACAAATGACCTGTTTACTCACAACTCCTTTTTGCCCACAGTGTGTATGCCCAATGTATTATGAAATCTACGAATCTAATGGAGGGTTTAAGATTTATTTTCCTGGTGGAATCACCTGTCTTAAAGTTAACACTGTGGTGTCCAAAGTGGCATATGTAGACCTAGCAGAATTGCAAAACCCTGTAATGAGGTTAGAGCATCTATTTATGTTAACTTTTTAAAAATCCCAGTGTAATACTTATTTTTACGTATTTTATAATGTATATAACAGTTAATATGGCAGCATATGTGTTCACTGTGTGTGTGTGTGTGTGTGTGTGTGTGTGTGTGCAGTGGGCTTGCTATCCCCCCCCTCTTTTTTACTAATAAAAGTTTACAACAAAAACTTTGGAGACCATTGGTCTAAGTAATAGACTACGGTCAGCTCTCTCTCTATCCGCTATCTCTATCCCACTCCACCTGAAGGAAAATCAATTTTCTTCTGCTTCCTTTTGGTACCCAGGGTGTGGTTGCTGGAACATTTACAGTCACAGCAGCTGCAGTAGTGGCCTGAGTAGACTTTTCCTCTGAGTTTCTATAGTGGTAACAGGATTAACAGACTCTATTCTGGAAGTACTTGGGTGGCATAACACCTCCCAGCAGAACTATTCCTGACAAGGATGTGCAGATGGAAATGCATATTTATGTCACTTAAAGCCTACCAGAGACACAAGGATTTGAGCTATAACAATAAATAGAAAAAAAAAAAAATCTCCAGCGTTTTTGGTAACCCATAGTCAAGTGCATTGACTGTGCTTGGCGGAAGACCTACAGTTTGCTCTTTGTCCAAGCATAAAATATTCAGCACTCAAGCACGTTAAGGTAGACTATTCTGAATATATTTGAGAGTGTTAGAACAAGCTAGCACAAAGTTAGGTTAAAATTTCAGGTCTTAAAAATAACAGGACAGTTCTATGAAGTATTTGGGCCATTTGAGGAGGAAAAAAGTCTCCTTTGGAAAACGTGTCCAATTCTTCCATTTATTAATAATGATAGGTTTGAAAATCATTTCCAGAGGGCAAATCGTCATTGTAATCAAGGTTTAAAGTTTAAAATATCTTTTAGCAAGCCTTGATACACCTTCTGCTAGCTTCCTTTAAAATACTTAGGACAATATAAAAAAAGAAAAATGCTCACATCCACAGAATACATATTATATTGACCTGGAGAATCTTTACACTATATATCAACCCATTAGAACTGAACTGAAGAATTCGATCAGTCTGGCACTTATGCTGAGAGGGAAATGAACAGCCTTTATTTCCCTATTCCTGGCTCAGGAACCCGAAAACTGAGTTGCCATGGTTTTTGAAGAGGTGTGCTTTGCGACCTGACCAAAGAGCTAGAATTCTTTGTCACTCTACCCAATCCAGATAAGGTTTGTTACAAGAAACAGAAGAAAACTTTCAAAAACTGTTCAGGGTTCTCATTAGGTTACATGAAGAGCTCTATGGAGAAAAGAGAAGGTAATCTCCAGAGGCAAATTGAGATGAAAAGCCCACAGCATAGATCCAAAGGGACATAGTGAAAGTAAAGACTCTGAAAAAGTCAAAATTGTACTTGGAGAATTAACATGTGCCTTAGGAGCGGCAAAGAACAGAATTGGCACTGCAGAAAATATCATCAGTAATGTGCAGCTTAAATATGAACAACTTTCCCACGGTTCAGAGGTAAAACACAGGATTCAAGCTATGATAGCAAAAATGACGTTAGATATGTGCATCAGAGCACGCAGCTGTCACATAATAAATACGTCTTTCAAAGAAGAAGCCAAAACAATCTAAACAAAAAATTTGTTCACAGATAATCCTGAAGCCTATGTTCTAAGTAGAAACAATTTTTGAATGTGTACCTTACTGCTTAAAGTTTAGGAAAAAGAGACCCACAATCCTAGAAAATATTTTGAATTACAGAAATAAAGATCATTTTGAAATATGCAGACAAGCAAAACTGTAGAAAAAACTGTCCTGAGTTTGTCCCCTAATCCTTCTTGCACAAAACTAAGTGCCAGAAGACAGTCATACAACATTTTCTCAATTTTGAGGGAATATAATTATGCCTTGATTTTATCCTCAATCCAGTCAACTTTTCTGTGTGAAAGTCCAATAAGGCATTCTCATCATGCACTCTCAGAAGAAAATGTCCTACCCAGATAAAAGCAATGAAAGATTTCCTAAATAAACTATTTAGAGTCATATTTTCACTTTGTGAGACAGAAAAAACAAAATCAGGAGCACAGGTTTTGAGAAGCTGAGGTAAGGAAAGGTGACAAATTGTCCTCAGGAATTACAATGATAGTGTTGGGGTGACTTTCAGCATTCAAAACCAACTTTCACTGGACGTTACAAAGCCAGCAACCTGGAATTGTGTGGAAGTGTTTAGTCTCTTTTTAAGGATGATATCTGGGTGGAGAGTAAGGAAACCTTTGCATGATTCATTTTCATTCTGGATTGTGGGAGTAACCTCGAAATTACATGGAAGAAAGATGTTCCAATAAGACCTGTACTCACAGAAGTGTTTTCTGGATTGTCTAAATGAGCATGAGCTTTCCAATTTTCTGAATCTTTCAGGTTTTCTTTTTTTTTTTTTTTAAGATTTTATTTATTTATTTGACAGAGAGAAACACAGCCAGAGAGGGAACGCATGCAGGGGGAGTGAGAGAGGGAGAAGCAGGCTTCCCGCTGAGCAGGGAGCCCGATGTGGGACTCGATCCCAGGTCTCCGGGATCATGACCTGAGCTGAAGGCAGTCGCTCAACCAACTGTGCCACCCAGGTTCCCCCCCCCCTTTTTTTTGTTTTCTTAAATGAACATTTCAGTGCAACGGACTGTCCTAAAATCTCAGAAGATTATATTGCTTCATTGAAGAAATAGTCCCTTTAAAAATGACAAATTAAAAATGAGGATCTATAGTGTGAGTGCTAACATGTGCTAAGATGATGATGTGGATTAGGAACGAAGACAGTCGAAAAGAAACTTTTAGAGTGGTCAGTGTGTAGACGTTGATAATTTTCTTTCTTTTTTGGAAAGTGCTAGACATACTTCCTTTTTATAAAAAAATATTTTATTTATTTATTTGACAGACATCACAAGTAGGCAGAGAGGCAGGCAGAGAGAGAGAGGAGGAAGCAGGCTCCCTGCTGAGCAGAGAGCTGGATGTGGGCCTTGATCCCAGGATCCTGAGATCATGACCTGAGCCGAAGGTCAGGCTTTAACCCACTGAGCCACCCAGGCACCCGACATACATCCTTTTATAACAAAAGGAATGATTAAGGCAAATATCGTATGTTTTTATTCTTAAGTGAATTTCTGAAATATTTTCATAAAGAAAGGAGGAAGAGAGAATGAGGGAATGAACTCCAGATCATCACTCAAGACTCAGAGGAAATGGTACTTTATTTAATAACTATTTGTCAACTGCTACTATACCTGGAAATCCTTCCAGGTACTGGGAATACAAAGATGAATGAAATCCATTTCTGTCCTCATGGACCTCTTAGCCTTCCCTAACCTGTGAAGAAGAAGGTCATTTCTGTGCTTCTATAGCATTTTGTTCTAACTGCATCTTTCCCACTATTGAGGGAAGGGGCCTATAACTTGGTGTCCCTGAGCTTAGCCCGGTGCTTGGCATAGAGGTCAAATGAATGTAGGTGTATGTCAGCTTACTAAATGGCAGGTAACTGAATGCTTAAATATGGTTCTCTGGCTTCTTCTAGTCCCGTGCACTTTCGTTTATTATATTATGTCCAAATCAGGCACGATAAAAACCAATATTTTCATAGAAAAAATTCTCAGAGATAAAGCTCTCTGGAAACTAAATAGAACTATAGAATTTTAGATGTGGAATTAACTGTAGATGTCAGTCAGTTTCATTTCCCACACACCAATTCATCCATCCACTCATTCATTCATTTAGCACCTGCTATAATAATACAAGTAATGATAGTTAACATTTGCTTCACACTTTGAGTAGCTTTGAATGGATTCTCATTTGATCCTCACAATAACCCAGTGAAGAAGTTATTACAAGTTCAGTTTTTCTAGTGAGGAAGGGGGTTTGCCTTATTCACTGTTGTATTCTTTTTTTTTTTTAAGAATGTATTTATTTATTTGATACAGAGCAAGAGATCACAGGTAGGCAGAGAGGCAGGCAAAGAGAGACGCGGAAGCCAAGTTCCTGCTGAGCAAGAGCCCCATTCGGGACTCCATCCCAGGACCCTGAGATCATGACCCGAGCCGAAGGCAGAGGTTTAACCCTCTGAGCCACCCAGGCGCCCCTCACTGTTGTATTCTTAAGCTAGTAAAGATCAGAGTAAGAATTTGAATTTAGGTTTTTGGCAGGTACAGGTTTTCCTCTTAAGCCCTGTGGTGTATGTGGGGGGTACAAAGGTGAGTGAGACATAATTGTGCCTTTGGGGACTTTATGGTGTATTTAAAGGAGATTGCCCACAGGCAACCCTTGTCAACAAGTAGATTGCCCACCAACAACCCTTCTATGCCATCTGTAACCTGATTTTTGTGTAATTCTGCTTAATGACTAACGGCTGCTCAGAATTCTCCAGTGAGGCCAAGGTTCAACTGAAAGGAGAAAAAGGACAGTGAGATTGTGCATGATGGGAAATAAGACCGTTTGATTGTTGTCCTACTTTCTTGGACTCTGATGCATGATTATGAGTCATTGCTAAGGCCATCTTCCATATTTACAGGGCATTGCTCCATTAGAGGATGAGGGTTGGTTCTCATCCTATCAGATGGGTGGATTAATCACCTGACTGCCCCTTTAAGAGGCTCTAGCAATTAGGTTGTCGTAGAAACAACAACAACCACAACAACAGTCTTGGCTGGACACCCTGTAGGTCTAGTAGGTGAGTGCTCTAGTTCTATCAAGTTTAGTAAATAACAATATTAACCACACTCACCCTTTATGCTTTAGGTTTCTGTAGGTGCTCTTAAGTTCTACATCCTCACCTTCAGGCTGACGGGTCGAAGAATTTCTGCTGTTGTTTTTCCTCTGGAAATCTAAGATCTAAGGTAGGAGGTGGCGTAAAATTGGAATTCTCGGCAACTGGAGTTGAGGACTCTTTGAAATTCCAGGTCTTCAGTTTCTGAAATACTTTTATGTTGCCATAAAGGTAAAACTAATCATTACAGTTCCTTGTTAGAAGCTCATTGGCATTTGTATTTTTGTCAAAGGAGTTACATAAAACTGCATTTTAAATAATTGGTATTTATGGATTTGTTTGTGTCTTTGTGCTTGTAATTTAGTACTTTGGATGTTTAGGCTTTCAACAAAGCAGCTCTCTACTACTGCTACATCTGCTTTGGGTTAATCTCACTTTAATTGAATGCCAAATACATTTGCAGAAGCTCAAAAAGTTGAAAACAGTAACAGAAATTCTAAAGGAATAATACTTAAAATGGAACCATAGGGTCTCCTGGGTTACATGAACTTACTACTTAGCTAATGGAATATTTAAACCTGAAATGAGCCAGCCATACTTTGAAGTTGTCCCTTGGTGATACAAGCAAGTCTAAATATACCAGGTGAGTCCAATTCAATAATTGTGCCAGACTGAAAGGGTGTTTTTTTTTTTTTTCCTCTAAGAGAGCTCCATAAGTCAGAAGATACTGCTGATGTTTTAAAGAAAATACATTTGCTATTGTCAAGGTTGCTTTGAGATGAACACCTGTAAAGGTGATCAGCTTGTTGAGTCCAACTGGAATATGTAAACAGTTTATACAGTGTGTTGGCATGAGCCCACCTGGACTTCGTTTTATAATACCTAGGCAGTGATTCTTAAACCAGCCTTCATCAGAATCACCTGGAGTGCGTGTTAAAACACTGATGGCTGTTACAGTCTCAGGATTTCTGATTCTGTCAGTCTGTGTTAGGGGTAGACTTTAATTTCAAGTAACTTCCATTCAACAGAGAGTGATGGGAAACTTAGCCTGTCTTATGGCCACGGGTCTGCCAGCTGCTTCAGGAGATTCTCATTATTCTCCATTAGTCTATTTGCTGCAGGATGTTAATATACAAATGCAAGACTTGTAGCTCAAGTTTTCATTTGTTATGCACCTATTATGAGAGCCACGAAGCAACTGAAACTGACTTTGTGCCCAAGGTCACACAACCAGGACTCAAACCCAGTCCACTCAAACCCTTGCTATCATCTACCTCTGCACAGATTCCTTAAAATCCTCTGAGATAAGTGCAAAGTGTGGATATAAACTCTTGAGTCCAGTAATGTGGCCCTACCTATGATTAAGGATTTTTAGTTAGAATCGAAATGAGTCCCTTTCCCTTTCTAAGCAAATGGTTTTTTGTTGAGATTACAAGGAAACGAAGCACCTTGATGCAGAAGGATTGAAGCTCTTTTTCCCTAGAAACTTGAGAACTCTATGGACAACTTCTTAGACACCGGGCTTGTCATTATGAGTTGTAAAGGCTGGTGCCTGGCTCCAGGTTCATCTCCAAAACTTAAGCCCGAGAAATTTCTTTTTCCAATGTGTGCAGACCAAGTTGAAGAGCACCACAGAACCGAACCACGTCAACCACAAGCTTGCATGCATTCAGCTTAATTCACATACAAATTGTGAATTTGTTGGGCTGCTTAGGGGCTCTTTCAGTATTTTGTTTTGTTTTCCTCATGGATGAATTTGTTTTTATGATCACCCTTTTAGATCTAATCTTTGCTCCCCTTTTATTGCGCTCTTTCTCCATCTGACTTTTGTGCCCTCCTTTTCTCCACCTACTCTTGAGGTTTTCTTTCTTTCTTGAGTCTAAACTGATATGCAATCTGCAGTGGATATGTACAAGAAGGCCATATCTATAGTCTATATATTTCCCGTGTGCCTTAATCTTCATTCTTCATCACAGCAGACATTGTTAAAAACACCAGATTGATGTAAAAATCAAATCCCTGCGTCTATCTTCATCCCTAATAAGGCAGAGGGGAAATCATGAGGTGTGGGTAAAACTGGCTTAGTAAACTATAATAAAGAGCCAAAACATATTTTCCTTTAAGTGTGTAAGCAGACCTTTTGCGGACTGATTCCAAGTGCCTGCTGAGCATGTTACATGGACCAGATACATTGCATTCTTCCTGGGTCTTCCACACACATTACAATGAAGGTGAATAACCCGGGTTCCCATGTAGCCATGACTCCATGCTGCAGCTGATGTGAAAAACATCAGTGGCTGAGCTGTTTTGCTTCGTTATGTTCTTCTACCTATTCTGGAAGCCCTTTGGATGAGCTCCAGATGTTCCATAAAAGGTGGCACTTCTGTATAAAGAAAAACGCCTAGTTGTCTTGTTGGCAGCCCTTAACGAGTGTGTTCTCTGAAGATAGGAAAGCACCCTGCAGAGGACATGTTTAACGCACACTATAATTTCCGCCATGCTCACTCCCTGTCTGACTTTACAACTGCCCCTTCGCCTTCCCAAGTGCCGGCGGCAGTAATGGGGTCAGTTAGAAAGTCTCCCTCCTTGGGAGTCTACCCTCTGAGACTTCAGTGGAGTTAAACACCAGGAAAAAGTTCAGCCTTCTGGGGTATTTTTTTTTTTAATTCATTTAGAAATTCACTCAGCAAAATGCCATTTTCCATCCAGTTCTCTATTAAAACACTACAGTTGATAACATCCCTGTGATTTTTGCAGTTCCCCCACCCCCACCTCGTGAACCATCCCACAAAGAAAGGAGATGGTTGAAATGCATGTTAAGGGAAAACATAATATTATATCTTCTTTTACTTTCGCAAAGGGTGTTAAAACAGATTCATTAGTTTTGACTAAATACAAGGTTTCCGTGCGGATTTTCAGTGACATGACAATGTTGATACGTGAGCTCAAGACAATGGAGGTTAAAACTGTTTGAAAATATATGTCTCTGATATAGCTTGCATGTTGAGGAAGTTACAGAATAAATATATGGTAGGTATTTTTCAACGTAAGAAAAGGATTTTTAAGGCAGGGATGTCTTCAAGAAACATCTTTTGTGCCATGATGACCTAGCCAACAAAATAATTTTGGGTGAAGGGGAGGTTGATAAGAGAAAGGAATTTATAATACTGATATGTCAATATATTTTTCAATAAACTTTTCCCCAGATTTTCTCAAATTCTCATCACTGTAAGAATTATAATTATATGTCTTCTTCCCACTTTGAAAGTGGCACGAGGTGCTCATTTGCAGTTCTGCTGTTCAATTGTCACTAGAATAGAAATGTCATGACTCAGTTAACAATGCTTTATTATTCACATTGATCTTTTTTTATAGTGTTCTTTATCTCAAAAACATTGTAAATCAGATATCTACCTCCCACTCTTTTGTTCATTTGCAAATTTTTATTATTCTAGTTTAAGAAAGCAGTGGTGTGTCAAGAGTTAGTGTATACTGTTTATGTTCTCCCTGCTTCAGAATCTTTTCCTCTGTATGAAGCAGAGATGCCAGAAGCATCCCTAATTCTAACTTCTTTAAATACACCCTCATAAGAAAATTTTGTATCTTGTCTGGATCAGAAGCGGTTTGATGTTTTTTAAATCCACAAAGGTGAAACAATGGGGTGAAAGTATATTTTAGTGTTAAGAACAAAAGTACTTTTGTCTTTTAAAATGTTATCACTTGCTTCTGACTCAGTTTCTCCCTCTCTAGCTATGTATGTGCCTTGTACTGCACTATTGCTCTCTAACAATTCAGGATATATGGTGGGGACCTAAGAGAAGATTTGGAAGCAAGACAGCAAGTAGGAATTCACTCACTCATTTAGGAAACACTTATAGGCTCTTTATAAAGTACCTGACAATAGTCTAAGTGTTGGTAGATACACACAGAGGGTTAAGACCTGGACCTGCCTTCACAGTTTGCTATTCAGTGGGGTGACAGGCATTTAGGCTACTTCAGGAGCATACAATAAGCAGATAATAGAGGTATGTACCAGTTCTGTGGGTGCAAAAGTCAGGAATTTGCAATTGTGTTGGATGTCATGCAGGACAATATCTAAGCGGAGATGAAATTTTCATTGAGTCTCAAAAAACTAGTATTGAGGGCACGTATTGCATGGAGCACTGGGTGTGGGGCATAAACAATGAATCTTGGAACACTGAAAAAATAAAATAACGTAATAAAAAAATAAGGAACAATAATAATAAAAAAATTAGTGTTCGATTTTTAGTTGACAATTAAAAAGCAGGGTTAGTCCATGAAGTAGAAAAAGTTTGTGAAACTTTGAAGGGTGAAAACTAGTGATTAGCAAAGCATGGTAAGATCGTGATGGGAATAGGGGGAGGAGAGAGAGGGACTGGTCAGCGTTAAGGCAAAGATTTTATCTTTTCTTGTGGATTTTAGACTTTAGCGACTAGGGTGGTAGTTCCTGATCTGGGGGAGAGGTGGGCCCTAAAGGAATCCTTGTGGATTCTCTTGGAAAAATGCACTATATTCAGACATATGATATAGGCGATCCACGCCTACCCTCCTCCCAAACATACAAATTATATCCAGATTCCTTTAACTCCTAGTGAAAAGTGAAATAAAGTCTTAAGTAGGGATAAAATAAGATCTTATCCTTGTCTCAGAAAGGCTGTTGTGAAGGATGGATTTTAGGGAAAGTAGACAGGAGTCCAGGATCCTAATTATTATTATTTGACTGCTGTCTTTCAAGTGAACATGTAAACCAGTTACTGCCATCTCCTTACACTGTTTTTCTCTGAGCCACTGCAATATCAGTCTCTCAGAGTCTTTCCATACCTCTTCTCCTTGCCCAAGAGATGAGAAGATTTTAAGAAAAAGAGTCTGGTTAAAAGGACCCCATGCTACAATGAAGGCAATAATATTTCCAGATGAAAAGCAAGCCACTGAATTTGGCAATTTGATGATGTTTGCTAAAACAATTTCAATAAATGAGTAAGGATAGAAGACACATTAATTTTGGGTGTTTCTATAAGAACATAGAAAAGTTGAATATGTATTACTTTCTCAGTAGGTAATAGTAGCTAAATATTTCTAAAGGCTTTTGATGTGCCAACATTCCATAAGGCTTTTGCTGTATAAGCTGATCTAAATCTTTACCTTGGCCCTATTTACTGAACATCATTGCTTTCCACCTTTTACATAGGAGGAGTCTGAGGCACAGAAAGATAATATAAGTTGTGAGTTAAAATTACAGATAGTGAGAGGCACAGTGAGATTTAAACCAGGAAGCCTGGTTTCCGAAAAGAGGGTGAGCTTTTAACTGTTACAGTGTACTGTCTCTGATAAAGTAGAAGTCATAGGTAAATAGTAACCCTCATAACACATGTACTGTAATGGGTAATATTGATCATGTGGTAGTATGATAATAATTAGTGAGCGATATAAATTGTACACAAAGAAGAAACTTCAATCTCAATTTGAACAGGTTGCCACTATTCAAATAGGTGCTAGCAGTAGACGTTAGTTCCCTTAAGTTTTAGAAGTTCGAATGTGAAGAAAGACATTTTTCAAAGGTGACTGACTATCTATAACAAGATCTAAAATATTACAATAATGTAAAAATACTGAAGAAATGTAACGTTGTATTATGTTGTGTTTCACCATAAATGGAAAAAACCTTGACAAAATCTTTTGTCTCTGATGAAAATTTAATTGGAAAACTAAACTATCTGCAGCTTAAGTATTCATTCCTACCACTCAAAAGGAACTGTTGGTCTTATGACTAATGTTAAGTTGTCAAAAAAGTAATGCTCCACTAATAGAGATTCAGAGATGGTCTCAGTTTTTTAATGATAGCACGAAAGTTCCGGGACAAGGATCCCTGGGACCTTGCTCTCAGTTGTGTGTCCTATCTCCTAGCTAAAACAGGGGGGTACATGTAGGAAAGGAAAATAGTTCCCAAGTCAGTGTACTGGATCCTGATGAAACAGTCAAGATTTTTTACTTTTTCAAAGTGTGATGCGGGGTGCCTGGGTGGCTCAGTCGTTAAGTATCCCAGAGTCCTGGGATCAAGCTCTACATCTGACTCCCTGCTCAACAGGAAGCCTGCTTCTCCCTCTCTCACTGCCCCTGCTTGTGTTCCCTCTCTAGCTGTGTTTCTGTCAAATAAATAAATAAAATATTAAAAAATATATATATGATGCTAAATGTTGAAAATTGATAACAAAAAGTTTTATAGTTTAATAAAGAAAAATGTATATTCCTCCCACTGATTTTTTTTCATGAATCATTTATTCTTTGATAGACTGTATTCAGGTTTTATTTGCATTATGGTTATCTTTACTGATGAAAAGGTGCAACTGGGTTGTATCCCCAAATGCCTTCATTCATTTTGTAAATGGTATTGTCCACTATAGGGCAGACACTGTAGTAGGTAAGGAAACACTCAGATAAAAACCCAAGTCAGTCTTCGTTTATCTACCAATAGCCAAGTCCAGTAAAGTGACATTGAGAATCCCATGTACCAAGTGCTATGACAGAGGTTATGGGGATGCCAGTGAGGGATGCTCACAACCTCCACGGTAAAAGGTCTTCCCAGAGAAGATAAATCAAGAGATGAATCTAGAGGAAGAATAGGAAGCAAGCACATTTTCTTTTGCAAAAAGCATAAAGCTTTTGGTAAATTTTTTTTTTCTGTTACCAGCATCCTGGCACATATTGTAAAAGAAGAACAAGCAGAGGAGAAGAAAAACTGCAGACTGCCAAGTAAGGTGAGTGCGTAAGAGTATTTAGTGGTCAACAGGGTTAGTGCCTTTATATATGTAAAATTGCATATTCAGAAATTTTCTTCTTTACATATACTGGTGTATCCACTGCTTCAAATGTGGCTCAGGAAAATACTCTCAATTATACCATCTTTAGCTCATAAATATTTACGTTGGTGACACATCCTGGTTTGGAAGTTGAATGTGCTTCTTCTTTCTGGACACACAGTTACACAACATTTTCCAGTGGCCGTTTTGCATCTGGGTGGTGCCATGCAAATGGTTCTGGCAGAAGGGATGTGCGAAAAAAGGATGTGCCACACTTGCAAGTTTGTCCTCTAAACTGTGTCACATGATTCTCCACATTCCATTTTTTATTTAATGGGCAGCTTTAAGCAAATGATGCAGTAGGGGGTGTGGGGATGGGGTCTTTTGGTGTTGGCCATTAAGGAGGGCACATGATGTGATGAGCACAGGATGTTATAAGCAACTGATAAATTATTGAACACTACTTTTGAAATTAATGATGGACTATATGTTGGCTAATTAAATTTAAAGAAAAAAAAATCCAGTGGTGATAGCAGAGCCAAAAGATAAAAAAAAAAATCTAGATCCCTGAGTCACCACATGAGAGACAACAACTCAAACTATCTACCTGTGTTGAGCTTTGAGTGGCTTGGGATAAATTTTTATTAAGTTAGGCCACTTCTTTTTTTTTACAGCCACGGCTCTTAATGACTCTGGGCAATAATATGCAATACAACTCATATGTAAATTAATTAATGAATATTTTCAGTATGTATTGTAGAATAATAATTTTAAAAGTATCTAATATATATTAAATTCCAGGATTTGAACACAGTGTATTTATTATGTAATCTTGTCCTATAAGAAATGCCATGAAGGGAGTACTATTACTGTCATGCCCACTATAGTGATTGAGAAATTGGGGCCCAAGAACTGGAGCACTTACTTAAGATCATACGATTAACAATAGTGTGGCCAAGACTTGAATCCATGCAACTGCCCACGTAACAGTATATTATGTCCCACTGGTAGATATGGTAATATATGTCGAACAACTTATGTTGCATATTATTTCTTAAAAGAAGGAAAACACAGTTGAACAACAACCAGCATCTTTCCCTTTATTCTGTAAAATAATGTAGAAGATCTGTTTCACCCTGAGTATAACAACAGAAATCCTTCTCACCAATATGTCCTTCCATAAAAATATGTATTTGGACATAGACTGGTGTCAAACCCTTATTTTTGACCACTAGAACTTCATTTGGTTCTCAAAATCTCTACCAGCTCATTGTAGTTAGACAAATAATAGATGAATACATACACTTTTTAAGTCTAGCCAAATGGATGTTTGACTAACAACAGAAATGGCTGATAGAAGTCAATCAGTGTTTAAAAGATTTCATTTATTTATTTGATAGAAACAAAGCTAGAGAGGGAACACAAGCAGAGGGACTGAGAGAGGGAGAAGCAGGCTTCCCGCTGAGCAGGAAGCCCGATGTGGGGCTCCATCCCGGGTCTCCAGGATCATGACCTGAGCCGAAGGCAGTCGCCTAACCAACTGAGCCACCCAGGCGCCCCTATTATTTAGTGTTTAAGATGTGATTTCTTTTTTTTTTTTTTAAAGATTTTTATTTATTTGACAGAGAGAAATACAGAGAGGGAACACAAGCAGGGGGAGTGAGAGAGGGAGAAGCAGGCTTCCCGCCGAGCAGGGAGCCCGATGTGGGGCTCGATCCTGGGGTCTCTGGGATCATGACCTGAGCTGAAGGCAGTTGCTTAACCAACTGAGCCACCCAGGCACCCCATTATGTGATTTCTTTTAACAAAAACAAAACTGAGCTGTGACTATAACAAGCTCTAAGTTCTTAGTCAAAGAATCTCATTTTTTGATGGTTGTCGCCTCTCTGGTTTACTCTATGGAACAATTTATCCCATCCCTTCACCCTCCTCGAGTTTTGAAAACAGTGTTCCATGATGAATGCAAGGGCCAAGTCTGCATTCAAATCTGAGGATTCTGCATGCCTGCCCCACCGCGCTGGCATTATCATTCCTCCCAGGTGGGAGAGAAGAGAGTCTCAACCAACAAAGCTCTCTATTACAATGATGAACTTGCATTTGAATAAAAAGACCTTCAACTTGATTACTTGCGTTACACCCCCCCCCCACCCCGGCTCCCAGGAGCTGGATTGACCCTTACCAGGGACTAGTGGCAGTGAGGCACACCCACTCTCATCATGGTTCTGCATTCGTAACAAATACATTTTTACCTTTTGCGACAAAACAGCCCTATTGTTATCAGCTGTAAATCTATTAAAAACACACAAGGGCGTTTTAGTATGTGTACCATGCATGGAAAATATTACTTCCTGACAGGCTTCACGTGGCAATGGAGAAGAGGTTTCACTGAAGGAAACAGCAGTAGCAAACAGTGAGCAGGGTGCAGGAGGTAATTGTGCCTTTAACATTGGCGTTACATGTTCACTTAAGACTAAGACTCCTGCCCCTGCCTCATCCACACCCAAAGGACCTGCTAGACAAGCAGCCAGTCATCTCTCTCTGGGATCAAGCTGTCAACGCAAACTTGAATTCTTTCCCTTTTTCTGAGCTAAGTTCTGCCCCCAGAGCTCCCAACGCCTTCCTGAGTGAAGGCTCTAAAAGAGCTCCCTTCTAAATCGCATCACATGCACAGCGCTCTTCAAACTGACAGAACAAAAGAGCCAAATTACAAAAGTATGGTCTGAGTGACTTGTTAGTTGCGCTGGATGATTACTTCTTAATGGGCTCTGAGAACAGGCTGTGGGTTTTGACGCTGCTTAACTAAATCTTGCAGAGTTCTTTCCTAGTGAGTTACTAATTAAGGTTGATTTGCTTAATCAGCTAAACACACACTAATGAAGGAGAGAGACATAGAGAAAGGAGCTGGGGCAAAAGGTAGTCCCTTCTACTCTCTCTTACTGGCAATGAAATTACACGGACCACGAGTCACAAAGATAAATTTTCATTGGGAAGGACTAAACAGGAGTGATGTGTGTGTGTGTGTGTGTGTGTGTGTGTGTGTGTGCGCGCGCGCACGCGCATGGCTTTTTCCCTTCCCAAACTGATGCTATGCCAAGTAACAGTCTTGTTTTCTTGAAGGCTAGTTAGCGCTGGATGCTCCCGAAGCCTATTGTCTACTCCTTCCACCCTGCTTCCTCTTAACTGTTAATGAACATGTTCAACTGGCCAGGGTCACTTGATTATTCTGACATAATGAACTGGGGGATATGATTTCCAAGTTCTGAGGCTGACACTGGCAGGGTGACGATTTCACCTCGGGCTGCCCCAACTGTATACTCGACACACTTGGAAGAATAAATATTGATCTGCTTTCTGAGGATGTGTGCGATGTGAAATGTTAATGCTTTTAAACGACTTTGGACATACAAAGTAGCTATTATTACCACTATTATTATAAGGTATAAAATCTCAGAGAGTATCTCATCTTTACCCTTTATCCTCATGATTAGTGCACATGTGTTGCGTGCCCACTGTATTCACATCACCACTCAACTGACTGGATATAGTGATGACATTCTAAGACAAAGACATTCATTTTGTGACTCCTTAGCAAGGAAGGGAAGGGTTATTTTCCACAGCTATGTGAATTCATATTGTTTTGTGAACTACTGAGTGAATGTTTATTCCCTCATGGGTCCTCACTTGTTAATGGGTTAGAGATTTTCTACTTGTCTTCCCTAGGTGATACATTTTTTTTGTATAAAGAGAAGGGGAAAAAATTCCATTTAAAATCATAGTTGGTTACAAAATTTGAGGCCCTATGAGAGATGGGGCTAATAGCTGAACTTTGGTTTGGCAGAATAATTTCTGAAGAAGTTGGATACTAAAAGTGTTTCCCCCAAGCCACGGTATAGGAGATGGTTCTAGTTAAATTGCCATATGTAAGAAAAAGCTGAAATTTGTGGTTTGGGTGGTACTGGTAAAGTTTGAGAGAAATAAGAGTACAATAATAGGGTGGGAGGCAAGATCTCAGAATGGCATGATGGCCAAAGAGAATGGTCAATTGACATAGTTAACAACATGACTATCTAACATCATTTTAAAATTGCTTGCTAGCCGTACTTTGATCACAAAGCCCTTATCGCCATGATTTTTTCACTTTTGTCAAACTTTAGTACAAACCTATAAGATATAATCTATTGTTGATAATATTAAGAGCAAAGAGATTGAAATCATTTTTAGTGAAGCCAGCTGAGGACCCAGATAGGCGAGTGAAGTGTGGAAAAGTGTTCGCAATGAGCAACTTGGGATTGGGAAGATGGCAATTCTGCTTTCTTCAAGGATTCTAGACACTTGAAGAGATTCCTGGGCTGGCATCTGAGTTATATATTTGTTTATTTATTAAATGTATTTATTCAAGTAATGGGTATTGAACAACTACTATATGCCAGGAAGGCTGAGAGCAGTTTGGGAATACAAAAGTGACTAGAATTGAATAAATCTATGTTCTTAATACATAGTATTAATCATCATAAGTAATGAGATGTACCTATATCTACCTTGAAGCAATTTAGAAATTTATAATGATTTTATGTGATCTGCCCCCATGCTACCATTGCTTCTATCTTCCCTACTTCTTCCTTGCTGCCTTTGTTTTAAGTGAATTAATTTCTTCATCGGTTCCTAGTTTTTAAAATTTCGCTCAAGTCACTGTCATATGCAATGCCCACATTCTCACCCAGTTAAGTCTTGCCAGCTTTTCCTTTAAAACCTACCTTTGACACCCTCAGCCCAAAGAAACCTCAAGATTTTTCTGACTTAATTGGTCTGGAGGGAACGGTGGACATTAAATTTGTGACAGCTGCCAAGATGATTCTAGTGTATAATCAGGGCTGAGAACCACTATCCAAAAGTGGATATATAGAGAGAGTTCAAGATGGCAGTGCAGGAAGATCCTGAACTGAGCTCTTCCTGTGGACACCACAAATCTATAGCCTCGTATGGAATAATTCCCTCTGAAGGGGATGCAGGAGCTGGACAAACACAGCCTGCACAAGGGACAGCACTGAGATGGGTAGAAGAGGCAGAGACATGGTCTCAAGAAAAAAAAAAAAGAATAGTTACACCTCCAAGAACAGATTTTTGTGGGTGGGAGGGGTCTCAAAGAATTCCTGAGGAGCCAGGGATTTGAGCTCCACATCAGGTACCCTAACTGTTAGATCCTACACAAGAGAGATGAGCCCCAAAACATCTCGCTTTGAAAACCAACAGAGAATACATCCAGGAAAACTATAGAACTGTAGGTAGAGGAAAACTGCTTTTAATGCATTTGAAGACTCACTTACCCTGGAAACCAGCACAAAACACCAGATTGAAAGGTGCATAAACCATAGATGAAGGAGACCCACTTATAATCTTGGAGTACCTACTGAAGAGGCAGGAGGTAGTTGGGCCTCTCCTCAGGGACTGGGATGCTGCGGGCAACCATTTTTGCTATCTTGTTCTGCTGTGCTGATCCTGGCACTGGTGGGTACCATTTTGGAATCCTCTTTTTAAATTGTGAATCCCAGGAGCCATGCCCCTCTGAGAGCCCTGTACAAACTGCACTTCAACTACTTCAACTGGCCTCACAGCTAATAGGATGATAATGCTGCCTGCCACTGTGCCCCTAGCAGTTGTGTCCTGGCTTTGCAGAGAGCAGGGCCAGGGGCCAACCCCACCCACCAAAGTCCCTGCAAAAGTCATAGTCCTGCCACAACAGGAGGACACACACCACACCGGGTTCTAATAGCACAGAGTTGGTGTTTCTGGGCTCCCCAGGATATCTCCTACAGAAGATCACTTCTTTAAGGCTGGGAGATCTAGCTAGACTACCTAATACATAGAAATAAACACAGAATTAGGCAAAATGAGAGAATAGAGGAATATGTCCCAAATGAAAAAATAATAAAACAAAACTTCAGAGAAAGAGGAAGACAAAATGAAGATAAGGAATCTACCCAAAGAAGACTTCAAAATATTGGTCCTAAAAATGCTTCCTGAGCTTGAAGAATGGATAAACACAGTGAGACCTTCAAAAAAAAATGTAAGGAAGTACTAAGCAGAGCTATGGAATACAATAACAAAGAAATGAAAAGTACACTAGAGTAATAAACACCAAAGTAGACAATTCAGAGGAATGGATAAGTGACTTGGGAGCTGCTGTAATAGAAATCATCTAAATAAACAGAACACTTAAATTTTTTATTTTTATTTTTTTGTAAAATGAGGATGGTTTAAGGGACTTGTGGGACAACATTAAGCATATTAATGTTTGTATTGTAATGGTCCCAGAAAGAGAGGAGAAAGACACAGGAGCAGAACAATTATTTGAGGAAATAATAGCTTGAAATTTCTCTAATCTGAGGAAGGAACCAGACATCTGGGTCCAGAAAGAACAGAAAATCCCAAATAAGATGAACCCAAAGAGAGCCATATAAAGACAGGTCATAATTTAAATGTCAAAAATTAAAGATAAAGAGAGAATCTTAAAAGTGGTAAGAGAAAAGCAATTAGTTACATTTGAGGGAATCCCCATGAGACTGTCAGCTGATTTTGCAGTGGAACTTTGCAGATTATAAAGGAGTGGCATGTATATTCAAAGTGCTGAAAGGAAAAAACTTCCAACCAAGAATACCATATCTGGTAAGTTTAAAATTCAGAATTGAAAGGTAGATCAAGAGTTTCCCAGACAAGCAAAAGTTAAGGAGTTCTTCACCACTAAACTAGCTCTGTAAGAAATATTAAAGGCACTTCTTTAGTGAAAAGAAAGAGCACTGATTAGTAACAAGAACAGTCATGAAAGAAAAAACAAACAAACACTACACTGGTAAAGGCAAACAGATTAAATGTAATGGATTAACCATGTTATAGCTAGGATAACAGTTAAAAGATAAAAATGATTTAAATCAACTATATCAACACTAATTAGTTAAAGGATACACAAAATAAAAAGATTAAACATATAACATCAAAAACATAAAATGCAGGAGGAGTCACTAAAAATGTAGTGCTTTTACAATGCATTCAAACTTAAATGAACACCAAGTTAAAATAGGTTGTTATATAAAATAGGCTGTCATATACATATGTTGTTATATATAAATCTCCTGGGAACCACATACACCTAAACACAGCTATGATAGATACATAAAAAATAAAGAGAAGGGAGTCCAAAAATAACGTTAAAGAAAGTTATCAAATCACAAGGAAAAAGAACAAGAGAAGAGCAAAAAAATAGAAATGAACTAGACAGACAACCAGAAAGCAGTTGAGAAAAATGGCAATAAATACATATCTATCAGTACTTACTTTAAACATAAAAAGACTAAATGCTCCAGTCAAAGACCTGGTGTGACTGAATGGATAAAAAGCAAACAAGACTCATCTATATGCAGCCTATAAGAAACTCTCTTTAGATCAAAAGACACACACAGCCTGAAAGTGAAGGGATGAGAAAATATTCCATGCACATAGAAATGAAAAGAAAGCTGGGATAACAGTACTTATATCAGACAAATTAGACTTTAAAATAAAGACAGTAACAACAACAAAAAGAGGGCATTACATAATGAATAGCCTAAAGGAATCATATCAATAAGAGGATATAGCACTAATAAATATTTATGCACCCAACATTGCAGCACATAAATACATAAAGCAAATATCATGAGACACAAAGAGAGAAGTTGACAATAACAAAATACTAGTAAGGGACTTTAATACTCCCAATTATATGGGTGGATCAGACAGAAAAGTAATAGGGAAATATTGGTCTTGAATGACACATTAGATCAGATGGGCTTAATAGATATATAGAGAGTGTTTCATCCAAAACCATTGGAATGCATTCTTTTCAAGTGTATATGAAACATTCTCCAGGATAGATCATATGTTAGACCAAATAGTCCATGGATCAAAAAAGAAATCAAAAAGGAAATTAAAAAAATACCTTGAGACAAATGAAAGTGACAACACAATATTCCAAAATCCATGGGATGTAGCAAAAGCAGTTCTTAGAGGGAAATTTATAGCAATAAAGGTCCACCTCAAGAAATAAGAAAAATCTCAAACAATCTAACCTTATACCTAAACACCATATCCTAAAGGACTAGAAAAAGAAGAAGAAACACCAAAGTTAGTAGAAGGAAGAAAATAATAAGGATCAGAGCAGAAATAAATGAAATAGAAACTAAAAAACAATAGAAAAGATCAATGAAATGAGGTTTGAGTCTTTGAGAAGATAAAAAAAATTGATAAACTTTTAGCCAGACTCATGAAGAAATAAAGGGGACCCAAATAAATAAAATTGGAAATGAAAAAGAAAAAGTTACAACTGAAATGATTTCTGATACAACAGAAATACAAAGAATGATCAGAGACTACTATAATCATGTGATAAACTGGACAATTTCAAATTGTATCACTAATGATAAGAGTTAAAAAAAACCTCCCAACAAACAAAAGATCAGAACCAGAAGTCTTCACAGGTGAATTCTACCAAATATTGCAAGAAGAGGAGTTAATACCCATCCTTCTCAAGCTATTCCAAAAAAATTGAAGAGGAAAGAACACTTCCAAACTTATTCTACAAGGTCAACATTACCCTGGTACCAAAACAGACAAGGCACTATAAAAAAAGAAAACTGTAGACCTATATTCCTGGTGAGCATAGATGTAAAAATCCTCAATAAAGTATTAGCATACCAAATTGAACAATTTATTAAAAAGAACATACACTATGATCAGGCGGGATTTATTTCAGGGATGCAAGGATGGTTGAGTAACTGCAAGTCAACCAACATGATACACCACATTAACAAAACAGAGTAAAAATAATATGATCATCCCAATAGATGCAAAAAAAGTATTTAACAAAGTTCACCATACATTTATGATAAAAATTCTCAGCAAATTGGCTTTGCTGAGGAAGAATGTACCTCAACATAATGAATGCCATATAAGAAAAGCCCACAGCTAACATTACACACAATGGTGGAAAGCTGAAAGTGTTTCCTAAGTTTAAGAACAGGACAAAGAGGCTCTATCTCACTGCTTCTATTCAGCATAGTATTGGGAAGTCCTAACCACAGCAATTATGCAAGAAAAACCAATGAAAGGCATCCAAATTGAAAAGAATAAAATTGTCATAATTTGCGTGTCATCAAAATCCTAAAGAATCCACCAAAAATCTGTTAGAACTAATAAATTCAGGTGGCGCCTGGGTGGCTCACTTGGTTAAGCAACTGCCTTCGGCTCAGGTCATGATCCCGGTGACCCGGGATCGAGCCCCACAACAGGTGCCCTGCTTGGCGGGAATTCTGCTTCTCTTTCTCTCACTCCCCCTGCTTGTGTTCCCTCTCTATCTGTGTTTCTCTCTGTCAAATAAATAAAATCTTTAGCAAAAAAAAAAAAAAAAGAACTAATAAATTCAGTAATGTTGCAGAGTATAAAATCAATACACAGAAATCTGTTGTTACTATCACTAATAACAAACTATCAGAAATTAAGAAAACACTCCCATTTATAAATATGTCAAAAAGAATTAAATACCTAGGAATAAATTTAACCAAGAAGGTAAAAGAACTATACTATGAAAATTATAAGACACTGATGAAAGAAATTAAGGATGACAAAACAAATGAAAAGATGTTTCATGCTCATGGTTGGAAGAATTAATATTGTAAAATGTCCAATACTATCCAAAATGATCTATACATTCCATGCAATCCTTATCAAAATATCAATCTCTTTTTCACAGAACTAGAACAAGTAAACCTAAAATTTGTATGGAATCATAAGAGACCTCAAATGGCCATAACAATCTTGAGAAAGAACACAGCTGGAGGTATTATTCCCCTTCCTTTCACACTGTACTACAAAGCAATTATAATCAGAACTGTATGGGCATGAAGATGCACATATCCATCAATGGAATGGAAGAGAGTCCAGAAATAAACCCCTACTTATATAATCAATTAATTTATAACAAAGAAGGCAAAGATTCACAATGGGGAAAAGCTAGTTTCCTGAGTACATGGTACTGGAAAAACTGGACAGCTACATGCAAATGAATGAAACTGAACCACTTTTTTACTGTATGTACAAAAATAAACTAAAAATCAATTAGACATTCAAATGTAAGTCCTGAAACCCGGAAGTCGCCTAAAAGAAAAGATAAGCAGTAAGCTCTTTGACATCAGTTTGGGTGACATTTTTTGGATCTGTCTCCCAGTGCAAAGACAGTGAAGCAAAAGTAAAGTAGTGGGTCTATGTCAAACTAAAAAGCTTTTACACAGCAGAGAAAGCCATTAGCAAAATGAAAAGGCAGCCTAGTGAATGGAAGAGGACATTTGCAAATGATATATCCAATGAAGGGTTAACATCTAAAATATATAAAGAACTCCTATAACTCAATATTAAAAGAACAAACAATCTAATTTAAAAATGGACAGAGGAACTGAATAGACATTTTTCCAAAGAAGACTAACCAACGGCCAACAGGCCCATGAAAAAAATGTTCAATATCACTAACCATCAAGGAAATGCAAATCAAAACCGCAACCAGATTATTTCACATCTCTCAGAATGGGTATTATCAAAAAGACACA